>CM074966.1:236648-246740 GCA_037577455.1 Pangasius macronema | reverse complement strand
TCTGCGTGAGAGTGTGTGTCTGCGTGAGAGTGTGTGCCTGCGTGAGAGTGTGTGCCTGCGTGAGAGTGTGTGCCTGAGAGTGTGTGTCTGCGTGAGAGTGTGTGTCTGCGTGAGAGTGTGTGCCTGCGTGAGAGTGTGTGCCTGCGTGAGAGTGTGTGCCTGACAGTGTGTGCCTGAGAGTGTGTGTCTGCGTGAGAGTGTGTGTCTGCGTGAGAGTGTGTGTCTGCGTGAGAGTGTGTGTCTGCGTGAGAGTGTGTGCCTGAGAGTGTGTGTGTGTGTGTCTGAGAGAGTGTGTGTCTATGTGTCTGAGAGAGTGTGTGTCTGATAGTGAGTGTGTCTGAGAGCTGACTGCGAGGATGATGTGTGTGAGTAACGCGCGCGCGTGTGTGTGTGTGTGTGTGTGTTGTAGTTGTCCCGAGAGCAGCGGCTCGTTTACTCCGGACGTCTTTTACAGGATCACCAGCAGCTCCGGGACGTGCTCCGAAAGGTACAGAACTACAACAAAACTTTATTTACATGCTGACAAAAACACTAACATTTAAACCTGAGAGTAATAAATTCTCTAAAGTCTGTACAGGAAACGGAGCCCGCGGAGTCAAAACTCACTTCCTGTTCTTATTTCCTCTCCTGCAGCAGGACGAGTATCACATGGTCCACCTGGTGTGCGCACCCCGGAGTCCGCCAGCTGACCCCTGTGACCCCTCAGTGACCTCTGACCCTGACTCTGCAGTAAGTCGTGGCAGATTCGGTAAAAGCGGCTCCTACAGGAAGTGCAGGCACGGCGAAGTGCACGGCGACGTGAGCGTCCAGGGCGTCGGCTGCTTCACTCTCACTTCAGATCTAATTTTGTTCCGCGTTTGATGTTAGCATCAGAACCACAGTCTGTTGACACGCCCACTTTTGTTCCGCAAAGAACACCTTCTGATAAAAAGAGCAAATCTGACATTTCACTAAATTCACACCCTGAGCTGGAGGATGGGAAACAAGTCATTATATAAAAGAATTATGAGATATGACGTTATATAAACGTATATGTGCTTTCTCAGAATGCAGCCTCTGCTGACCCCGCCCCCTCTGCCTCTCCATCCAATCAGAATGTCCCAGACCCCTCCTTCACAGGAAGTACAGACGGCGTTCGGCACCGAGGAGGTTCTGCTCACGCTCACCAGCGGTACGACACCTCACCTTTACACACAGTAATAAAGTGTAGAAACATTTAACTCAGATGTAGTCCTATATTAATGAAGTGTGTGTGTGTGTGTGTGTGTGTGTGTGTGTGTGTGTGTGTCTCAGACCTGAGGGAGCCGTGTCTCCTGCAGCGCCCCCTTCTGCACTTCCTCCTCACAGCGTGTACACACCTGTACAGGTGATGTGGTGGCAGCGTGTGTATGCGCAGCATTACTACATGCACTAGTAAGTCACCCATAACTATTAAATATTCATTCTTATTAGAATACTCATTTACATATGATAATTAACAGTAATGATCACAACATCAGTCAGGCTGCGATGGCCGCCGCTCAGGCCCCGCCCCCTCCAGTTAACCCTGGCCCGTCGGTCGCTCCGGCTCCGGCCCCGGCCCCGGTTCCAGTTAACCCCGCCCCACTGGAGCAACCGGCGAATCAGAACCCTCAGATGAACGCGCAGGGCGGGGCCGTGCAGAACGAGGACGAGCTGAACCGTGATTGGCTGGACTGGCTGTACACGGTGTCGCGCGCCGCCGTCCTCCTCAGCATCGTCTATTTCTATTCGTCTTTCAGCCGCTTCGTCATGGTGATCGGCGCCATGCTGCTCGTCTACCTGTACGTCTTATTTATTTATTTATTTATTTATTTACACTCGCTTTTAACTTCTGTATAGTTTCCTGTTTATTTGTTTTTGTCATTAGTGCGCAGGTTTTTAACTTTTTGTGAGAAACAGAAATAACCAGAAAGACGGGAACAACATGACCGAAAGTAAAACTAACGTGTGTGTGTGTGTGTGTGTGTCAGTCACCAGGCGGGATGGTTCCCCTTCAGGGTGGAGCTGCAGAACCCTGGAGCAGCAGACCGACCTCCAGCGGAGAACGACAGAAACCACAACATGCAGGAAATGGTGAGACTGAAACAATAAACACCACAGATCGCTTACTACACACCCGCTACACACCCGTCTGTCCTCTCTCTCTCTCTCTCTCTCTCTCTCTCTCTCTAACTCTCTCTCTCTCTCTCTCTCTCTCTAACTCTCTCTTTCTGTCTGTGTCTCTGTAGGAGCGCATTATGGATGATGGTCTTGAGGATGATGATGGTGATAGTGGTGATGAAGGCTCTGATGAAGCCGCTGCTCCTCAGCCGAGCTTCCTCACGTCCACGTGGTCCTTCATCAGCACCTTCTTCACCTCGCTGGTTCCTGAGGGTCCTCCTCGCGGTGCTAGATAAACACCACACACACACACACACACACACACACACACACACTGAACTTTGACCCCTTACAGGTGAAATAAATACACCAACAGCAGCGTTGTGGTCGACGTCTGGCCTGATTCTGCTGAACGAGTGCTGCTGAAGTCTTTCATCTCCGCCGCTGTGGGGTTCTCCACCAGACGAGAGAAACGAGTGGAAGGTTCCTGCGTTCTTCTTTCCCATCTCATCATAAGAACTTTTTTTTTTTTTTTAACAAAACAGAAGACTTGTGTAACTGCTTCAGTTCTCCATGTTCTTTCATTGTATGTAAATAAATATGACATATTTACAGAGTTAAAGATTTGCGTCTCATTGGTCTGAGGTGTGTTTTTGGTGAAACTGATGAAACCGCTGACAGCGTGGTGAAGTCTTTCCGCTCCTCAGGAGGCTGCAGTGATGAATCCGGCCACCAGGAGGCGCCGTTGAGCTGCAGGAGAAAAACTCAACTCACAGCGCGTCTAAAAATCTTCAGCGTCTTTAAACCGGATGTAGTTTGGGAGAAAAGAGAGAAGTGGATTTAGCAAAAGACTTTCCTCCTTTCAGTACTGTCAGGTTTCATAAGGACACACACACACACACACACACACACGCACACACACACACCACAAACCTCCACGATGCGCACACACACGCGCACACACACACACCACAAACCTCCACCATGCGCACACGCACCACAAACCTCCACCATGCACACACACACACACACCACAAACCTCCACCATGCACACACACACACACACACACACACACACCACAAACCTCCACCATGCGCACACGCACCACAAACCTCCACCATGCACACACACACACACCACAAACCTCCACCATGCACACACACACACACACACACACATACACCACAAACCTCTGCCACACACACACACACACGCACATACACCACAAACCTCCCCCATACACACACACATACACCACAAACCTCTGCCACACACACACACACACACACACACACACACACACACACACCATCACAAAACTCCATCCAAACACATGCTTCACTGTTTCAAAATCTTTTCATTTCTGAAAACACTATTCTCAAAGTGTTTTCAGAAATGAAAAGATTTTGAAACAGTGAAGCATGTGTGTTTGGATGGAGTTTTGTGATGGTGTGTGTGTGTGTGTGTGTGTGTGTGGAGGTTTGTGATGTTGCTGCACTTCTGAGCCTCAGAAAGTCTCTAATCAAATGAAGATAGATTTTGTTTAGTTCATCGTAACAACACAATTAATTATGCATGAGGAGACATTAGTGCATTCAGCTTTCGGCCTCTTAAGTAACTGGCTAAATCGGGTTAAAGTCTCTTTAGTCCGGCCTGCAGCACTGTTATCAGGGTACACACACACACACACACACACACACACGCACACACACACGCACACACACACACACTCGTTTCAGTCATCATTAGTAAGTGAATCAGGTCTACTGCAACGTTCTTGAAACAGTTTCAGACAGAAATGCTAATGAAAGAGCTGAAAATAAAAAAGATTTCATCATCTTAGCGTTTAGAAATAAAAAACACATTTAGACACAAAGTTTATTTAAAACTATAAACTATTTAAAATAATTCATATTCAATATTAAATTGTTTCACATCTTCCCAATAATCCACTCAAATCCACTGAGGAGCTTCAGCAATTCCAGACTTATAAATATGCATGAGTATGTAAATTAGGAAACGCCCCCTATTTCTCACTCCCTCAGATGTGTTTACTGTTTACGTGATAATGTTTAGTGTTTATTCTATAACCTTTACAAGACAGCGTTTAGTGTTTACTCCAGTTTTTACTTAATATTGTTTACTCGATCATGTTGATTGTTTACATGATGTGTTTATTGTTTACACATTATTGTTTCGATAGTGTTTACTCAGTAAAGTTTAGTGTTTATTCAGTAGTCAAGGTTTCTTCCTCATGACCTCTCAGGGAGTTTTTCCTCACCACCGTCACCTCTGACCCGCTCATTAGGGATAAATTCACATATTTACAATATATTTAATTTAATTTAATTTAATTTTATTTATTTCTGTAAAGCTGCTTTGTGTCAATGTCCATTATTAAATCCGTCCTCTACAAATAAACATTACTGAATGGAACAGTTGCTTGCAGACATTTCTTGATTAAAACTGATGTACTGTACATTCACAATGCATTATGGGTAAAACACACACACACACACACACACACACACACCAAGAGAAATACTATATGACTACTGAATAATAAAGGAGAATGTATTTTGTGGCTTCTAGTGTTTGGATTTACTTCACAGGCAGAATAATGATAATAATAATAATAATAATAATAATAATAATAATAATAATAATAATGAGTTATATATTCTGTATATATTCGTGTTTTAGAAATTAGTTTTATAATCCAGACTAAAGTGAAAGAAAGCTAAAAAAGTAAACATGATGTATTGTTATTTCCCGTATGAGTGAGTGTGTGTGTGTGTGTGTGTGTGTGTGTGTGTTCTGTAAAACACACTGCTGTTGGTTTTGATTTCTCCCTCCATGAGTCACGAGTATACGCCCTTCCCTTAATCCGATCACTGCATCAGACTCCATTTATTTATTTGTTTATTTATGTATTTATTTTCTTTCTGAGGATGGAAGTGATTTTTATCAGAGAGGAGAAGCTTCCCTTCTTCCTGCTGAAACGGTGAATAAGGGCTGAGTATCGATCCGCTCTGGATAAAAATGATGCTGCAGTGTTTAATCCACATGCTGTGTGTGTGTGTGTGTGTGTGTGTGTGTGTGTGTGTGTGTGTGTGTGTGTGTGTGTGTGTGTGTGTGTGTGTGAGCTCCATTAGCACTCAGCTGATGTAACACACTCCACTGTCTGCATGGAACACATGAGAAAAAGCTTTCCACTGCAATTTATAATCATTCTGAACTCTTTAATATCATCATCATCATCATCATCATCATCATCATCATCAGCAGCAGCAGCATCTGAGCCTCGACCTCTTTCAGAAAAACTCATCGTCTCATCATCTGGTCCACAAACATCTCAGTTAATGCATCACTTCACCATGAGAGCTTTTCTACACGACCGTAAAAACAACAGCACATCATCCACACGGCGTTATTATAACACACCAAATCATTTACACACACACACACACACACACACACGCGCACGCACACACGCACTGCAGCAGAGTTTACTCCAATCATTCCGAGTTTCCTGTTTACAATCAGAATATTCCTGCACTTCCTGAGTCGGCACTGTCCATTAATCTGAGGCACAGTGGAGGTGTGGAGGTTTAATCACTCACCTGGAGATCAGCAGGAAGTGAGAACATCAGTGTGGAGATCAGCAGGAAGTGAGAACATCAGTGTGGAGGTCAGCAGGAAGTGAGAACATCATTGTGGAGGTCAGCAGGAAGTGAGAACATCAGTGTGGAGGTCAGCAGGAAGTGAGAACATCAGTGTGGAGGTCAGCAGGAAGTGAGAACATCAGTCAAAGGGAGCAGAACTATTAAAACTCAACTCACACGAGTTCCAGCTCTGAGATGTAAAGTGTGATTTCTGGGATTAAAACTCTACACTTTTTCTAGCGTGTAAATCTAGAGCCCTTCCCTCTCGGGGAACCCTACAGCAGGGGCTGTGTCTCAGACTAGAACCTTACAAGACACTGAAATCTCTGAACTATACAAAGACCCTGCTACAGATCTCTGAAGCTCCGCCCCTCAGTGGACGCTCCTGTGGCTTATAAACGCTCTGATTGGCTGGATTTATGCTTCACTTCCTCCTCAGAAGTTCGTGTGTATGGGTTCTGACGTTACGAGGTGGTGTGAGAAAGACGGTGTGAGAAATCTTACCTTGTTTCAGGTATTTTCGTGTCTCAACACTGATGTTTGTTAGTGACTTAATCCGAAAATCCCATAAACACTGAGGTGGCGTTCAAGAGACTCGTGTCGTAATCACCATAACACCATAACGCTCAAATTCAGTCTTATCTTTATAGCGCTTTTAAAAATGGATTTTTTATTCCGGATATAAATTTGAAATGTATAAATTTATCCCTAATATTCAGAACGTTCCTCCACTTTCACCTTTTTAATCTGGATTACTCACCTGAACAGACTCTGATATCTCCTGCACTCGAGCTCCAGCAGGAAGTGATGTCACTACTGACTGACAGAAGCAGCAGCTAATGTGATGTCTGTCTTCGTAATGTTCAACACCTCAGATTACAGCAGCATCATTAACCGAATTATCATTTTATAAGAATAATGAACTCTTCCACAAATTCCACAAGTGTTAATGAAGATATTTTGCCTTTATGTGTATTAGTTTGTATTTAATAATTGTTTTTATTTTAAATGTACACAATTGGCACATGGTTCAGTTCTTATCTCTGCTTCCTGATTCTGTTGAATTGTTTTTATTATTATTATTATTATTATTATTATTATTATTATTATTATTGAGCTTTATCACTTTTTTAAGCTTTTTTTTATTTCTAATTCTACACTGAGTGCGTGGATTAAACGCGTATTTGTAGATTTATTAGATGTTTTACATTTATTCTGAACCTACACTTCCTCATCAGCTGTTTTTATCCCTTCATTTATCTGTATAATAGTTTTCAAGGCCGTAATCGAATCTTATAATGAAACTATAATGAAAAAATCTAAAAGGAGTTTCTCCTTACAGACGCTGACGGTCCTGCAGAGCTTCACAGGAGCTTCAGCAGTAAAGTGTAAATGTTAAAGGTGGTGAACATGTGCTGGGTTTGGAGGTTGTATCGTGGCTCTTCAGTCGGAGTGAGGGAGTGACGGAGTGAGGGAGTGAAGAGTAAGGGAGTGACAGAGTGAGGGAGTGACGGAGTGAGGGAGGAGTGAACGCTGAGTGTGTCAGGTGATATTGTGAGAGAGTGAGAGAGTGAGGGAGTGAGGGAGGAGTGAACACCGAGCGTGTCAGGTGATATTGTGAGTGAGTGACAGAGTGAGGGAGTGAGGGAGTGAGAGAGTGAGGGAGTGAGGGAGGAGTGAACGCCGAGCGTGTCAGGTGATATTGTGAGTGTGTGTGGTGCTGGTGTGAGCAGGAGCTGGTGTTTGTCTCCCTGCGTGCTGTAAGACAGGAAATCAGACGCTTCACATGGTCTTGGAGATTATACAGATTTATATTTTTTCTTGTTTACAAATAACATTTATCCTTTAATGCTTCCAATGTTACATTAATGCTTTAGCGCCATTCCGCTGTTTGTTTGGTGTTTTTTTTAGTAGAGTTGAATTTGATGAAATAATAAATATATTGCACTTAAAAAAATCATCCAAACAAAATATCATGTGGGTAATATACTTAAAGAAAACACACACACACACACACACACACACACACACACACACACACACACACACAGGGAAAGTGATTCTCACACACTCCGTTTGCTGCTGGCGATGAACACAGACGGTGTTATATCATGAGACTGAATTATTTCTTTAAGAGTGACGTGGCTGTAAAACGACTCCTCAGGCGAACTGGACTCAAACTTCTGAATCTGTCAGACCTGCGCTCTCGGAGAAAGGACACGCGACACACACTCCTTCAAATCTGTCCGAAATAACAGAGTTTAGGAATCATTTCCTCACTGACTGAAGAAACTCTCTTCCCAAATTACACACACACATTAAACTCCATGACAGGGACGAGTACAGCGGACGCTCACCATAAACAGAGTTTTAAAAGCGTGTGTAAGTGTGGATCTGTAAGCAGACGTTTATGTAAGGCGTGTGGAAGGAGTCTCCAGTGTCAGCGCTCTGTAACAGTCAGAGGTGAAGCTGTAGCTTTAAGTTTTGTGACGTCTTCAGGACAGACGAGTTTACGCCTCTTCTTTTAACAAAAAGAACAAGCTGCGATTTTTCTCTTATTAACTTCAAGATAACGTAAGAGACAACAGGAACTAACTCACGTCACTAAGCATTAAGCGTAGCTATAAATGGATAAAAAGTATGACGTGCAGTTAAAGGAAAATAATCAACTTCAGGGTGTAACAGTAACTCCGCTTCCTCACACCGCCCCGTCTGGGTTTCTGCTGCAGCACGACCCCAAGCGTCCTGGTCCTACACACTCAGTCTGCTCTGTAATGACTAAACATCCTCTGCTGTGTAGCCATCTCTCTCTCTCTCTCTCTCTCTCTCTCTCTCACTAACACACTCACACACACACACTCACACACACACACACACACACACACACTCACACACACACACACACACACTCACACACACACACACACAGTAATTTGGTTAGCGCTGGTTAATAAATGTGTGTCGATGTGACTTTACTGAGTCATGAATCACCGCACACTCGTTATTTACAGGTGAGGATGTCCTCGAGGAGAGAAAGTCTCTGATCTGAGCTCCTAACACTCTCTACAAATCTCATTTACACACACACACACACACACACACACACACATACACACACACACACTCGTGCTGAACAGTAACACTGTTCTCCTTTAATTCTTCTTATTAGTCAAAGGCGTCTTGATTTTATCTTTAAATAAATTATGAACGCTGCGTGATTCAGAAGTCTGATTAAATCTTAATGACTATAACGACTCTATTCATAATAACTTCATTAATAACACACGTCTCGGCCTCCTTTAGCTCGGCCGCGTCCAAATCCAAATGTGGCATTAAAAGAAAAAAAAATGCACTTCCTTCTGCCAGGAAAAATGTCTTAGATTACTTGACTCTAGACAGGGAATAAGGGGTTAAAACAACACACTGTTTGGCTGCGTCCCAATCGTAAAGACTCTCTAACATTGACTTTATCATTTTGACTTCTAAAAATGGCTGTGTTCCAATTGTAAAGATGAGTAGTGAGTATGTACAAACACCTCACCCCCTTCCCGAGTCCCTTCGCTGTGTTTGAGTGATTATACACACAGCTGGCTCTTGTCCCAAATCAAATCCCCTGCAACAACATCCGTGTCCGAACACACAGAGCCCCCTAGAGCTCCAGGTGACTTAGTAATGAGCCCTAGAGAGGGAACAAGGGGATAGGACACAACACTTTTCCAGAGTTTGTGGTGGTGTTATAATAGTAGAAAAGCAGCTCATTGTAAAGTTATATGCAGAGTGGAGTCCAGATAACACAGCGCCCCCTACAGACTCCATCTGCTTTTCCATCTTTACAGGTTGCTGGGCTGTGTTCCAATCCAAGTGTCTCTATAGCAGAGTCCCTCATCTTCAGCATGCCTGAGACAGGTGCAGAGCTGCTCCAGTGCAGACGCAGATGCAGGTCCTGTGCAGACACAGGTCCTGTGCAGACACAGAGCTGCTCCAGTGCAGACGCAGACACAGCGCCTGTGCAGACGCAGGCCCTGTGCAGATGCAGACACAGAGCTGCTCCAGTGCAGACGCAGATGCAGCTCCTGTGCAGATGGAGACGCAGGTCCTGTGCAGACGCAGACGCAGCTCCTGTGCAGACGCAGACGCAGGTCCTGTGTCTGTCTGCAAGTTATTTTGTTTTTATTTACTTCATTTTTCTCTTCAGCAGAATCTCTGGGTCAATGTCAGGTTATTTACATGTTGACAAGTAACACTGCTCCTCCATTAAGCATAAAAAATGAAAGAGTGTTCAGAATAAACGATGCAGTGCTCACA
>CM074966.1:158014-160514 GCA_037577455.1 Pangasius macronema | reverse complement strand
CTAATATACCTGTGTGTGTGTGTGTGTGTGATTGGTGTGATATTGTGAGTTGATCAGGGTGTGTAAACAGGAATCGGAGCACAGGGTGTGTTGTAAGTGCAGAATGTTCTGGAATGTGTGTGTAACAGTTGAAGTTGTGTTCGCACTGACACACTCCTAGTGCTGTACGGAAGAGTGTTAACGTGCTAAATGAAGGGGTGTGTGTGTGTGTGTGTGTGTGTGTCACACTCCGTATCGTATTATTTTACTCGATGTGTGTGTTTGGTTGTCGGCGTCGTGCCGAAATGCAATGTACAGCGGATGTGGAGTGTTTTCTAGCTCGGCTCTCTTTGTAAATATTAAAGTCAGATGAACGTCAGAGTTTGTGTTTATTTACAAATTCACAAAACTTTATCTGGGTAAAAAATACACAACAGCTCGGTTTCATTCTCACACTGAGACGAAAAATTACATCGTTTTCAGGTTTATTTGTTTACACTGAAGTTCAGATGCTGATTTTTATCTTCATTTACTTTATAAAATAAAATAATTTCATTATCCATTAAAAATCAAAAATCTATTCCCTGGTATTATTCATCACAATCACCTGAATAATTTATTCATTACACTAATACAGGCACAGGCACATGTCACGTATTTCTGTTTTTATTATTATTTTAATAATCAATAAGCTTTAATAAGCGTTTCAGGTCGTGGGGAAATGTTTCAACGGTCAAAGGTCATGTGTTTATTCACACCTCACGCCTCTTTAACACCACACCACACACTCCTGAGTCTTTTATTCACATTATACATCATCAGAGAACGAGTGTGTTCGCACACACACACACACACACACACACACACACACAGGTTTATTCCATTTATTAAGTCACATCATTTAAAAAAGACAGCCAGCTCATTCTCCTGCTGCTGTAAACTGTGTTTCACTTTCAAACAAAACTGATGATCTCGCAAAAGAACAAGAAAAAAAAAAACAATCAGAACCAAATAAGTGCATTCTAAAAAAAAAAAAAAAAAAAAGTGTGTGTGTGTGTGTGTGAGAGAGAGAGAGAGAGAGAGAGTCCCAGCGGAGGAAATTCCATCTGATGTGATTAAAACTCTCTCTATGAATTTATATGAGATTTAGTCATGAATATAAACAGCTGTGTGTGTGTGTGTGTGTGTGTGTGTGTGTGTGTGAGAGAGAGATCTACATGCTGGTGGGTAATCGGTGCGCTCTGTGTTTGGCGGAGACGCCGGTGCGCTCGTACTCCTGCTTCTCTTTGATGTACTGCTGCTTACACTCCTCATAGAACGCTGGATCTGTGTAACTGAACACACATCACATCAGTGTGGGTCTAAAACACACACACGCACACACACACACACGCACACACACACGCACACGCACACACACACGCACACACACGCACACACACGCACACACACGCACACTGGACTCACTGTTTGGTGAGACACTGTTTCAGAGCGTTATTTTCCTCTCTGCATTTCAGCACCATGAGCAGCCCGCTGTCCTTACAGCAGTTTGTGAACGCTGACAAACACAAAATACACAAAAAGTGATTAGTGTTAAGTTCACTCATCACACACACGTACACAGGGGCTCCAGAAGTCCAGCATCTTAGGAGAAACAACTGCTCGGATCAGTTCTAAAATCTAATCAGTTCATCTGCTATTTACAAGCATAACTCCACATCGGCCCTTCGAACATTAAACCACTCGCTCTTTAGATACCACGCTAACCAGAGTCTCGGACGGATGGAGGGAGGGAGGGAGGGAGGGAGGGAGGGAGGGAGGGATGGAGGGATGGATAGACAACCCGATAACATAAAAGGCATAAAAAACAGCAGATGTTTTATTTATAGAACTTGCAGAATATGTCCACCATTTTCCTTTATACACAGATTCCTAGGAGTAGAGATATTTGGATTGGTTCTTCCCTGCGCAGATACACAGCGGCGCGTAAAAATATACCAATGTTCATTAACCATGTGACGCAGGACTGACGGGACCCTGGACATCATATATACATCACATATACATCACATATACATCAGATATACATCACATATACATCAGATATACATCATCCTTATTTCCACAGGTAACCATATAACCACCTCGCAGACTGGTTAGATTAGACCTAGATTAGACTCCAGGTGGATATACTCACATTGTGTTTATATGTACACCTCACATCCTGCTACGCTTCATATACTCATCATATACAACATCATCACAGCTATAACAGCAGCCGGATGTGAAACTGCCAAAAACAAAACAAGAAGTAAAACCACAAACTGTCGTCCTGTAGAGCGGCTCGGCTTATCGCTCATCTGCCCCACTTCCCCTGCTGAACTGCACTCCGCTGTGTGTCCTTAACGCCGTCCCGTTTCCCTCTGCGGGACAGACGCTACAGCGGGGTTAAGCAGCGCGCGCTACAGCGGGGTTAAGTACTGCACACACTACAGCGGGGTTAAGTAGCACACACTACAGC
>CM074966.1:121292-134756 GCA_037577455.1 Pangasius macronema | reverse complement strand
TGTGTGTGTGTGTGTGTGTGTGTGTGTGTGTGAGAGAGAGAGAGAGAGAGAGAGAGAGAGAGAGAGAGAGAGACATTCATGTTTGTGTTTTAACAGTTTTACACTCCTCGCGCTTTCAGTAATTTCGGGAAATTACTGCGCGTGAACTGAAAGAAAAAGAGCAGTTCATTATATATATATATACAGAGAGAGAGTCTCTCTCTCTATCTATCTATCTATCTATCTATCTATCTATCTATCTATCTATCTATCTATCTATCTTAGATAGATATGAATTCGGTCTTTTATAGATTGAGATATTTAGTGTAACGCTCGTGCAGCATTCAATAAAGATCATAGTTTATATCTGTAATAAACATTTATATATTGCTCAAAAGAAACTTCATCATCATCATCATCATGCACATTTTACTCAACAATACGGACTTCATACTGTATATAATAATAATAATAATAATAATAATAATAATAATAATAATAACAACAACAACAACAACAACAACAACAACAACTTAGCAGTAATATCTTTGGATGCTGAACACATTAAATGATTTAACCCTTAAAGCTGCATTCATCAGAACTAAAACAGAATAATTATCAGTGAATTGTGAACGGAAGAAGCTGCTCATGACCTTATTCAACACTTTCCTACATGAAGCTTAATGACTGTGCTGGAGAAGCTGCAGTGTGAGGAGGAGTGTGAAGTGATTCTCTCTCTCTCTCTCTCTCTCTCTCTCTCTCCATCATCACAAAGAAAAACTGATTTCATACACATGTAGCGCACAAGCAGCGGAGTGAGTGTGTGTGTGTGTGTGTGTGTGTGTGTGTGTGTGTGTGTGTGTGATTAATTTATTTTTTTCTATGGCTCAGACTGGAGTCGGGGGGAAAAGTTATAAAATAAACGATGCATGATTTTTTTTAATCAATAACATGCGCTACAGTTTAATATAAATAATGAATAAATATTTATATATGAATTATTATAATAAGCTAAAATGATAGACTATAACAATAAGACTAAACAACCAGCACCAAAACCTACAATAATAATAATAATAATAATAATAATAATAATAATAATAATAATAATAATAATTCCTCACCTGAGATTTGCTCCGTGTGTTTTTTTTCAGTCTTTTTTCAGATTTTTCAGTCATTTGCGCTGTAAAGCTGTCCGTCATATTTAAAGCCACGCCTTCTCATTTGCATAATGCCCAAAGCGCGGATTGACAGTGTAAGAGAGGTAAAGTGGGCGGAGTCAACACTGCATCTTAAATCTGCTCCTAATCCTCACTGACTCATCAGCGATGCTCCACGACTTCACTTTCATTTCTGTGAAAAGAGAGCATTTCTGTTTATTCCGGAGGTAATTCAAGTTTATTAAAGTTTATTTCATTTACACTTTAATTTGAGTGAATTTAAATCCTGGCTGCAGACAGAAGGCGCGCAGAGACTCACCTGGAGAAGGAGTGAGGAGAATCATCTCTCATCATCAAGTAGCCTTATAGTGGTAGTAGTGGTAGTAGTAGTCGTCGTCGTCGTCGTAGTGCTTAGGCGAAATTCTTGACTCACTAAGTGTAGGGGGTCATGCCAGGTGAAGGCGCGCGCGCTGGCGGAGCGGATCAGCCCAAAGCTCCGGCCGCTCACTTCGAGGACGTTTTATCCTCGTACCCCGTGGACGGAGCCGCCCCGAGCTCGAGCCCCGCGTACTTCATCCCGTCCAACCCCAACCAGGAAATCTCGAGCGCGAGCGCGGCTCACTTCCTGCCCTACCCGACCCGGAGCGGCCCAGGTGTGTCCAGGTGTGCCGCGTCGCTCCATTACGGCTTCTCCTCTCCTTCTTCTTCCTCCTCCTCTTCCTCCTCTTCCTCCTCATCCTCAACATCGCACGCGCCCTTCGGAGCCGCTTATCATCAGTTCACGCACGGATCCGGGAACCTGTACACACCTGCATACGACGGCGCGGAGCTGTGCGCGCGCGGGGACCGGAGAGCTCAGGTGTACCTGTGCAACCGCGCGCTCTGGCTCAAATTCCACCGACATCAGACCGAGATGATCATCACCAAGCAGGGCAGGTGAGCACCAACACACACACACACACACACACATACACACACACACACACACACACACACAGTCTGAGTTCATTTTCCTGCTTTTCTTTCCCAAACACCTGCATTTCTCTAAACACATTTAGAGAACACATTTACTCCATCTGACCTCTGACCTCTGACCCCTGACCCCAACATCATCTCTGTTCAACAAACTCGAGTGCAGAGTCTCAACCTTTTTTTTGCAGTCAGGGATTTTAATTTAAATTTCAGACAGAGAGAGGGATGTAAGATCAACTCCGCAGCTCACGCGCATTTAATACGCATCACGCGCATCGTGTCCACAGTACAGCGCGGATTGTGGCTGTTGATTACAGACACAGACACACACTCAGCTCTTATTTATAGAGTCTGTTGCTGAGGTGTGGATTAAACTCATTCAGTTGTTTATATTACACAGTGAATTACACGCTAACTACACGATGTCAACAATAAATATAATTATACTGATAATGTTGGATTTTTTTAACTTTACTGAAACAAAACTAAAAAATAAAATAAAGTCTCAGATCTCTGGGTGATGCTCCGGAGCCCTGGGGATCCCCGGACTCTGGGTGAGATGCCCTGCTTTAGAGGAAACCGAGCTGAGCAGACAGAACTTCCTGTTTAGTAATAATTCACAACAAAACTTTAATGTTTATTGCTTTAGTGAAAAACAGAAGGTCAGACCCACGAAAACTCACCCAGCACGAGGAGAGTTTAATCCCAGACTGAAAACATGTTGGGTGTGTGTGTGTGTGTGTAATTATATTTTATAGCGTTTACTCTTTATTTAAATAAATAAATCCAGCTCTGCCCATTACATTCACTCCAGCATGGTGTTAATGAGATTTCTATCAGTCACTGTGGTGAAATTGGGTTAATACTGAACACTTACCGAGCTGCAGTGAGCTTTACAATTATTATTATTATTATTATTATTATTATTATTATTATTATTATTATTATTACTTTTAAAAAATAACACACTTATAAACAGTGCAGTGTGGAATAAGATTTCTATCAGTCAAAATTAAGTCACTAAAATTCAAATTAAACACTGAGTTTAAAGTGTTTACAGTCATACCTGTGTGTGTGTGTGTGTGTGTGTGTGTGTGTGTGTGTGTGTGTGTGTGTGTGTGTGTGTGTGTTATAGATTATAACTAAGATTAATATTTATAATATTTATATTTCAGTCTTTTTATCACATCAGTGTTTTGCTCGAAAATCCTGCTACAGTACAACAATACAATCCCGTGTTGTGTGCGTGTGTGTGTGTGCGTGTGTGTGTACGTGTGTGTGTGTGTGTGTGTCTGTGTGTGCTTTTAGTCCTTTAGTGTTATATATTCAATTTCAGTGTTAAATAAAATAATACTTTAATTCACAATCCATTATATTTACCTTATATTATAATATAATTTATATATACAGAGAGAGAATTCTATAATATTTTCATTATTGTTTATGAGACTGAAACCAACCACTGAAATCCTGTTGGGGTTGAATCAAGTGTGTGTGTGTGTGTGTGTGTGTGTGTGTGTGTGTGTCAGCTTTTTAATGCTTTGTGTGGATAACTTTAAATTTGTTATACACACTTTAGAATAAATTCACAAATTTTAAAAACTTTTACTGAAATGATGTGTGGAGTTTTTTCTTTTTCTTTTAAGTGTTTATATAAAATAAGTGTTATAATATGTTATAATAAATAATTCTAATATATAAATTAGCGATATTATTTTTCTTTTCTAAAATAAAACAACACTATCACTCAGTTCATGACTTTTCCGAATCCTGTGTGAAGTGTGTGAGACACTGTTGGCTTTGGATCGGCGTGTGTGTGTGTGTGTGTGTGTGTGTGTGTGTGTGTGTGTGTGTGTGTGTGTGTGTGTGTGTGAGATAAAAATTCCTTCTGTTTATTTTAATTACACATTAAAATTTAACATTTACACTTTTTATCTTCGCCTCAAACTTCCTCTTATCTGACTGCAGCGCAGGAGCAGAGCGTTGAATTAACACCTACAGCGCTGCTGTGCGTCCGCTGGACTTTTATAAATACTGTCGAGAATTTTACTCTTTCAACAAGTTTTATTTTTAATTCTCAGCAGATTTATAGCTCAGAAAAGTAACAAAAGTTTAGAAATGATTTTCACCATCAACCCTGAGAGATTTTGTGAGATAAAACTTCCTGTTTATCGGCTTTTTAACACACTGCAGCTCTTACAGCTTAAAATAATACTGTTAAGTCTGGTGCATTTATACACACACACACACACACACACACACACACACACACACACACACACACACACACACACACACACAGCATGTGGATTTATGAGACTGAGTCTGAATCAGTTTTTAAATCTGAGTGTTTTATTTGGTTTTTAAGAATTACAACTCTGAATATAATATTGTTCAGATTGTTATATTTACACACAGAAGAAATTAATATAATAATTTAATCCAGTGTTTTTACACACACACACACACACACACACACACACACACACACACACACACACACACACCATGTTTGCAAGACTTACAGACTTACAGGTGTTGGCTTTAAATCGGGCACACACACAAATACACACACACAAATACACCATTTGTGCGTTCAGTCTTGCTCTGTGTTTATGAAATTCAGATCTGAACTGAAAGTCTGTCTGTTTATTTCTTCTAATATAAATGAATGTAGAAATAATAATAATATAAATAAAAAAACATTTTGTGCTTCACTTTTAAACATTTAACTGATTCTTGCGTGCACCTGAATATATTTTTAATCCTGTAGTTTATTATAGTTTGGAGTGTCACATTGTTCCGCGTGATTATTAACGCAGTCATGATGCTTCATTACAGTGACATTAATGCGACAGAGTGCATAAAGATGCCGCTGGGGTTCATTAACACTCTATATAACGTTTATAACGTGACTGTTAGCATCCATCTGACTGAACCTGTTAGCGCCACGTCACACACTCATACACTTTCATGATGAACGTCTCAGCTTCCTGGATTTTATAGAATAAATGAATTATAAATGATTTATAAGTTTTGTGTTTGAGGAACATCACTACAGTTTCAGTGACAGTCCAGAGAGTCTACGGGGGATCACTGTCCCAATATTACTGACTCGTGTGTGTGTGTGTGTGTGTGTGTGTGTGTGTGTGCCTTCACTGAGGGCGCTTCAAAGAGGAAACCAGACACTTGGAGTGAGGGATTGAGGGGAAAAAGACAGTTTGTAAAATAAAATCACTTCTACAGTGTTTGTGTTTTCAGATCATTTGTAATTTGTGTTTGAATTCAGCCTGGAGTTTCCCTCACTGCTGCTCACCACATAGTGCACTAAACAGTGTAAATAGTGCGGAGTGAGAGAGTGAGAGAGTGAGAGAGTGAGAGAGGAAGAAACAGACAGAGTGAATGAACAGGAAGCTGTGACCATATAAGGAAGTGTAGCGTGTGTGCAGGGTGAACAGGGACAGAATCAGAGCAGAATTGTGCTTTTGCAGAACTGAATGCTAAACCTGTCACTTCTAATCTAATCAGTAATGAATTCCCCCTGTGTGTGTGTGTGTGTGTGTGTGTGTGTGTGTGTGTGTGTGTGTGTGTGTGTGTGTGTGTGTGTGTACAGGAGGATGTTCCCGTTCCTGAGTTTCAGTATTTCCGGTCTGAGTGTTTCCTCTCACTATAATGTTTATGTGGAGATCACACTCGCTGATCCTAATCACTGGAGGTTTCAGGGAGGAAAATGGGTGACGTGCGGCAAAGCGGATAACAACCTGCAGGGTAACAACAAACAAATAAACAAACAAACAAACAAACAAACAAACAAAAACATAAATAAATAAATAAATAAATAAATAAATAAATAAATAAATAAATAAATAATGAATTTTTTCACAGTATTATTGTTATATGTATATACAGTGTATATATGTAGTTTTTAAGAATTATATAAGTATAATGATTATTTATTTGTCTATTTTACAGTTTTATTGGATTCAGTTTTTTTTATTTGTTAAATAAAAGCATTTAACACTTTATTTATTGTTACTAATCTGTTATACATGAATTATTGTAACAATTATGTTAAAGTAATTACAGAATAAGTAATACTTTTAATCAACAGAAGGCCCTGTGTGTGTGTGTGTGTGTGTGTGTGTGTGTGTGTGTTACCTGTGTGTGTGTGTGTTACCTGTGTGTGTGTGTGTGTGTTACCTGTGTGTGTGTGTGTGTGTGTGTTACCTGTGTGTGTGTGTGTGTGTGTGTGTGTGTGTGTGTGTGTGTGTTGTAGGGAATAAGATTTATATCCATCCTGAGTCTCCGAACACTGGAGCGCACTGGATGCGGCAGGAAATTTCATTCGGCAAACTGAAACTGACCAACAATAAAGGAGCAAACAACAGTAACACACAGGTAACACACACACACACACACACACACACACACACACACACACACACACACACAGCACACACACACACACACAAAAAACACACACACACAAACACCACCAAACACACACACACACAGGGCACANCACACACAGGTAACACACACACACACACACACACAGGTAACACACACACACACACACAGGTAACACACACACACACACACAGGTAACACAGACATACAGGTAACACACACACACACACACACACAACACACACACACAGGTAACACACACACACAGGTAACACAGACATACAGGAAACACACACACACAACACACACACACAGGTAACACACACATACAGGTAACACAGACATACAGGAAACACACACACACAACACACACACACAGGTAACACACACATACAGGTAACACACACACACAGGTAACACACACACACACACACACACACACACAGGTAACACACACACACACAGGTAACACACACATACAGGTAACACACACACAGGTAACACACACATACAGGTAACAAACACACACACACACACAGGTAACACATGCACACACACAGGTAACACACACACACACACGTGATGATGATGGTGATAATGATGATGATAATGAAGATGATGATGATGGTGGTGATGGTGATGAAGATGATGATGATGGTGGTGATGATGATGATGATGAAGATGATGATGATGGTGAAGATGATGGTGATGATGATGGTGATGATGAAGATGATGGTGATGGTGATGGTGAAGATGATGGTGATGATGAAGATGATGGTGATGGTGATGATGAAGATGGTGGTGATGGTGGTGATGATGGTGATAATGATGATGATGATGGTGATAATGATGATGATGATGAAGATGATGATGATGGTGATGATGGTGATAATGATGATGATGATGAAGATGATGATGGTGATGGTGATGGTGGTGATGATGGTGATGATGAAGATGATGATGGTGGTGATGGTGATGGTGGTGATGGTGGTGATGATGGTGATGATGAAGATGATGGTGGTGATGATGGTGATAATGATGATGATGATGATGATGGTGATGATGGTGATTATGAAGATGATGATGATGGTGATGATGTTGATAATGATGATAATGATGGTGGTGATGGTGGTGATTATGAAGATGATGATGATGGTGATGATGATGATGATGATGGTGGTGATGGTGGTGGTGATGATGGTGGTGATGATGGTGATGATGAAGATGATGGTGATGGTGAAGATGATGAAGATGATGGTGATGGTGGTGATGATGGTGATGGTGGTGATGGTGATGATGATGGTGATGATTATGATGATGATGATGGTGATGATGATGATGTATATTTTGCTCAGATGATCGTCCTGCAATCGCTGCATAAATATCAGCCACGGCTGCACATCGCTGAGGTTCCTGCAGACGGTCTGGACTCTGAGAGAGAGACGCGCACACAGACGTTCGTCTTCCCTGAGAGCCAATTCATCGCCGTCACTGCATACCAGAACACTGATGTAAATAACACACACACACACACACACACACACACACACACACACACACACACACACACACCTGTCTCTCTCTCTCTGTCTGTCTGTCTGTCTGTGTGCCGTTGATCACATGACCACTATATTTTCATTTCACTGGTTATGAAGGAAATGTTATTAATATTTAAATGAGTTGTGATTTTTATTACAGTGTGTTATTTGTTCTGTAGATCACACAGCTGAAGATCGACCACAACCCCTTCGCCAAAGGATTTAGAGACAACTATGACTCGTCAGTTTATTATTATTATTATTATTATTATTATTATTATTATTAAACTGTATTTAATCTATATTTAATATAATCTCAAGCACAGTGCTGGTGTGTTTCTTCTCTACATTAATGTTGGAGATGTTTTAGAGGCACAAACAGAAACCGATCTTCTTGTCTTGGTCGGTGTTTGCAGGATGTACACGGCTCCTGAGGGTGAAAGGTTAACCCCGCCCCCGACCGAGTCTCCGCGCACTCACCAGCTCGTCTCGAGTGCTCGCTACCCGGTACAGCCGTTCCTGCATGATCAGTTTGTGAACACTCTGCCCCCGAGTCGTTTCTACAGCGCCGAGCGCTCACTGCCGCCTCCGGAGGAATGCGCCGCGTCCCACCGCTGGCTCGTGACCCCGGTGCAGCAGCCGTACGAGTCCGAGTACCTGCCCTATGCCCTGAGCTCACGCGCCCTCACCTGCTACTCCGACTCCGCCTTCGCCTCCATGGCCGCCGGGTGGGGGTCAAAGGTCAGCTACCAGAACAAGATACCTGCCAGTTTGCCCTGGTCACCCCGGCCGAGTAACAACGACAGCCAGGACAAAGTGCGTGAGGATGACTGGGCGGAGTCTGTGGCATACACTGTGGCGTGTAAACGCAAACGCGTGTCACGTGATGAGTCCAGCACCGAAAACTCACCGACGATCAAGTGTGAGGACTCGCGAGCAGAAAACTATGGAAAAGACGCTTCATCTGGCTCCAAGAGTGTGAGCTGCTGCGCCTTCTACACTGCCACCTAAACGCACACACACACACACACACACACACACACACACACACACACACACACGCTTATCATGCCACTGAGTAAACTGTGAATTAACAAGCCAAGATGTTTCAGTGCATTGTGATTGGACATGTTCTGATATTAACACCATGTTTTACTCAGTAGGTGCCCTAAGTAGGCAGCATTAACACTCCCAAAATAAACTCCATCGCAGCGTGAGGTCAGCTGAGTCTCTTAGGCGACTCGTCCATAGTGTCAGGTTGTTCAAAGCTTCATCATTTATATATATATGTATATCAGCTGTTCAGCAAATATCAATCTTCATAAAGTCCTCATTGACAGCTCATTTTAAATTTCGTTGAAATATTAATTATCTCTTCTGAGTCACAGACAATTTTAAAAATGTCTCCATGTGACAGATCGACTGATGTTCTGTCCATTTGCTCGTCTTTCTCGATCGTGGTGCAGCGTGTTTATTGCTCCATTCAGCTCTGTAGAGTTATTACTGCACCTAGTGGTCAAACATGGGAACTGCAGGAAGTGCTAATGGAGGCCCACTGGGGCCAGAATCACGCTGCCCCATGCTCAGGGGAGGAGCAGCAGACAGGGCAGTTAATGACTCGGTTGCCAGAGTTTAACATACTCCACATCTGCCAAGATCTAGTTTCATAACAAATTGAACCGTTTCCTTTTCAGGGATTTTGTCCCTCGTTTGGTCTTTGCCTGTTCCCGCCCGCCAGTCAGCTCTCCCCTTTCATATGACAGCTACCAACCGGAGAGGGTGAAGGCTATAACGTGCTTCCGCCAAGACACGTGACATGATAACATGTTTGGAGGAAAGCGCTATCTGCCCCATTTCTCACGCATGAGCTCAAAGACACCCATGATTGGCTTGTGTTGCTGTGATTGATAGGTATTCCCCTCCCACTCAGATGGCTGTGACATCATTGAAATTCAATCTCGAGATCAAACGCTTTTCTGTTGCACCAATCGTGTGAAATAATTATTTCTCCACGCAAAAAAAAGAAAAAAGAGAAGAAAAAATGTGTCTCCATTTTTCCAATGCCTGATTTCTTTGGGCAGGTTTCAGGTCTTTCGTGTGGTTTGTGTGGTTTTGAGGTGGAAATTTTGCTGAAACCTGTAAGACCTGGTTAATGACGCTACCTCCAACACAGCTGAACAGAAGCGCGGCTAAAGCGGTTCACATGCAGCTGCTCGACTGCACGCTGGAGGACGGGATGACGTCGACTCTCAGCTGCCTGGAGAATTCTAACCCTAGATAGTAGCTTATCACGTGAGATGGCCTCTCCACTTCACGTACGCGACTCGCTGGTCCTGCAGCTGACACTCGGCTTCGTGATTATAGATTAAAAGTCTTTCTGCAGTTGAGATTAACGAGACTGACTGCAGGAATTTCAGAAAAGCAGTTTACATGTTTATGTTTTATTTTTGAATATATTATCACAATTTAAAAACTATTACTTCAGAAAGTTGTTCAAAATGTGGAATGTCAGAAAGAACAGAATTCTGATGGAGCTCTTCAGTAAGGACGTGTGGAGCGCTAGATTACAGGACAGACTTTAATCTGCCACCTGCTTAGCGAGTCTCGTCCTGAACACAGCGCTGTGTGTGTTGATAATCACAGTGTATCGTGTAAGTGATAATCAGAACACACTTTACTGTAATTTAACACCTGAAGCATTGAAGCACTCACATTTTAAAGGTGTCATTTTTACAAAGGAATTCTGACGTGTGTACGCTGCAGTGTTCTGGCTCCAGTTTACCCACGATGCATCAGTGCTGAAGCCGGTTTACCCACGATGCATCAGTGCTGAAGCCGGTTTACCCACGATGCATCAGTGTTAAAGCCGGTTTACCCACGATGCATCAGTGTTAAAGCCGGTTTAGCTGTAATGGAGACTGTGAAGTGACCCTCTGACTCTGTGATGGTGTGAATTTGTTGTGTTTAATCGGTTTAATTGTGTAAGTAAAGTTTCTCATGCATTCTCATGACTTTGCCATGTTTTTATATTGTGTGTGAATGCAGCAGTGAGGTTTTATATGCATATTTATATATAAATTGTATATAAAATTTTATAAATTAGACATTAATCTGCAGCTGTTATCTAGATGAACAAGTTTAATCTATTAATCTTAATCTTCATTTTACAGCATTCATGTCCACAATTTACACACTAAGCTACACAGAGCGGCAGGGGGCGTGGTCATGTGCATCAGAACCTGAGAACTTACAGGAACACTTTATAAAGCCGCTGAGATTCTGCTGTAATCTGCTGAAACCACCAGGGGGCGCTACAGCACAGCGGCCAAGCCACACAGCCTCCCTCACAACAACAACAACAACAACAACACTAATAATAATAATAATAATAATAATAATAATAATAATAACAGTATATATAATGTTTATTTTTATTTATTTATATTATTATAGTAACTTTCGAACGCTCAGAATAAAACAAGAACAAACAGATAAACTGGTAAATAAACTGTGGGAAGAAAACTATCTTTATAGTAAACGATCTTAAAAATATTTTTTACCTAAATTTCCTTTTAATTCTCCAAAACCATAGATACAACATTTCCACAAAGTCATCATCTTTACCTTAAAATGAACTGTTAAAACTTTACCAGTGTTTTGATTTCACCACTGAGACCGAAACTGAAATAACTGACTCAAACTTACTGAAAGTGAAATGAAGCTCAGTATAAAAACCCCCCAAAATTCAGCTTTTACCGCTACGCACTTCCGGCCGGCGTTGTGACGTCATCACGCAGGGATCCGTGCACGTTCAAGTTTTTGCTGAAATCAGAATTTTCACTGCCATCCAGAATGATGATCAATTAATAAAGGAATATTTTAACCTTAACATTAAGCCATTTACAAGATTTTTAGAAGACGTAAGTGTTTAAAAATAAATAATAATTACAATTTCTGTTTGATAACTGTGAATCAACAAAGTACAGAGAAAAAAAATCATTGGGTTAAAGAATTTATAGAAATTATAACAATAAAGAACCAAATGATAAAATTAGTGAGAATAAAAGGTTCCTGGTTTAGAGGTTCTGCCTCAAACATGAAAGTTCCCATAAAGGTTCCTGCAGCAGAGAGACTGTTTATAGTGTATGAGGACATGGAGAAGACAGAGTGATGAGGTGAGAGAGTGAGAGAGTGATCATGTGAGAGAGTGAGAGAGTGAGAGAGTGATGAGGTGAGAGAGTGAGAGAGGGATGAGGTGAGAGGGTGAGAGAGTGATGAGGTGAGAGAGTGAGAGAGTGAGAGAGTGATGAGGTGAGAGAGTGAGAGAGTAAGAGAGTGATCAGGTGAAAGAGTGATCATGTGAGAGAGTGAGAGAGTGATGAGGTGAGAGAGTGAGAGAGGGATGAGGTGAGAGAGTGGAGGTGTGATCCTGACACACAACATCAGCTTTATGATGATCCGGATCCCGCGTGAGCTCTTCAGTGCGCGTGAACGCTGCGCGCGCGCCCTACCTGCGGCTCAGGTAAACTCAGGGGCAGAGGCGGAAACAAGCCGCTCCAAACCGCGTCCGAAACCCAGGAGGAGTGTGTGTGTTTGTGTGTGTGTGTGAGAGAGAGAGAGAGAGACCGCTGAGTGTGTGACCGCGGCTTTATGGAGTGTTGAAGGTAATAAACACGGAGAGAAGGTGGCAGAAGAAATCGCTTCAGCGACAAAACACACTTCCGCCATCGGAATCGTCGCGAGCGTGAGTTCAGAACAACACAGAGTTCCTGTCGAGTCTATGAGGTGAGTTTACACACACACACACACACACACACACACACACACACACACACACAGACAGAGTTTATTCAGTTTATAAGTGTTCACTTTAAGATTAAAGACAGATTAAAGTGGGAGTGAAGTGCGCGAGCTGAGAGTGTGTCAGTAAACAGTAAACAGTAAACAGTTAAGCCTCCTCCTGGAGCCGCTGAGTCTCTGGCAGCAGATGAACGCCGCTGAGTTTCAGAGATTAAAACTTGTGTATATTTATATTTTTGTATAAAGAGTTTGTGAAGTGTTCCTGTCAGAGGGGTGGAACCTTCACACCGAGCTCTGCTCTACAGCAACACGAGACGCTGAAGTGGGAGTGAAGCTCGAACACACACACACCTGAACACGCTCACGTTAACACACACACACCTGAACACGCTCACGTTAACACACACACACCTGAACACGCTCACGTTAACACACACACATCTGCACACACACCTGAACACGCTCACGTTAACACACACACATCTGCACACACACCTGAACACGCTCACGTTAACACACACACATCTGCACACACACCTGAACACGCTCACGTTAACACACACACATCTGCACACACACCTGAACACGCTCACGTTAACACACAC
>CM074966.1:63614-77902 GCA_037577455.1 Pangasius macronema | reverse complement strand
GTTGATAAAAAGATCTAATACAACATTAGGTGATAATATATGTATTATTGTGGATTTATAATGGAATAAAATGATCCTGGTCAAAAGTGACCAGGAACACTATGAGTGTTAGCCAAAACGAACACAACAGGAGGGTTCATGTAAAGCTGCAGTAATAATATAATAATGGAGTTATTAATAAACACACCTGCAGTATCTCAGAAAGGTTCTGTTATTAATCAGAGTATTAATATTAATCAGGCCCTGTGGCAATAGTTAATTATTCTAAGTAACAGAAAATATAAACAATATCAAATTATGATTTGGCTGTGCCAGCGTTCATGACATGACATTCCTGTTGTTCCACTTCACACACACATTAAAGCTAATTACACCTTTATAACACACTAATACAACACTTCCTCTGTTATAGAGAGGAATACGGCGCCGCAGTGCTGTCAGTGTGAGCGAGCTCTGATCCGCTCACATCTCCATCCTGAAACACCAGGAATATTAATCAGCATGTTTCATTGGAATAAATGTGTGTGTGTGTGTGTGTGTGTATACCTGTGAATGTGTATGTGTACCTGTGTGAGTTGTTTAATCCACTGCAGAAGTGATGTCACTCGTGTGTAAACTCCAGGTTTATTCGGTCGTCCACATCCATCACCCCAGCTGACCACACCCGCCAGCCGCCAATCCCCATCAGCTGTCTCACATACCAGGGGGCCCCCGCTGTCCCCCTGCATGCACACAATCACAAACACACACACACACATATGCACACACTCTAATGTAATAATGTCTACGGCGTGTACATCATTCGTCTAGCAAACTTCACTCTAAGAGAGATAATAAAATACCAAACATGGAGAAGGGCACTCAGTCTAGGGGTAGTGGGCAAGGGTGTCAGAGGGCCTGATTACCTGGCAGGCATCAACTCCACCCTCCATGTCCCCGGCGCAAAGCATTCTGGGAGTGATGTAGGAACCGTAGACTGAGGAACCAGAGCACACTGTCTGATCAATAATGTGAACCTGCACCTGTCTGAGCTGAGCTGACACCGAGCCTGCATATACACACAAATACACACACATGCGCACACGCGCGCACACACACATACGCACACACACACATAAGCACACACACACATATGAGCACACACAGTATATAAAGTGTAGTGTGTAGTGTACAGTGTGTAGTGTGTAGTGTACAGGCTGTAGTGTATAGTGTACAGTGTGTAGTGTACAGTGTGTAGTGTACAGGCTGTAGTGTATAGTTTACAGTGTGTAGTGTATAGTGTACAGTGTGTAGTGTACAGTGTGTAGTGTGTAGTGTACAGGCTGTAGTGTATAGTGTACAGTGTGTAGTGTATAGTGTGCAGTGAACAGTGTACAGTGTGTAGTGTACAGTGTAAAGTTTACAGTGTGTAGTGTACAGTGTATAGTGTACAGTGTAAAGTTTACAGTGTGTAGTGTATAGTGTGTAGTGTACAGTGTAAAGTTTACAGTGTGTAGTGTACAGTGTGTAGTGTACAGTGTAAAGTTTACAGTGTGTAGTGTACAGTGTGTAGTGTACAGTGTAAAGTTTACAGTGTGTAGTGTACAGGGTGCAGTGTACAATGTACAGGGTGTACTGTGTAGTGTACAGTGTATAGGGTGTAGCGTACAGTGTGTAGTGTTTGTACCTCCTTCGTGTGTGAAGCCCCACCCGGTCACCCAGCAGGACGAGCCGATGGGGAATGACTGAGGAACAATCGGCAAACACACAGGGTGCACACTGTCTACACACACACACACACACACACACACACACACACACACACATAAACAGTCAAAATGCTGAGCCAATGACAGCAGGCTCATCATAACACTCCACATCACAGTGTTAAACATATACACGCACACACACACACACACACACACACACACACACACACACACACACACACAAACACACACACTGCTCACCCCCCATCCTCATGGCAGTGTGTGTGAGCAGCAGTCCGAGGTCATAGTCGTTGGTTTGTTTTGAGTATTTGGGGTGTGTGTGTATGCGCAATGTGTTGTAGCGCTGACCGTGTGACACATCAGACACGGCGAGTGTATTGACCACCACCTGCCAATCAGCTTCCAGCGTCAGGCCATACCTCAGAGACAGAGACAGCAGTGCATTGTGGGAGTGAGACATATGTGTATGTGTATGTATGACTTTTGTAAGTCACTCTGGATAAGGGAATCTGCCAAATGCCATAAATGTAAATGTAAAATGTGTGTGTGTGTGTGTGTGTGTTACTCAATGAAGCAGTGGGCAGCGGTTATAACCCAGTTTGGGGTGATTATCGCCCCACCACACACGTGCTGACCCCTCCACTGCAGACTGGCCTGCCACGCCCACTGATCCTGCCGAGCCACAGTCCCGCCCACAATCCGTTCCAAGACCCCTGCTGGACCAGTGCAGTCTGAGACAACACACACACACACACACACACACACACATTGTTTATTACCCTCTCTTGTTATGTAAATTTTGATGTCGTGATGACAATGAAGTGTACACTACCTGAGGAATTGTTTATTGTTTGATTGATAGGAAGTTTAGGTGTATATAAGGGCACTGACGTCATGCTGCAGTTCCACTTCATGTCACAGGAGGCGCTGTTGTCTCTCATTTTTGGTGGGAAAGACACAAACCTCACTAACAAGGAGAGAAAGACCAAATATCAGCTCTGTCCCGATATAATTACTCCTCTTTAGTGCACTTCTACAGTTATCTTACACTTCTACAATCATGAACACTTTATACACAGATATCATGAATTTT
This sequence comes from Pangasius macronema, assembly GCA_037577455.1. NCBI lineage: Eukaryota > Metazoa > Chordata > Actinopteri > Siluriformes > Pangasiidae > Pangasius > Pangasius macronema. Next base: position 75,100 of record CM074966.1, on the reverse strand, counting down.
TTTGCTTATGTGTAAATAATTACATTTATATTATCTATAACATACAGTCAAGACGCTGTGACTTTAATGCTAATACGCCAATGTGAACATTTGTCTGGAATTGAGACTGTGATTATAATTTTCTTCCAAGTGTTTACCTGTGACGATGATGGTGATGACGATGATGAAGAATGGAATCAGAGCTGAAATTAACGCCAGGCGAGACGGACACGCAGGCCATAGTCTGAACACACACACAGCTGGACAGGAAAACACCAGAATTATGGATATACTCTAATTTATTTGTCTATCTATCTATCTATCTATCTATCTATCTATCTATCTATCTACCTATCTATCTATCTATCTATCTACTTATATAGTTATTTAGTTAGTTATCTAGTTATTGATGTTTGTTTGTTTGTGTACTCAGGGAAGGTGATAAGTGAAAGTACCGGATTCTTCATCAGTTGCTCCTTTACACAGATCAGTGCCACCCACTGGGGGGTCATGGTCAAGGTGAAGGTCAAAGTTAGGGCTCAGGTCAAAGATCATTTGCTGAGGATGGAGGCATTCACCAGACAAGTGTTGCTGAGGTGTAGGTTGCTTTTCTAAAGCAGACTGAGCGGTGGAGGAGTATGGAGGAGTGAAGATGGGAGTGGGGTTGAGAATGAGGGCGTGGCCTCCTGGAGGAAGTGGGAGGGGCAGTGGCGTTATGGCAAAGGAATTCTGGGAGGTGGGGTTTATTGACAGAGCAGAGGGTATTGTTAGAACCTGTGAATGTGTTGAGGCTTGGGGCGGGGCTCTTTGTGGAGGTGGAGCAGTGAGTAGAGGGGGGGTTGTGGAAGGAGACAAATCTGTGTCTGGAGGCAGGGCTATGAGCTGAGGCAGGGTTAAAGGCTGGGCTGTGGGTGGAGCCAAATCTGAGGCTGTTAGTGAAGGAGGAATTGTAAGAGAAGAGGGGAATATGGGCGGAGTCAGGTCTGTTGGTGGAGGTGGAGCTGTAAGTACAGATACAGTTAAATTTGAAGGCGGGGCTGGCTTTGGGGGCAGAGCTTCAATCTGAAGGAAGAAATAATTTATATGCATTAATGTTCAACAACATTCAGTAAAAATATAAAGATAAAAAACTTATATTTGTAGCTACAGATTTAAATATTAAAACCCTACAGCGTCACCCTTTAATTTTAATATTAATATTAATGTGGTTTTAATGTTAATCTAAATGTAATTATTTTTTAAAATGATTTCTAATTAAATAGATTTTTATAATATACACACAGATTTTCATTTCTGTAAAAACACACCGTGAGCCTTTAAATTAACATTAATATATTTTATGTGGAATTATTTTTCGGTCTAAATTAATCAGACATACACACAGTGATTAATTTGTGGTTTTGTAATTAGATTAATAAATTTGTGTGGCGTTTGTGTTAATTCTGTCCCTATTGACCCAGCATAATCCGTATGTATAACCTAATATGATACTTGCTTCCTGTTTTGTTACTCGGTTGCCATGGTTATTAATGAGTGCCTGCTGTTGCTTGTTAGCCATCCTATGAGAACCTTTGTCTGTTGTCTGTTAACTAAGATAAAATTCATTTGCAACTTCTAATTTCATTTGAATTTCATTCATAAATGTTGACGGTTTCACACATGTACAGCTTTAACGGTACGTTTGTGATTATTTATTTTTTATTCTGTTTACAATCGCTAAATACTCGAGGATTTCAGATCAAGGCCACGTTGAGTGGATGAAAGACAGATCAGAGTTAGAGTGTGTGTGTGTGTGTGTGTGTGTGTGTGTGTGATTCAGAGTGAAGTAAAATACAAAATGAAACTGAACCGAGAGTTATACATGTTACTGATATGATTAGGATTCTGTGACAGAAATATATGGCATTTGGGTACAAATACTGCAGACAGAAATTACATATGTGTGTATATGTCTGTGTGTGTGTATGTGTCTGTGTGTGTAAATGCAACCCACACACAGGGTGAGACAACTGACTGCTCACAGAGACTACATTAAATTATTCATGTACACTTCAGTAAGCTCAGAGTCACAGAAACACACTTTAAAATAAATGTCTTGTACACAGACAAATACTGAATTATTCAGGTGCAGCGTGTCTGTCTCCACAAAAGAATAAAAAAGTTTCTTGGATCTGTACTTAAATATATATAATATATAATCAAGTTGTGATGATTTTCAGTGATTAATTGAGGAGAGCAGCGAGGACACAGGCTGAAAAATGAAATAGAAACTGGAAATGAGTTTGAATTGAATTCAAAGTGAGTTTACCTGCAGCATCACGAAGAGCTCTTCACCCACACACACACACACACACACACACACACACACACACACAAGAAGAGTCTTCTAAGGGTCAACTTAGACAGTCACAATATAAAATCCTCTGAAAGGCAGCTTGAAGACAAAATGACCAATTTAAAGATGAATAAAACCACAGACAGCTGTCTCACTCCCAGGTAATCACACTTTACTCTTTCTTCAAACTTATTCAGTTCTCTCTCTCTCTCTCTCTCTCTCTCTATAGAATGCACTGCCTTCGTCATCCTTCCATCCCCCCTCGCTTCATCCTATCTGTCTCCATGTCCTCTGTGTATGTGTAACAGAGAGCTGTGCTTCACACACTGAAATATTCATGAATGTGGATCAGTGTGTGGATGTGAAGATCTTGTACATGCTTGGATGGGTCAAAGGTCATCACCTCAACATTATACATAATCATAATCAACACTAATGAGTGTGTGAAGCATAAACTCATTATCTGTAAGTTTCCTGTCTCCTGTTTCCCACAGGATTATTGATTGTAAGACCTTATAGTGTGTTACAGCATGCTATAGAGTGTTATAATGTGTTATAATTTGTTATAGTGTGTAAACACAGAGTGGATGAGGAAAGATCTTGATGTTCAGGATTAAACAGAAGTACTTGTACTAGGACCACATGCTTTCTGTTTCATCATCTGCAGCAGTAAAAGACCTCAGTGTGATTATCGACACCAGTCTTTCTTTTGAAGCTCATGTAGATAATATCACTGGGATCACTTTCTTTCTTCCAGTTAGTGTTCGGGACTCAGACACAGTCTCAGTGTTTAAGTGTTTGGGGTTTTTCTGTTGTTGTTGTTGAAAGCCTTTTGTGAATAGTTTGTTCTTAGGTAAAGGAGCAGGTCTGGAGTGTTCACCTTGAAGAAGGCTTTGTGGAACTCGAAGTTGAAGGTGGTGTAGATGATGGGGTTGACCCCGCTATTGGTGTAGCACAGCCCGGTACCGGAAGTAAAAATGACTCACGCGCGCTTGGTGTCAGTTCCGCTTCATTCCCACGCGCACGATTTGGAATTACCGCTCGGTACAGGAGCGCGCGCTACAATCTCTCTCTCTCTCTCTCTCTCACACACACACACACACACACACACACACACACACACACACACACACGTCTTTTCATTTAAAGAAGAGAATCTCACAAGACCCTTAATTATCAAGAAATAAAAATTTCATTTAATTTCCTAACACAGGACTGAGCTGTGAACATTAATACAGATATAATAATATGCATAATATAATAATGAAACTAATCCGTTTTATTAATACATGAATGTAAACACAGTGCATGTGTAATGAAAATAACTTTATTATATCAGGAGAAATACACTCTAAAGTCTTTCATTAGAAACTAAACAGAATCAGTAACAAATCAAACACAAACACACTCAAGATTTAAATCTAATAAACACAAACAGTAAAACTGAAGTCTGGACTGGTTCAGAGACACAGATAAAAAAACAGATCTATTTTTAATCTCTCTCTCTCTCTCTCACACACACACACACACACACACACAAACACACACACACACACACACTGTTTCATCCATACAACACAGGTACACAGATGTGCTTGTGATGAAATGTGTGTGTGCTGTAGAAACATGACACAAATCACACCAGGATGAAGATGAAGAGGAGGGAACAGGAGTGGGTTTGAGACGAGGCCGAGCAAGCTGACCATTTTACATTCTAATAAAACACAAAACGCAAGATGATGATGGAGTCAGAACGTGTGTGTGTGTGTGTGAGAAGAAGGAACATAGAGGGCACTATGGTGTAGGGTATAATGCTCCTAATAATCATTCTCTTCCCCCTCACTACAGTGTACGGCTGTGTGTTTAGGGCACCACAGTGTAGGGCTGATAGGGTAACATCTTCTGCCGATCATTAATGGCGAAAATCCATGTGGGCTTCACAAAACTCAGGTTCTCATTCTCCATCAGAGCCTGAGAGAGAGAGCGAGAGAGAGATAGAGAGATTGCTAAATATCTAGATTTTTTCCCTTTTGCATCTTTATCTCTGTCTGTCTGTAATATGGATACACACACACACATACACACACACACTTGTTACATGCACTGATGAGCCAAAACATTATGACCACGTGCTGAGTATGTTGTTGGTTCTCTGGTCCCTCCAACACCGCTGAAGGAACTCTGTGGTATCTGGCACCAAGACGTTGGTCGGATTGAGATCTGGGGAATTTGGAGGTCGAGCAGCACCCTGAACTCTTCGTCATGTTCCTCAAACCATTCCTGAGCAGTGTGCGCAGTGTGGCAGGACGCATGATCCTGTGAAAGAGGCCACTGCTGTCGGGGAAGCAGTGATGAAGGGGTGCAGCTGGGCCACGATGATGTTTAGGCAGGTGGCATGTGACGAGCTGACGCTACGCAGCCCCATACGCAGTAGGGTGTGATGCAGTGTGCTGTGACACAATCCTCCCGTAAGAGGATTGGGACTTGTGCCACAGCAGCCCTTTTAGACGGGACAGCCTTCGCTGCCCATTTCTCCTGCATCCATCACATCGACTGCTCGTTTACTGTCTAATATACCAAAGACCTTCACATGCACCGTCATTACAAGATAATCTACATTATTCGCTTAACCAGTGAGTGCTCATAAGGTTTCGGCTCATCAGTGCATATTTATATATTTGCACTCACGTCCTCGAAGGTGTCGTCCCATCCCTGACTGGTGATCACAAACTGGACCTTCTCATTCATGTAGTCCTCCACAGCACTGGCACACATACACACACACACGCACGCACGCACGCACTCAGATGTTTACTGAAACTCATTAATTCAGTATGATTAGTGGTGGTTGATGACGAGGATGATTTATTAATGTGTTATTACAACCCCTGGCAAAGATTATGGAATCACCACACTTAGAGGAAGTTCAGCTTCAAGTTTAGCTTTTTTTTTTAAGCTATTGAACAAAGCCTTTTTTGTGTCATATCTGTGATTTGTTTGTTTGCTATAAAGTATAAAAGCTGGGTGAACATCCTCTAAGTGTGGTGATTCCATAATTTTTGCCAGAGATTGTATAATGATCCTTTGTGTGTTTCTGTCTCACCCGTTAAAGGCGATGATGTAACGCTGCAGCAGGCGTCTCTGATCCTCTGGAAATTTCCCATAAAGATAAAAACGCTTCCCTGTCAGAAAGTCTGCGGGGGGGGGGGGGAGTTAGTTGGAGTTACTATTCACATCTCACTAAACCATAGTGTTCCTTCTTAATCCTCTCTTTACACACACACACACACCCGGTAGCTCCGGTATGGGTTTGTCTTCCTCTTCTTCGGCATCTGTGTTCTCATCTGTAGAGCCTCCGTATGGGTCATCCTCCATCTCCTGTCCTCCTCTGTCCTCCTGTCCTCCCTTCTCCACTTTCCTCTTCTCCACTCTAACACCCACACACCCACACACACACACACACCACTGCATGCAGTCACCAATATCGCTGTCTTAGAGCTTATTACAGTAAACCTTCATGCCTCATAAACAAAACCTGTTTACCTTCTCAGCTCATCTTCAGTGTCCATGCCCGATCCATCATCATCATGCTCTTCCTCTATGCAGTGTACATACACATACATGTGCGTGCCACACACACACACACACACACACACACACACACACACACACCAGTGTTAATAAAACAACTGCAGCACGACACACAACAGTATGAATAAATGTTACTGCACATGTTCTCTGGCTGTGTCCTAAACCACACCCTATTTACTATTCCCATAGTCTTTTATAGTGAACAGGGAACTACATAGTGCTAATAATTCTACAGTGTAGGGAGCGGGGATAAGTGTATAAGTGCCCTGGAACAGTAGGGAGTAGTGGAGATGAAGCTGATTAGAACACAGCAGGTTTGGGTGATAGAATTTACACTCAGTGTTGTGTACAGGATTAATAGTCTGTCAACAACCTGTTAATAGTCTGTTAATAACCTTTTAATAGTCTGTTAATAACCTGTTAATAGTCTGTTAATAACCTGTTAATCCTGCACACAAAACAGCAGCATCTCTGTCTGTCACTCCACGCCCTCGCATCGGAGATGTTTGGGCTCTGTGTCACTCACACCGTGTCCTGGACCGTACCATTTAACCTTCTCTTCTTCCTCACTGACTTTGGGCTTCCTCACGTTGTCTCGTCACTGTGCCAGGTGTTTATACGCAGGTGTTTATACAACACCACAAACACTCATCGTTACCTCATTCTCTGTCCCTGTAGTGTATCAGTTTCTGTTCACACATCAGCCTCCTGATCATTTCCCCAGATTAACCCGAGTCTTGTTCACTGCATCAGTGTTCAATTTGACTCTGTGTTCACAGTGAATCGCTTTCACATTCATTACTGTCCAATTCCCACACTAAACTGGTGTGTGTGTGTGTGTGTGTGTGTGTGTTTTACTGTCTGACTGAAATACTCTGTATAAGTGTGCAAACCTCACCTCGCTCATCCACTGATCCATCGTTCCTCTCCTCTTTCACAGATTTCGTGGAGGTGCTGGTTCTCTTTGCAGGACTCTTCTGAAACACACACACACACACACACACACACACACACACACAGTGTGACACAGAAAGTCATATTTGAGATGTTTCTATGACAATATCATAACTCCAGGATTTTCGGATTTTGTTGAGAGCTGCTGAAGAGGGACTGAGAAGAGGATAGATGTAGAGTGAGGGAATGAGATTGAGAGGGGGAGTGTGTGAAAGTGTGAGAGGGGGAGTGTGTGAGAGGGGAAGAGAGGGAGTGTGTGAGAGGGAGAGTGTGGGGGAGAGTGTGGGGGAGAGGGAGAGAGTGAGGGGGGAGAGAGTGAGGGGGGGAGAAAGGGAGTGTGTGAGAGGGAGAGAGGGAGGGCGCTGTGGAGATACAGTAGCTTGGGGATCTCATATGGGGAGCCGTACTGTAATGGCTTTGGGGCTGCGGTTGCCGTAGCGGCTTTGGGGCTGCGGTTGCCGTAGCGGCTTTGGGGCTGCGGTTGCCGTAGCGGCTTTGGGGCTGCGGTTGCCGTAGCGGCTTTGGGGCTGCGGTTGCCATAGCGGCTTTGTACTCAGGACTCCATCAGTGGACAGAGGATAGATTTTAACCAACCGGACTTCTTGTGGAAACTGTGATGAATTTTTTTGTTTGCACAATTGCACTACTTGTCCATATAGTACACAATAACAGAAGGGGTTTATTTATAATCACACTCTCCATTACACCCAGACGAGGACGGGTTCCTTCTGACTCTGGTTCCTCTCAAGGTTTCTTCCTCATATCATCTCAGGGAGATTTTCCTCACCACCGTCACCTCTGACTCACTCATTAGGAATAAATTCACATATTTAAAATATATATTTTTTAATCCATTTATTTCTGTAAAGCTGTTTTGTGACAAAGTCAATTAAAAGCGCTATACAAATAAAATTGAATTGAATTACATTGTTCTTTTTCTCATCATGTCTCTGCTCCTCAGCAGTGCTGTCCTCCTCCTCATCCTCCTCCGAGCTCGACTCCGCGCCGTCAATCAGATACCTACAGAGATATAAACATATGATCAGTTAAAATAATCATTAATAACAAAAAGCATAAATTTAACTTTCATAATCCTAGATGGTCCAAACCCCTCAACACACACAAATCCCATCCACTCTGTTCCGTGTGTGTGTGTGTGTTAGACACGTATCTTTAAAGGAAGTCCCTACTTTAATTACTCATTAGATACAGCTTTTAAATGATGACTACATCAGTCTCTCTCTCTCTCTCTCTCACACACACACACACACACACACACACACACTCCAGATCAAATACTAAGAGGAAAAGACAGATAGAAGGAGTCTCTGAGTGTGTGTGTGTTGGTCATGTAGAGCTGTACAGTGAACACACACCGTTTGTAGGAGATTTTCTGTTTCCTCTTGTGACAGTCGATCACCCACTCCTTCCGGACAATCATCCCCCCTGCTGCCTTCACCTGACTGTACTTAGGGGTATTAGCAAAGGCACATCTACACGCACACACACAAGCGCACACACAAGCGCACACGTTTCATTCTTTATTTTTTCACCTTTATTAAAGTGTTGTTCATGAGGTGAGTGTGTGTGTTTGTGTGTCTTGTACATGAGGTGTGTAGAGTCGGGGGTCCAGTCCGGTCGGTACCGCGCCCCCATGGACAGAGCCTTGTCTCTGAGTTCTGCACGGAACGGGTTCTGGAATCCACTCAGCACAAACACCACGCCCTCCATGATGCAGTTGAAGGGGATTGGCTCTGAGGCCAGGGGGCGGGGCTTCACAGAGGACTTCCGCACCGGGGACTTCTGGGAAAAGGACGCTGGACAAGTACAGATTCATCAAATGCATAATTTATTTATTTATTTATTTAATTGTGTTTACTGTTTTTCCTCTTTATTCTCTTTATGTATCCCTCCACCCGTCCACCTGCCCCCTCCACCCGTCTTTTCATTCATCCTTCATCTGTCGATTTACACTGTAATCAGTAACTACAAGGTGTAACACTGTGTGTGTGTGTGTGTGTCACAGACCTGTTTTTGTGCTGGTGGAGGTGTGTGTGTGTTCTGCATTCTGTGTGTTGCTTTTGGGCGAAGGTGTTTGTTTCTTGGTGGGGGGCGGTGGGGCGTCCTGTCTCTCTTTACTGAACTCAAACTTTCTCTTCACCGATACAGCAGCCTGCGGGGGGATACACACATGCACACACACGCATACACACACGCGCACACACACAGATATGTCAACTTGACATTTCAGGGGGGGGCCCTCTGTGATTAAACATGATAAGTATGTAATTAGAGGTGGGGTTAGTAATGGTTTGGGCTGATTGGTGAGCAGGGCTGCTGATTGATGGATACCTATAAAGGGGTGGGACCAGTGCTGGGCAGGTACCTGTGGCGAGCAGGAGGGGGCGGAGCTTGAGGTTGATGGCTCGGTCTGTAGTGCCGCTGCTGCGTAACTCAGCATAGTGTTTTTAGGAGAAACTGGATGGAAATAAATCGCCAAACAATACACACTAAATTACTGATAAATCACATGATTAAACACCATGTCGTCACCTCCAGTGTTTAACGGTGTGACGTAAAGATCTCCGTCTCACCCTTCAATCCCGTGCTGTCTTTATTCTCCCGGCTCAGGAACAGACTCCCCGGCTGCAGGCTCGACCCGGGAGACTGAGACTCGTCCTTCACCCGGAACTGACCCAGTTTAGTCAACTTCTACCACAACACAGCACAAACCACACAATATAATACAACACTCACACACACTCACACACACTCTCTCACACTCTCTCACACTCTCTCACACTCTCTCACACTCTCTCACACACACTCTCTCACACTCTCTCACACTCTCTCNCACACACTCACACACACTTTTACAATTTATGCTGATGTCAAATGACTTATAGGCTAGTTGGCTAGCAACACATGGCAGTACAGAGGGACTCTGCGGCGTTATCTTCACAGACAACAGGATGCAGCCATGATTACTGCAGAAGTGTGTCTGTAGTGTGCGCGCGTGTGTGTGCGCGCGCGCGTGTGTGTGTGTGGATACTCACAGGTGGTGTAGCAGCAGGAGCATCGTTATCCGGTGGAGAGTGAAACTTTATAAACGCCACTCCATACGCAATATTCTGCACGGGCACACACACACACACACACACACACAATTACTACAATCACACAGAGAAACCGACAGAGAGACAGGCGGATAGAGAGACAGGCAGATAGAGAGAGACAAAGAAAGGCGGCTAGAGAGACAGAGAGACAGGTGGATAGAGAGACAGGCGGACAAAGAGACAGAGATGCGTGTGTGAGACCTTGCTGTAAGGTTGTGTACAGACGATCTTCACTCTGTCCCACTTCTCCTGACTCGTGCTCTTCACCAGCTGCTGAGGGCCGAAAAATCGCACACGGTTCAGATTCGAGTTCCCTCGACTCTCAGAGGGAGACATGAACGACGAGGTCACCAACAACACCTTTACACACACACACACACACACACACACACACGAAATGACATCACACTGATGCTCCACTTCTTTACAGTAAGTTTACGTTATTTCACTGGGAAACGCCGAGGGCGCACCGACGAAACGCAGTGTTACTGTGTGTTTGACGTACCTCAAAATCCTGGTCTTTAATGGAGGTTGAGTGTCCAACGAGAACTTCAATGAAGGCTGATCCCTCGTTCCCAATGTCAATACTGTGGACCTGCTCCTCCTTCTCAAACTGAACACCATCAACACAACCACCATGAATACCATAAAAATACACACACACTTTATCAACACCATGATGGATGAGTGAAGTGTTAAACACAGTCGTACCTGCAGGATGACTGAAACCTGTTTCTCTCCCGGACGAGCAGATTTCCACTTCCTGTACGTCTCTGAGCTCAACAGATTATCTGCTTTATGTGTCTGTACAGGGAGAGAGAGAGAGAGAGAGAGAGAGAGAGAGAGAGAGAGAGAGACACAGAGTGAGAGACAGAGAACGAGGGAGACAGAACGAGGGAGACAGAGAACGAGAGAGAGAAAAAGGGAGAGAGAGAGAGTGAGAAAGAGGGAGACAGAGAGAGAGAGAGAGAGAGAGAGAGAGAGAGAGAGAGAGAGATTTCTACATAATGATGAACATGAGATCAGGAAGTTATACTCACAATGTCCTCACTGCTGCAGGACACGACATGTTTCAGTTTAATCTCCGGCATCTCGAATTCCTTTGCACTGACGGCTCCTTACTCACGTCCCAATCAACCCTGAGACACACTGAGGGTTTAGGAAGAGAATTCTAGTGCACTACTCTGAAGTGTACACTACTGAGGGAAACAGTAAACATAAAGCTAATTAAGCTCTAAACTCTGATTTAGTTATACAACTTCTGGCTTTATTTAAACATTTTAAACCAGAATAAAATATAAATAGGAGTTAAAAGTTAAAAACATCCTGAATGAGCAGCTAACACAACTATAATTCATATACTTCAACTTACACAACTTAATAAACACTAAACTATACACTATACTCATACACACTCAAAACTAATTATATCTATATCTATCTATCTCTCTCTCTCTCTCTCTCTCTCTCTATATATATATATATATATATATATATATATATATATATAT
>CM074966.1:56917-61055 GCA_037577455.1 Pangasius macronema | reverse complement strand
GCTTGACACATGAGCAGCTGATCAGAGTGACAGGCAGGTGGGAGATGCTGGTAATCCACAGGTTTTACAGCTCTGCTCACATCATGATGACACACGTCAGCTTTAATATTGACATCAAGGACCGCCTCCAAAAAGCATCCCGAAATAAAGAGTAAAACTGGTCATGAAATAGCTTTTCAGTTCTCATCACCAGTTTTTTCTGTATATAAAAAGGGGTCTCCAGATTTCAAGCATTCAGCCTTTGGTATGTTAGTGATAGAAAGCACTATTTCTGGAGGAGAATCGTTGGTAATGCAATTTACTTCAATTTTAAAACTTAATATTAGAAAATACAACACATCCTGATTAGTTGTATATGGCGTAAAATTGCTCTTTAATAATGTTAAACCTAGATGTTTCAGATTTAAATCAATGATCGCTATAAAAAACTTGTATTCTGGACGTACCAACATACATGACCCCCTCCTTGGTTTTGGCAGCGGCCTCCTCCAACCCTTCCTTGGTCTTCTCAGCAGCTGCTACCACTCCCTCCTTGGCCATGGAGAATCCCTTCTTCAGAACGTCCATCCTGAGAGCTGTGTAGATCTGTGAGTGACCTTCAGCTGCTGCTGGCTGCGTCTTATAGCTGCTCACTCACACTGAGTGTGTGCGTGTGTGTGTGTGTGTTGGACTGCTTGTTGGGTCCTGGGTGAGTGTGTAAGAGAGTGGCTCTTATGAAAGCAGGCTTGGCACTGGGAGCTCAGACAGATTGAGACACCCTTAACAAGGAGAGCAGCAGAGCGGATGAGAGCGGGGGGAGGGAGAGAGAGAAAGAGAGAGAGAGAGAGAGAGAGAGAGAGGGAGAGAGAGGGAGAGGGGATTAAAACAAGTGGGTGAAAGAGCAATTTAGCAAAATTAATTAGAAAAGAACCAAACATTTTTTTCAGCAAATGCTTATAATGGATAATTGTTAGTCACAATGAATAATGTATAACAATAATCCTGAAGTCATATTTTTCCTTAAAAAAACAGCAAAATAATTTTGTCCTTCATTTTCCCTTCACCATTAAATATTAAGCCTAATTTCTGTTCTTTCCATTGTAAATCCCACTACTGGGTTCCCTTCACAGACTGCATATACTGAACCTACTGACGCTGCCCTAAAAATAAATCATTTCTTTAAAATGAAGAAAAAATTAACGCAGTTTTATATTGTAACGTTAAACAGAGTGCTCAAATAAAATTATTTCCACTCTTTTAAATATTTCATCATTTTCATATATAATTTAAAAATTTAGTTCTTTTAATTATTTCACTTATATATTATCTACATATTTTTTACTACTTGATTGTACGGCACTTTGAGCTAGCATGTGTATGAAAAGTCCATAAATAAAGTGTATTCTCATTCTTAAATGTACAGAGATTTTATTAAAGCTTCATAACTCCATCACTGCAAGCACGATGATGAGGCAAACGAAAACCTTAAAACTGTGCCCTAAACTGGAATTTTTTTCCCCCAGAGGAATCTGGACACTCAGTAAATGCTTGAATGAAACAGAGATTATGTAAAAAAAAATAATAATAAAATAATAATAATAATAATAATAATTAAAATAAAATAAAACTCTATATTAAAAAATAATAAGGCTTTTATTTGACTCATACTTGTACACACACACACACACACATTATATATATATATATATGTGTGTGTGTGTGTGTGTGTGTGTATATGTATATATATGTGTGTGTGTGTGTGTGTGTGTGTATGTATGTATATGTGTGTGTGTGTGTGTGTGTGTGTGTGTGTACCTGTGTTGTACGGATGAAACAGGGCGTACAGTTCTGGTAGATGAGTTGGTAGCTCCCGTTGGTGTAGATGTGTGTGACCTCAGAACAGTTGATGTACAGAGGTGTGCGCTCCTGATACACACTCACAGCGCTGGGGTACACACCAGAGGCACAGCCCATCCCCCGCCTCCTCCTGAGCACAGGGCAAAGGTCAGGGGTCAATTAACACTCATTAAATTAATCTGATAATTACTGCAGTAATACCTTTCCACTATACCGCCCCTTTAATACTCACTATACTGCCCCTTTAATACTCACTATACTGCCCCTTTAATACTCACTATACCGCCCTTTTAATACTCACTATACCGCCCCTTCAATACTCACTATACCGCCCCTTTAATACTCACTATACCGCCCCTTTAATACTCACTATACCGCCCCTTTAATACTCACTATACCGCCCCTTCAATACTCACTATACCGCCCCTTTAATACTCACTATACCGCCCGGAAATGATTGTGTATGATGTGAGTCTCACCTTCCAGTCCTGCGACGGCACAAACACACAAAGAGAGGGACTGTGATGAAGAGGAGGATGAGGAGCAAAACACTGAATCCCACCAAGATCAGAAGCTGCACAAGACTATCTACACATACACACACACACACACACACACACCACACATACACACATACACACATACACACACAATATGCATATTATATACACAGTACTCTCTGCATTACTTCAGCCCTGCTCCTCCTCACACCAGGGACTCGGGAAGCGTGTTACACTTTAAGCAGCATAACCCATGATAGTCAAATACGCTTTCTGTTTCTGTTCAACTGAATAAAATAATTATACCACAGCATGGTTGAATTTTAGAATCAGAAGGTGTTGATTAATGTTCCCTAGCAGCACAGATTGGAATATTTACGACTGTAACATAAATGACAGGTTTATATTAATGCACTTGTCTAATAAGTTTCCGTTCCTGTAACGGCTCATTCACAGGGACTTGTACGGCAGACGCTCCATATAATCTAAAATTAATAATAAACGCAATAAAAATGTGCTGTTATATGACAAAAATGTTTAAATAATTGGTGATGTGGTGAGGTTTTCTTTAAGGAGACGTTTATTTAACATTTATGGAAGGAGTCTCCAGTATCAGAGATTTGTAACAGTCAGTCAGTTTTCTGATGTGGGACTTAGTTCCTGTTGTCACATTTTTTCCCTCTCTTGAAGTTAATAAGGCGAAAAAAAGCAGCTTGTCATGTTACTGAGAAACTGCAGAGAAGTGTAAAGTCCTCTGTCCTGAAGACTTGAGTCTCGCACATGTTCTGTAACATTAGTCTAAATATCACAATGCGCAGTTTAAAAGTGTAATGTGTCATTATTTAATAAATTAAAATTGTAACCATTGACAAATCACTGTGATAAAGGAGGAATAGTATCTCTGAAATACAAACTCAAAACTACTCAAAATACTCAACTCAAAGTTAATTTAGTCTATTTCCTTATTATTTATCTGTTTATTATTAGGCTATTATTTTAGCAGTTGTAGCAGCAGCCTCAGCACAGCTACTTCCAAAGTCCCGCCTCTTTAGGGAACTGCACTAGTGCTTTGAATATGTGAAGGTGTAAAACTGAGAATTTGGGACGCGACCTGAACGTTTCACCTGCGTGAAGATCAGAAGAACTTTTATCTTTTACATTCAGGGACAAATGAAGTTAAGATTGATTTATGCACCCATGCACACACACACACACACACACACACACACACACACACACACACACACACACACACACACACACACACAAACANTTTTTTTTCACACACACACACACACACACACACACACACACACACACACACACACACACACACACACACACACACACCATACCTTCCCCTCTCTGAAGCCACAGTGTGTGTGTATCGTTGCCAAGATGGTTGAAGGCGTAGCAGGTGGTGTGCAGTGGTGTGTGTGTGCGTCCCCGCAGCGTCTCCTGCAGTGTGTGGTGTGTGTGTGAGGACGTGGTGTTGAAACTGAGGGGGGGGACGCTGCCATTTACACTCCAGGTGATGAGGGGACGTGGGTTTGAATCCACCACACACACACACTCCTGCACCTGAGCGTTCCACACACACACAGATGCATTCCGCACAATCATAGGGGCATCTGCATCAAACACACACACACACACATTAGTGTTTGCATTAAAGCTAAAACTTATTTAGAATAATCCCAGTATGTATGTATATGTGTGTTTTGTGTGTGTGTAATGTGTGGCATGTGTGTGTGTGTGTGTATACACGTGTGTGTGTGTGTGTAATGTGTGGTATGTGTGTG
>CM074966.1:49417-51917 GCA_037577455.1 Pangasius macronema | reverse complement strand
GGAAAAAATAAACCAAATGTGCTGTTAAATAAACACAGACAATTACTAAACATGTAAAATTAAGTTAAAAAGGAATTAAAAAAGTGTGTGTGTGTGTGTGTGTTAGTGAACTTCGAGGCTTTGATCATTGCAATGGCCGTGTTACTGGGTGTTTTGCTGCTGGCTGTCACTGTGTGCTGCTGCTGCTGCTGTCGCCGCTGTGGACGATCGTCACGGTAACACACACACACACACACACACACACACACACACACAGCTGACCTGTCACACTTATGTTGTGTTTTCTGGTTCTATATTATATTAAATGTATAAAATCACAGGCTCCTCCTCCAGAGATACATGGTCCAATCAGAGACATTTATGCAATTTTTTAAATGTGTGCTACATTATTAAACAAATTAATTAATAAGTAAATAAATTTATGAAATGTGAGTGCATTACTGCACTTTACCGTTATTCACCCTCTTCTACTTCTCCTAATGACTCTGAAGTGTGTGTGTCAGAGCAGGAACTCATTCATATCTGCTGTGTCTTAAATCATACTGTATACTTACACTACACACTGTGTGTGTGTGTGTGTGTGTGTGTGTGTGTGTGTGTGTGTGTGCATGCTTGCAGGCCAGATCGTATAGAGGAGGAGATTGCTCGGAAGAGAGAAAAAGACAGACAGCTTTCAGATGAACGGTAAAACTTTCACATAAATCTACCACTAACACACTAAATGTGCATGTCAGCTCTTGTGTGTACAGCAGTGTGTGTGTGTGTACAGCAGTGTGTGTGTGTACAGCAGTGTGTGTGTGTACAGCAGTGTGTGTGTGTTTGGATGCAGCCTGTAGCTGTCAGAGTGAGGACTGGGGTCAGGACAGTGAGTGCAGTCCTGTGGGTGGGGGTGTGTCTGAGTGCCTCGGCTGTGTTCCAGTATTAAATAAAATGGTAGCTTATGGTAGCATGTAGTTATGATAAAATGCATTTAAGATGAAGCCCATGAATGTGTGTGTTTGTCATAAATAATGCCTCAGTGAGCCTGTTCTGGTTTGTGTGTGTGTGTGTGTAGGAGGGCTGAGCGTAGGGCAAGACATGATGAGATCCGCAAGAAGTACGGTAAGTCACACACTAACAGCACATCAGTTTAATTCTGTTTAATATTAAAAATACTAACAATAAAAACACCAATAATGACCACAATCTCTGACTCTCATAACCTGTGTGTGTGTGTGTGTGTGTGTGTGTGTGTGTGTGTGTGTGTGTCTATGCGTGCGTGCGTGTGTGTGTGTCTATGCGTGTGTGCGTGTGTGTGCGTGCGTGTGTGTCTATGCCTGCATGTGCGTGCGTGTGTGCGTGTCTATACAGGTTTGATGTCAGACTCTGATCACCCGTACAGCAAGTTTGAGAATGAGTGAGACGGGAATGAGACGGGAGCGCGACGGGAGCGAGACGGGAGCACCATCCAGCTGATGCTCTTTCACTTTTCTTCACCATAATCAAAGAATCTGATTAACCATATCTCTTCAAACTGCAGTGAATGCGTGTGTGCGCGTGCGTGCATATGTGTGTGTGTATAGTTTTAAACCCTGCTATGCTACTGTGTGCTCTTATTAAATGTTTCCTAATAAATTGAAATTCTCCTTTTACACTTGATGTGTTCTGAGCTCCTTTAGCTAAACAGGAAGTGATGTCACAGCACACACACACACACACACACACACACACACACACACACACGCACTCACAAATCCATACTGTAACCCACACTCACACATGGTGCTTTATAATAACTCAAAGTTCCTATACACGTTTCTCAGGCCTTTAGCCCCGCCTCAAACTTCCCATCACCGTAAACGGCTCAACACAGACTGACAGATGAGCCAGCCAATCAGAGCGGGGTCCTGTGTGATTGTGGGCAGGGTTTATTCAGAGCGTGCGTTCCTCTCTGAAAGCCTCTCCAGATGATTATTACACAGCGCGCGGTGTGATTTTCTCTCTCTCTCTCTCTCTCTCTCTCTCTCTCACGCGCGCGCACACACACACACACACACTGCTGCGGTTTCTTCACTTTATCAGGAGTATTTCGGTTATTTTTTCTTTATTCAGTTCTTCACCGATATGAACACTTTACACAAAGCAGCTCGAGCACTGTTGAACAAAGGCATGTGTGAGCGCGTGAGGCGGAGAGAAGCGCCGTAAAGCCTCCTCCTCCTCCTCCTCCTCATCATCATCATCATCACTGGACCGGTGTGTGTGTGTGTGTGTGTGTGTGTGTGTGCGCGCGAACATGTGTGATGTAGCGGCAGCTTCAGAAAAAAGCAACACACCCTGAGCAAAATGAAGAAACTGCGGAGAACTTTATCAGAAAGCTTCCGCCGCGTCGGTGAGTCACACACACACACACACACACACACACACACACACACACACACACACACACACACACACACACACACTGAGACTGCAAGTCTTTCTCGATTCCCAGCACAGTGAACTTGTGAACCAGACCATCTTT
>CM074966.1:38626-49317 GCA_037577455.1 Pangasius macronema | reverse complement strand
ACTGAGACTGACAGGTACAGAGGCCACGCCTCCTTCACTGAGACTGACGGGTACAGAGGCCACGCCTCCTTCACTGACACTGACGGGTATAGACGCCCCGCCTCCTTCACTGAGACTGACGGGTACAGAGGCCACGCCTCCTTCAGTGAGACTGACAGGTACAGACGCCACGCCTCCTTCACTGAGACTAACAGGTACCGAGGCCACGCCTCCTTCACTGAGACTGACGGGTACAGAGGCCACGCCTCCTTCACTAAGACTAAGGGGTACAGAGGCCACACCTCCTTCACTGAGACTGACAGGTACAGAGGCCACGCCTCCTTCACTGAGACTGTGAAATGTACAACGTTCAGTAAACAGGATGAAATCAGAGATTCAGGCGTAAACATGTGCACTTTATCACACTTCCTGAAGGCTGATTTAGGGACATCAGTGTCACAAACCTGACAAAAGGCATCATGGGTAAATGTAGCTCACTGAAGCACACAGAGGACGTGATGTGAAATGTTTAAAATACCAAAAAAAAAAAGATTGGTAGTACAGGAGCATTTATCTGGTTTAAGCATGTGCAGTTTGTTTCCAAACCAGACGTTAATTCTGTTTCACATTAATCATCACAACTATCAGTCAAGTTCCTGTACAACACCACCTCCTCAGGCTCCTCCATGCCCCCCCCTTCCCTCCCTCTCTCTCTCCCTCCCTCCGTCTCTCTCTCCCTCCCTCTCTCTCACCTCTCCTCTCCACCCTACACCTCCCTTCTATATTATAGTGATTTGTCAATACAGTGATTTTCATATTTATGTATATATTCCTAAATTTGTCTGTAACTTAATTAATGTTACTGCACACGCACACACACACACACACACACACACACACACACACACACACACACACTCAGAGCTTTATCCAGCTGTGCCCTTTTATAGTCAGCGGTCCAAACTCTTTCCCATGATGCTGTTATACCACACACACACTGTGTTTGTGCATCGGTCAGCAGTGTGTTAGTGTGTAACTGATCACTCTTTCACTTCTTTTTCCCTTAAAGCTTTAAAGAAAGAGGATGGAGGTTTTGATGAGGTAAGTGGAAAGATCAGTGTGTGTGTGTGTGTGTTTGTGTGTGTGTGTGTATGTGTGTGTGTGATCCAGCAGAGAAAAATGTGAAGAATCCAAAACGGAAAAGAGCCACTTCCTGTTCAGAACAGAGTGTCTCTGAGATCTGCAAGTGTTCAGTGTGTGTGTGTGTGTGTGTGTGTGTGTGTGTGTGTATATGTCAGAATGTTGGCTTCTTCCCAAATCAGATCCAGTCGCACAGCAGGGACTTTAGGTTGCCTACTGTTTAGTTTTAATACTCATTCTCTCTCAGAGGGCATATGAGTCTGGAAAAATGTAAAAATCCTAGNAGCATTGCTCTTTTATCCTTTTATGGTATTTGTGTGTGTGTGTGTCTGTGTGGTTTTATTTTTGTGAACCCTCTCAAATACTTTCCGTTCTGTAACAGTCTACATCAGACACAGTAAATGCCTTCAGTCACAACCGAGCTTTGTGTGTATGTGTGTGTGTGTATGTGTGATTAATCTGAGGGCGTTAATCAGCTCTGTGTGTGTCTATGTGTTAATTAACTGTGTTTCTAAAGGTCCTTTGACACAAGGATTCATATTTCACTGAGACTGACGGGTACAGAGGCCACGCCTCCTTCACTGAGACTGACGGGTACAGAGGCCACGCCTCCTTCACTGAGACTGACAGAAGCTGTTGCTCATTAAGATGTTTAAGCTAGCTCGTTGTACTGATATTATAACTAGCAAACCAACGTGAGTGAACGAAGTATCAGCACAAACCAAAGCACTGAGCTATGCCCTTAGCGAACACTCTGAATATCTTGTTATGATTAGCCATTTGCTCCTTTTTAAATGAACTGCGCCGACAGAATCAGAGGAGCACTAAGAGCACTTCTGCATGCAGATGTGTAAGTCACTGCAGGGATCAAAGCGATGAACATCATGAAGAGCAGCGATTTTTTCTAATAAAAATAAATCGGTTATGTTGAGTGTAAATGTTGACTACTGTTTATATTTTCAGTCAATACCTTATGTTACCTAGGATTCTTACATTACTTTGATTAAAATTATGGGTAATATTAACTAGCTAGCAAATAAAATCTTTTCCTGACAACAATAAAATCAATAAAACTGTGAAAATGATATGAATACAGTTTTGCAGTTTATATAGTAATTAGTAATGCTGTACTCGCCATTTTGAGTTAGCTGATGCGCCATCTTAAATTGCACGCCCACGCTAATATGGGCGGATGAGAGGCGGACCCACTGTCCGTCCATCTGTTTGAATATGTGCACTTTATGTAGTCGTGTGAATGTTTTTGTAGTCTTATTTATTCCTATGTAGTCTCATGTAGTAGCTCTGTGTTGTTTTTATGTAGCACCATGATCCTGGAGGAACGTTATTTCGGCTCACTGTCTACCAGCTGTCTACGGTTGAAATGACAATAAAACCACTTGAACTTGATCTGCTGGCTCCAGTTTTTGCAAGATAGTGACTCCCATTTCGACCCAAAAAAGGCTTCAAAAATGCACAATGGGAGTGAATGGCGTCATTGGTACAGCTAAACATGAAACTGTCTAGCCAATACTCCTTTCTAAATAGTAAAACAGGTGTTTAGTCGGCTAGAAAGCAGTTTGTAACGCAGCCGGTGACTGAGCTCTCTGGGAGGATAAAAATTCAACACCTAACGTCTCACAGGGGATCTGGTGTCCACTGGAAAGAGAGACAGAGATATCGCTGAGAGACAGAGAGAGAGAAAAGAGAGACAGATATAGACAAAGAGAGAGAGAAAGAGAAACACAGAGCTGCACTCCACTTCCACTGTGAAAAATACCAAATTTCTGCAAATTACCAGAAATTAGAAGAGAAATTAAAATTAATCTTAGGGGAAGGACACAGCCTGAAGAACAGTGAGACACTGAGTGTCCTGCACACACCCTCAATATACAATATACACAATACTTTCAGATGTTTACTTGTCAGTTTTTTTCTTGTTGTTTGCTATTAGTGTATCACTATTTGCTTTTTCAGCAATGTGATTTATAACATGCCAATAAAGCACAACTGAACTGAACTGAGACGCAAAGAGAGACAGACTGAGAGAGAGACAGACAGAGGGATGACCCTGATGGTGTAATGTGTGAGAGATGTAACTGAAACATGACCAAAGAGAGAACATCACTGAGAGAGAGAGACAGAGAGACAGAGAGAGGCGGAGACGGGAAATGATCTATTAGAGTATATGATCTGATGAGCTGTAGGAAGTGGGATACTCTCTATCTCTTTCTGTGTGTGTGTGTGTGTGTGTGTGTGTTAAGTGTATCCCTGCCCCCTCCTTCCTTCACTGGAGAATACTGTGCAATATCTAGTAATACATTCTGATCTGCTGAATTTATTCTTAATAATTTATTTATTTAAACATCTCACACAATTTTCATACAGCTGAACAAAAAAACTGCTCATAACATCTCTAAAGAAAATCACTTCATAACATTTTAAAATCATAACATGTTACCTCAAAACATATTTGGTAAAATTATTCACACCTCTAAATATAATACATGGTAATTAATAAATGTATTAAATGTAAAAACACATTTGAAAAAAAACCTTATATAAAAATATTTCAACACTTAATTAGGCACAATCAGGTTCAACAACATTATTTAACATCAACACGGGCATGAAACAAATCATTGTTTTGTAATGACTGGATTTGACCTGCTGAAACGCTGAGCTGTGAAGTAAAGACAACGCAATGTCCATGTGTTGAGAGCGTGAAGGAGTTTAAAATGCACAGAGGAGGCAACTGAGATCTCATAAATGTAACTCCAACCTCAGACCTCACAGGATGGCTGATATTCTCTCCAGTGCAGAATATTACAAAATGAACAATGTAAAAATGGAGGATGATGTCAGGGAAAAGTGTGCATTATGGCACTTTAATTGAGCAGCAGCGTTTTCCATAACTGTTTTTGTAATTGCTGCAGTGTGTGCGTGTTTGCGTGTGAGTCTGTGAGATCTGATGATGCTCCTCTGCCCCTAAGGATTGCATTTCACTGAAACTACACAGCATGAGGGGGACTGGTGGGAGATCAATAGTGTGTGTGTGTGTGTGTGTGTGTGTGTGTGTGTGTGTGTGTGTGTGTACACTTGCATGCTGTTCCTGCTGCAGACGCTACAATTGCTTCTCTCTGCTTCCTCAAACTGCTTAAGACTGTACCATTTACACACACAGGGGCTGTTGGTTAGAGCTCATCTTTCTCAGACTCGAAGGGGACATGAGGACACACACACACACACACACACACACACTTACTGATCTACCACTTCAGGAGAGAGGATCCCCCCTCTCATCCTTCCTTATTTGGTACGGACCGTGGGTTTCCAGCCTGCTGAGGTGGTGAGCGAGAGAAAGCCAGAGAGAGAGACAGATACAGAGAAATAGATACAGACAGACACAGAGTGAGAGAGACAGAGCGACAGACAGAGATGGTCTGAGTGGATGCGTCTGCTTTGCTGTAGCTGCATCCTGCAAACAGACCCTGAATATAAGGTAAGGTAGTGAAGCATTCTCTCTCTCACTCTGTCTCTCTCTCTCTCTCTCACTCTGTCTCTCTCTCTCTCTCTCTCTCTCTCTATTTTTCCTCTCACTATATCTCTTTCTGTTATCCAGTCATCTCCCTGTGTTTGTCTTACTGTCTTGCTCTATTTGTCTGCCTCCATGCATGCAGCTCTGACATGCAGTACAGCGTGTGTTATAGGCATGTTGAGGAGTGTGTGCACACACACACACACACACACACACACACACGTCGTGACTTGGCATGCGTGTGTTCCATGACGTGTGTATGTTTGCTACTGTGATAAACACATCACTGTACATCATCATCAGCTTGATCTCTCTCTCTCTCTCTCTCTCTCTCTCTCTCTCTCTCTCACACACACACACACACACACACACACACACACACACAGACATATTTTTCCCATAGACTCCATGCACACATTTCTGTTGAACACCATGGTACTGTTTCAACTCACACTTGTCCACTATCCCTAATGACTTGAAAGTGTGTATCACCTCCTCCCTGCTGCAGCAAGACAATGGGAGTAACAGAGTGTGTAACAGAGCAGGTTGTTCAGCAGGAATACCCACTCCCTCAAAAATAGCTGAAGTGACTTCCTCAGCAGGTTGTAGCGAAGGAGGAGCTTGTAGACTTCAGAAGGGCAGGAGGAAGAGCTTGTAGACTTCAGGAGGGCAGGAGAAGGTCCTTGCAGAATTCAGGTGGGCAGGATGAGGTCCTTGTAGACTTTAGGAGGGCAGGAGAAGGTCCTTGTAGAATTCAGGTGGGCAGGAGAAGGTCCTTGCAAAATTCAGGTGGGCAGGATGAGGTCCTTGTAGACTTTAGGAGGGCAGGAGAAGGTCCTTGTAGAATTCAGGTGGGCAGGATGAGGTCCTTGTAGACTTCAGGCGGGCAGGAGAAGGTCCTTGTAGACTTCAGACGGGCAGGAGGAGGTCCTTGTAGACTTCAGATGGGCAGAAGGAGGAGCTTGTAGACTTCAGGAGGGCAGGAGGAGGAGCTTGTAGACTTCAGGAGGGCAGGAGGAGGAGCCTTCTGGTAGACTTTTGGAGGGTAGGCTTGTGCTGTCTGTTTTCATTGCTAAGAAACTTTAGTGACTACATGAGGGTGTATCTGTGAACAGGCTCCCCGTGACATGGTGTAAGATAAGTGGTACAGAAAATGGATGGATCTGTGACCATAAACCAAGACGTAAAAACTGAGAGAATCTCACTCTGTTAGGGAAAATAGTCCATATTTTTTTCTTCTTTATCCTGAATCAAGATAATGCTGCAATTAATCAACACACCAACAGAAATGCACACACAACTCCTGGTATTGTAACAGTGCTGACAGCAAACAGACAGGAAACAGACAAATAGACTGAGAGGATAGTGAATGAGGGAGGGAGGGAGTGTGAATTGGGACACAGCCTGATTAATGAAAGCCTAATGCTTTATAAATGAGACTGTTTGGTGAAGAGAAACCTCTGCTCTTCGGGGTGAAGTGGTTTTTCTGAGAGCTGTGAATGACACTTAATAGGGTGATTACACACACACACACACACACACACACACACACACACACACACACGTCAATAAAGTATTAAAACTGAGACAGAGCAACACTTGAACTTGAATCAGGGTCCGTATGTGAAAAGGATAACCACACACACACCATGACACACTCATGCAGCTGACAGTGTGTGTGTGTGTGTGTGTGTGTGTGTGTGTGTGTGTGTGTGTGTGTGTGTAACTCAGCCTGCAGTGAGCTCACTGTGCGTTGCGTTAATTAGAGCAGGGTTTCTATAATGCCAATAAATATTTAATTGGAATGTTGATGTGATACGGCTCCGTCTGTGCTGTTCAACACACTCCACACTCCACACACACCACGTGTATCGCTGTGTGTAAGCCAGACATTTGACTTTATTAAATCTGTCATTTTCATGGATGACATTTCTTTAAGTGCAGAAATGCATTGTATGTGTTAACACTTCACTCTGCAGTTTCACTGTGCCAAAAATGCTCATTTTGATCACGTAATGTTTTTTCCTGTCACAGAATTAATTAAATTAATTTAATATCACAAAACTTAATTTAGGACTGCAATTGCCATGAACAGTTTTGCAATCAAGTCTCCATCAGTGGACAGTGGATAACTTCAACAAACAGACTTCATGTGAAAACTGTAATGAATTTCCTGGTTACACAATCGCATTATTTGTGCATGTAGTACACAGTAATAGAAGGGAATGATTTATAATCGCACTATCGGGTGTCACCCAGACGAGGACGGGTTCCCTTTTGAGTCTGGTTCCTCTCAACGTTTCTTCCTCATATTGTCTCAGGGAGTTTTTCCTCATCACCATCACCTCTGGCTCGCTCGTTAGGGATAAATTCATACATTTAAAATTTATATCTTGAGTGTTTTTATTTCTGTAAAACTGCTTTGTGACAATGTGACAATATCCATGTTAAAATTGCTATACAAATAAAATTGAATTGAACTTATTTCATGTCAGATAATTACATTAATTTGTCCTCAGATATGCGTCTCCAAGATGTCCACTCGAGGGTGCCAGGGTTCGGACTCGCTCTTCAGGCCCCTGGATTCGATCCCTGAAGAACGCCGGGCACGAGTCCAGCGCACTCAGAGCGGCTTCGAGCCCTTTGATAAGCACACTAGCCAGGTGAAACGAGTGCACTCAGAGAACAACGCCTGCATCAACGCCTCGGGGAGCAACACACACGCAGAATCACCCAAACTCCGCCGTCACTCCAGCCCCAGCTCCGTGAGTGTGTGTGTGTGTGTGTGTGTGTGTGTGTGTGTGTGTGTGTGTGTGTATGTGTGTGTGTGTGTGTGTGTGTGTGTGAGGTGGTATGAGGATGTATAAGGAAGGCTGACTATGTGAGGTTAGGTGTTATTGTGTGAGGTTGTGTGATGATGGAGGAGAATGTGTGAGGTTTTTTCACAGTGGATAAAGCTGTGTGAGAATGTGTCATGATGTTTGAGGATGTGTGAGGAAGGATGTGGATGAATGAGGATATGAGGTTGTGAGTATGTTAGACTATGTGAGTTTGTGTGATTAATGAGAATGTTTGATGTTGTGTGATGTTTGAAGATATGTAATGTGTGAGTATGTGAGATTCTCTAAGGTTGTGTGAGGATGGATGATGTAAGAGGATGAGGATGTGTGAGGTTGTATGATGTGTGAGGATATATGGGGTTGTGTTGGGATGTGAAAAGATGTATGAGGTTGTGTGAGGATGAGTGAGCATGTGTGAGGAAGTGTGATGATGTCTGATGATATTTGAGGATATGTGAGTTTATATTAGGATAGATAAGGATGTGTGAAGTGGTGTGAGGATGTTGAAGAATTAGTTTTTTTCCCCCCATGTTTCTGTGCAGCCGACAAGTCCGAAGTTCGGAAAGGTTGATTCCTATGAGAAACTGGAGAAACTTGGAGAGGGTTCATACGCCACTGTCTACAAGGGGAAGAGCAAGTAAGCCTTCACTGTGTGTGTGTGTGTGTGTGTGTGTGTGTGCGTGTGTGTGTGTGTGCACATGCTTACTTTATGCTTTTTTATACGTTTCGAATAATTTTGGTGTATGTTGATTTTAATTTGAACTCTTTTCTGTGTGATTTTTAAACACTTGGGTTTAACCACATTCAGGCCTGTGCTAATAACTCACATAACTTTCTGACTGTCCGCAGCTTCTCTATATGTATTGCTTGTGTGTGTGTGTGTGTGTGTGTGTGTGTGTGTACAGGGTGAATGGGAAGCTGGTGGCTCTTAAGGTGATTCGGCTGCAGGAGGAGGAAGGAACACCATTCACCGCTATCAGAGAGGGTGAGAAACACAATTAGAGAGAACTGAGAGACAAATAAATGTTTCTCAGAACGTTTACTGTTTAAACAAACACATTTCTGATTCTGAAGCAGCTATTAAACCATTCATCGATTTAAAACTGCTGATGCACAAGAAGCTGAATCATATGTAAAGCAGGATTAATTCAGAAGGTGATCTCGTGATGTAATAATTGTATATATATATATATATATATATATATATATATATATATATATATATATAGCTGGCATGGTAGTACAGCAGGTAGAGTTGTCTTCTCACAGCTCAAGGGATGTGTGGAGTTTCACATATTCTTCTGTGTGGGTTTCCTCTGGGTTCTTCTGATACCCCCCACCTCCCAAAAACCTGTCAATAGTTGGATAAGGCTAAATTGCCCCTAGGTGTGATGGACTGGCTTCCCATTGAGGGTGTGTTTCCAACTCATGCCCGGTATTCCTGGCATAGAATCTAGATTCACTGCCACCATGACCAGGATCATCCTGTAGTTTTTGGCCAGCCTTCTTGGTTCTGTCAGATTTGCCGCCGTCTTGCCAGAGATTCTCATTTGGATTGTGTTCTGAGATTTAGGCCACTGTAGGACATTTAAGTTATTGGCTTTAAAACATTTGGATGTAGTTTAGCAATGTGTTTAAGATCATTGTCCTGATGGAAGGTGAACCTGTGCCCCATAATGTTACCACCGGCATGCTTCACAGTGAGCCTCAGTGTTTTTCTGCAACATTATTCAGTTTTGGTCTTCAGAAAAGAGAACCTAGTATCAAGATCTTAACTATGTCTTCCAAACATGACTTGGTATGATTTTTTTCAGCAATGGCTTTCTTTTGGCCAGTTTTATGGAGGCTCCAGGTTGTAGTTGTCCCCCAGACAGTTCCTCTGCTATGCATCTCTGCTCCTCTTTCAGAGTAACATTTGGCCTCTTGGTTGCTTCCCTGTCTTTACCTGGGTCACCTAAAATCCCCTCTTTACCTGGACACTGAATTTGGTGGACTGCTATCAGACTGTGTGTATGTATGTGTGTGTTTGCAGCATCTCTGCTGAAGGGTCTGAAACACGC
Organism: Pangasius macronema; assembly: GCA_037577455.1. NCBI lineage: Eukaryota > Metazoa > Chordata > Actinopteri > Siluriformes > Pangasiidae > Pangasius > Pangasius macronema. The sequence goes on along the minus strand of CM074966.1, from coordinate 39,763 downwards.
AAATATTGTCCTGCTGCATGACATCATACACACCAAGGAAACACTCACACTCGTCTTCGAATATGTGGTGAGTAACAGAGCTGACACACACACCGACAGACACACACACACACACACACACACACACACACACACACATACATAATATATATATTACACATTCCTGAACAAAATCTTAAGACGGGGAAACATTCCAAGTATTCGCATTTCGTACTGGTGGATCATAACCAGGTTGTAAGAACTAGGGTTAGGAGCAAGAGACAAAAAAACAGAGATTGGCAATTTATTAAAAACTGCATTTAAACTCAAACAGGCTGTTCATCAGCCGATCAAAAGTTTAAGCCCATAGCCCAAAAATACCCACAACAGAGCTAAAAGTGTCAAAAAAAGGACTCAGTAGTGAGTAGCCCCACTACTTCCAGGAGGCTGGTGGGAACGTTGCTCCATGTGGTGAAGATGGCTTCACGAAGGGCACCCACAGTCTGGAACTGACNTGTTTCCAGGAGGCTGGTGGGAACGTTGCTCCATGTGGTGAAGATGGCTTCATGAAGGGCCTCCACAGTCTGGAACTAACGTCCGTTTTTGTAAACTTCCCTCGCCATCCATCCCCAAACATTTTCAAGGGGATTTAGATCAGGGGAACATGCAGGAGCACAGTAACAAGATCGGCAGTTTAAGGCAATAAATTTGAAGCACAGAGACACAAGACACTGGCCTTTAAAAATCAGACAAGACTATTACTATTCTAAAACACAGAAACTAATCTAACACAAACACACACACACACACACACCCGTAAACAGGGATGAAAATGGCTTTGAAAAGAGAGTGAATGAAATTCCACGTTTCCAGCAGTTTCTCAGACCATGACCTGAACGAACCATCAACAACGAACCATCAAGAGTTAGGGTTCGGTAACTGGGTTCGAGATCCTTGGTTTGATCCTGACCTCAGGTTACTCTCTGTGTAGAGTTTCTCTGCAGGTTTCCTCCAGGTTCTTTGGTTTCCTCCCAAAAACATGGACTGGCTAAGAAAAATTGCCCATCGCTGCTATATAATCATTGTGTGCGTGTTTCTATTGTGGTCTTATTCCTAGTTAATTTTGCTACAGTATTAAATAAGAATCTAGGATTATTT
>CM074965.1:19041253-19056265 GCA_037577455.1 Pangasius macronema | reverse complement strand
TTATTTCTGTAAAGCTGCTTTGCGACAATGTCCATTATTAAAAGCGCTATACAAATAAAACTGAATTGAATTGAATTGAATAAAATATTTTTATGTAACTTCATGACAGTTGCACTGAAAGCGATTAAAATAATGGTAATAATAGGGGATAATTACACCTTATAAATCCAATAATTACAACTTATAAATCCTGATCTACTTTTCTTTTGCCGAAAACTCCAGCAAACTACTTTTTCACTGGTTTCACCTCCACACCTCTCCTCTTGTAGTGTATGGCTACAATGGATTCAAGCCACAATTCTAGAGAATGAACATTGACTTTTAATTAAATATTTATTTATATATTTATACATTACTGTATTCATTTATATACTTATTTATATATTTCAACAAACGGCTATCTTACCAAGATAATCATGATCCACAGGTTCTTTCTTTTTTAGAGGTTTCTCATCAGATTGTCTGTTATGTTACTCCGCATAGATGTTTCCCACAGAACCCGACATTCTGCTATTAGAAAGTCCATCATCTGAAGTTACATACTGTCTTTTCACAGAAACAGTTCAGAATAGTAAAATGGAGGATCGTGGAAATGAGTGATATCAGCATTCTATTAATTTTGCACTGTTTGTACACCCGTAGTCCCAATCTTCACAACCCATAGAATTAAAATGTTGAACAATGAATCCAATATCATGAATTAAATTGTGACCGGAGTGTGTCATTATGGCAGGGAAACAGGACTCCAGGCCATGCAACAGTCAGTATTTAATTATTACTGAGGCCTTTAAAGTGTATTGAATGATGTGTCTTTTTACACTGAACTGAAATTTATTTTCTGCCTGTAGACCATGTCCATTGTGTAATGTTACTTAGGGTGCCATTACTTTTTCTTACAGATTTTCTCATATGGATTTTCACATTTTGAGTAGTTTTATTTTACTCAGTGTTTCATTGGTGCCTTGTGACATAAATGTGGTGTGTGTAATTCCTGTTTATGTATAACTATAAATAAATGAAATAAATGCATTTCTGTGGTGTACGTGTAATGCTTCATTGTAGCGGAGTCATTTTCCAGAAATGCGGATTTTTCACAGCCACACAGATGCGTGTGTTAGAATGTAGGTGAAAGGTCGCTGTGCTCTGAGCTGAAATGCAGCTGTTCAGTCTGAACACTCACTGACACGCACCACACGCAACATACTGCTCATGCACACACCGTTCACTCCACACTGTCCATTTTCCTGTTCCGGAGATGTTATTAAACATAAACCATTTAATAAAAGAAACACATTGAATAACTAAAACAACACAATTTAAACATTTCCTTTGCGTTTTTCCTTTCTTCCTTTTTTGTTTTACATAATTATGAAAATGGCTGTAGTTACAGAAGAAAAATCACTTTAATTCTAGGAATGCACAGAGTAATTAAATTTGTTGTTTTAAATTTCTGTGTTATATTTGTGCTTGGTTGTGGCATTTTCCATAGTTTTCATTGTGACCTTACACATCAATCTGTTCTTAACACAAAGTAAATAAATAAAACACACACACGCACACACACCTGATCAAAGGAAAACATTATCTGGTGATACAGTCCTTTTCTTTTATGCTGCTTTCCTGTTAGTGACCTTTCCCCCAGTTCACACACACACACACACACACACACACACGGCTCTGTCGCTTCGTCTGAACTGACACACACACACACACACACACACACACATACATACGGCACTCTCGCTTCGTCTGAACTGACACATACACACACGCGGGCGCGTGTGTATTTTCTTTGTTAATAATTTTTTCGATAGTGTTTTGTGTTTAAATCTCGTGAGATGCAGATCATGTAAGCCGCTGCATTATTGCGTCAACGCGTACCGAAAGAGTTAAACCCCGCTTGGAAAAACCGACCAATCAGAGGCTAGGAACTGAGCACGAGCGAGTATAAATACAGAGGAGAACTGGGCGAGACAGACACGGTTTTAAGTGCGTGAGGGCCTAGTGTACTAATACGCACACAGCGAAATGAAGATGAAGCTGTCGGAGCTGTTGTGCATCACGGTGCTCGTGAGTTCCGGTTCTGGTTCTCCGTACGAAAGAAAGGCTCCTGCAGGAAAAGAGAAGCGCGTGCAATATGCTGCTTGGGATGACGTCAACGTGCTCGCGCACGGCCTGCTGCAGCTCGGACAGAGTCTGAAAGAGCACGTGGACAAAACGAAGGGACAGATGAGGGACATTTCTGTCAAACTTAAAGTGTTTAACAGCAGCGTGAGTGAGCTCGCGGCACTGACACGACGCCTGCACGAGGAAAGCGAGGCTCTTAAAGCGCGAGCGCAGAGTCTGGAGGAGCGTGAGAACCGGATCCTCAACATGTCCTCCGACCTGCAGGAGAAAACCGGAGAGCTGCTGAAGGACAGACAGCGCGCGCACGACAGGATCCGTAACTTGGAGGAAAAAGTGGACAACATGGTGCAGACAGACAGGCACGCGCCCACGAGCGGCAATCACAGCGACGCGCGCGCCATTCAGGTACGTTTATCTCCGAACATTAAACTCAAATAAAACGTAATTATAGTCAAATTACACTTCAGTCCACCTGCAACGTGTGTGTGTGTGTGTGTGTGCGCGCGCGCGCGTTATCACGCGCGTATGTGTTGGCAGAAGCATGTTGTACGTGCAGGAACATTTTCACAAAAGGACAGTGAAATTTTACTCCACCTTTTGTCCTGTTGTAGACCTCACATCAGTGAAGCTGATTTAGAAATGTGTAGAGTTTCAGTTCTGAGCCACACCGAAGCTGTTTTTAATGTTTTCACTGATATTAAATGTGTGTGTGTTCGTCACTCAGTTGTATTATTTATTTTGAGCTTCATTTAATAAACTCTCACATTCCACATGTTCATTTTATGTTTTATATTTTATGATTTGGTTTTAGTCACTGCTGGAGGCACAGAATCAGCGAATCGATGACCTTGTGGAAAGAATTAAACAGCAGCAGGAAAAACTGGACAAGCAGAACATTCGTATTCGAGCGCTGCAGAATCAAGTGAGTTATGTTAAATAATTTCTCACTGAAACTTAGTTAATTCATCACAGTGATATCACAATCCTGTCTATGTGTTAATTGTTTGTGGTTTACAGATCCAGATGAGAAAGGAGAGACTGAACCCGAGTGCTGATGAAGTTCAGACTGAACAGCCGGATATGACAACTGGTGAGTTTCACACCACACAGATAATAAATAACTATTATTATAGTTAAGTACATAGTATATTTGCAGGTAAAAGTGTTTGTTACATGTTATTACAGTTACACTCATTAAAGTTATACAGAATTGAATCATGTGACAAATGAAGTGCAGTAATCAAAGTGTATACACACACACAGAGTAAGAATAAAACCCACCCACTCATATCTGTTGTACAGCGTAGAGGGGTGCCAATACTTTGTGCTGCACAATAATCAGTAAAAGTATATCTGTTAAATGCCCTGATAAAATAATGAAATGCTTTGGAGTTCAGATGAAATTATTTAATAAAATAAAATGAGTTGTAAAGTTTCCAAATAGGTGAAAGTTGAGGCGTGTTGATCCGATCCACAGCGAAGCTGAGGTTTAGATCAGATATCTGGCTCGGATCCAGTTGGAACGCAGACGAATATTTTTGGCTCGTGAACTTTGTACAGACTTTCTGCTGTTTTGAGGAGATTTTATTCCGTCACAAAGAAATGTGTATGCAGTCACTACCTCCAGCAGTGTGACCTATCCCCTAGATCTGTCAGAAACACACAAACACACACACACACACACACACGCCTTTGTAAAAAAAAAAAGCTGAAGTTATGCAAATGTGAGTAAAATGAAGTGTGTAAATGGAGCTGTGTTTAATTATGAATCAGATTAAAATACTTCAGTTCAGTGACTTAAAAACAGCGTTTGGTGCATTTAATGGTTTTAATTGTGGTGTTGTTGGTGGTGTTTAGTGGCCTGTTTATTCCACTGTGTCTCCTTGAGGCTGCATCTCAAATGTCAGCACTCGCTGTTCACTTGCTGTGACGTCACACACACACTGCTGTGCACGTGAAAGAGGCATGACGGGTGTGTGTGTGCATGTGTGTGCGTGTGTGCGCGCAATGAACAGCAGATGAGGGAATTCAGCTTGGGAACTAGGGGAAAGGTCATGTTTACACACTCAGTGCTTCCAAATGGGAATCTTCAAATTGCTGCAAAGGAACAATAGCGCACACATATGCACACACAAAGCTCTTAATTTGTCCGGTCTAAATAAAAATCTCACATTTAAGGTCTTTACATATTACACAAACACACACCTTTTCTGAACTGTTGTGTTAAATGTGTGTTTAATGTTATTTTGCAGCAACAGCATCAAATTGTCATGATGTGTTCCTGCGAGGAGAGACAACAAGTGGAGTTTACACTCTGCAGCCTCACGACTCGCTGCCACTCCGCGTCTACTGTGAAATGACTACTGGTATGAATGCAGACAAATACACAAAATAAATAAATAAATACTTCAGAGGTGTTGCACTTAAAAACCTAATCTGTAAATCAGCACGAAGCCCAAACTGCATTTTGTTGCTCAGTTAATTTTAGTAGCAATGGAAAAAAATGAGAATAAAAATCTAAGTAAATACAAATTAAATATCTATAATCATAGCAAATAAATTTCTCACTGACTTTTGTGTGTGTGTGTGTGTGTGTGTGTGTGTGTAGACAGTGGCTGGACCGTTATCCAGAGACGCCATGATGGATCTGTAGATTTCGATCAGCTGTGGAATGAATATCAAAACGGATTCGGAAACCTTGATGGTGAGTTTCTGGTCTGGGAACACAGGAAGCTTTAGCGTTAGCATTAACTGAGACTTTACTTACTTTAATATCAGTTAAAGAATCTCAATATTAAATTCAGGAATCATCAGGAATTTCAGAGGTTTTTAAAATTAAAATCATCTTTAATTTCATGTGCAGGTGAGTTTTGGCTCGGACTCGAGAAAATGTACCGTATAACTAAAGGTGAAGATTTTATCCTGAAGATCCAAATGTCTGACTGGAGAGACGAGCATCAAAGCGTGCAGTACCGTTTCCGTCTGAATGGGGAAGACAAGAATTATTCTCTCCAAATTCTGGAAAGTCCTGTTGGGAATCTGGAAAGTTCTTTAAGCACCGAGTCATCCAGTCTGCCCTTTTCAACCCGCGACAGAGACAATGACCAAAAACATGACTTCAACTGCGCCAAACATCTCTCTGGTGAGCAACACGACCGTAACATCCTTCTTCACCACTGTAGAGAAACGGTCTGAGCTCAGTTCTAACCTTTCTTTCTCTTCTCCTTTCAGGTGGCTGGTGGTTCAGTAACTGTGGCCGTTCCAACCTCAACGGCAGGTATTTCATCACACCTCCCAAACAGAGGCATCAGAGGAAACAGGGAATGTTCTGGAAGACCTGGCATGGTCGATATTATTCTCTGAAAGCTACAGTGATGATGATTTCACCTGTTCGCTAAACACTGGTGACGCTGGTAGACTGTAACGGCTTGTGTAAGAAGATCTTTCTTAAAGAATTTCTTGGTGCTCAGAATGTCAGACAACCTGTCTGTCTTTTGTTAAATTTGTATGGATAAAGTAATTTACGAATCTGAGAGAAGCTACAAGGCAGAAAGCCAAAAAATCAGATTCCATTGTTGAGCCGACGCCCAGTTCTGCGTGTCAGAACGATTCTGTAGGAATTTTCAAATGCGAAATAACGCCGAAAGCTACAGAACGACCAGAGTTCATTTTCAGAGGCATCTTATTAAGATTGTTTACAAAAAAAATAAATTCATGGACCAAACAGCAGATAATCCACTTTAAACCACTTAAAGGAATGGCAATATTTAAAGGCATTTTTCAAGAGAAAAATACAAAAAAAAACTAATTGTAACTATAGATATGTAAAATTCAAGTTTTTCACAGGAGTGTGTTATTCAGCGAGTTTGAACCTGTGCACATTCCTGTGAACTGACCTTCAGTCATATTGACTGGTGTTAATATTTTACTGCTGTTTTCACTTTAAACATTGAAATGTGTCTGTGTGTTTGTGTCAGTGTTGTGTTATATATTAATGTTGTTATATGATGAGATATTTGTCTTATTTTCATTATAGTTGTGGTTTTAACATTCTTTGTACATTTTTATTTTCTTTCATAATTTATGTTTGCAAGATAAGCCATAGTGTTAGCATTTTTTACAAGAAGAGAATTCTTGGTCTCAAACAGACCAATAAAACTTATTTTTTAAAACCCTTCTTGCTGCCTCTCTAAAATTTATTCATCAGCAGGGGGCCATGGGCGGGGTGGCAGGGGGTGACGGGGACGACAACACAGGCATTAACATGTCTGAAGCTAAGAGCTTCCACTACTATGCCAGTGACACAGCTTTATGTTTCAGTAAAGTTGAGGAATGTGTAATGGACATAAGACACTGGATTTTGAATAATTTAGTTCAACCTAATTCTGAGAACACAGAAGTACTTCTACTAGGACCACAGGTTTCTCACAAGCTCCACCCATCCAGAAGTCTTTTCATGTATAATACTAATATACTTTATTATTATGTGAGTCCTTCATAACTCTGATGTTAACTCTATATTATCTCTGCTGTAATCATCCTGAGCTGACAGGCAATCCAACTCTAAACCAACATTTTACTCTCTTCTCACTTTGATTATCAGCATCACCCACTTTTGTCTCTGTCTCATGACCTGAGGTAAAAATCACTAGCATTTAAACACAAGCCTCATTTCATCTCTTCACACCACTGATCTCTGTTCATGCTAAATAGAACAGATAGGCTTTCCTGTTTGTTTTCAAATTAGCTTTTATACATTGGGATATGTGCCTGCCTTTTTTTTAAATTGGCATTTTAAGGAGGAATGTTTATTATTCTATATATATATATATATATATATAAATATATATATATATATATATATATATATATATATATACACACATGTGCAGGGTTAGGGTTAGGGTTCCCCTAAGGCCCTCTGTCATTTTGATGTTTCTAAATCTCAGTTTCATGCATATTTGCTGTTTTCACCAAAGTGGGAGATCAGAAGAGAAATTTAGCTGTCAACCACTACACGTGGCCAAAATAAAAAGAAGTACTCCCTCGAAAAGGAGTAGGCTACAGAAACTACATTAAAAAAGTTCATTTCATTTCAAATGTGTACATCAGTTCCACACAAATGAGAAATATGTCATCAACATAAATTCATCTCTTACACTTTATTTAACTTTTTAATTTGGTTCCATGTAAATATATTGATTTACACAGTTTTAAATGTGGTTTACTTCATTTGTTTTTGTACAGCCAACATGATTTGATCATGTATGTTTAAAGCCCTGGAATAAAAGCAATATGTGTAATCCCACGCAGACAGTCACTAAGTGCAGGTTTGAACCCAGGACCTAGAAACCCATCCCTGTTCTGTTGGATCAAATTCTCATTCCTGTTTTTTTTATACTTGGATTTAAGCATTTTAAAACTTTGTGTGCTGTCATTTGAACAGGTAAGAGCTGTCTGTAGGCAGTGGTGGCTTAATGGTTAAATGTTCTGGGTTATTGATCAGAAGCCTGGGGTTTCAAGCCCCAGGACTGCCAAGCTGCCACTGTTGGGGCCCTTGACCAAGACCCTTAACCCTCTCTGTTCCAGGAGGCTTTATCACAGCTGGCTCTGACCCCAGCTTAAACAAAAGAATAATTTGTCCTTTGAAGTTGATAAGTGTATCATTTTTAATTATTTTTAATTAATTTATTAACTGTTTGAGAAGAAAGTGTGAAAGTTGTTAATAATAATAATAATAATAATAAAAAGAACAACAACACATTAATAAACAAATTACAGCAGAAGTGACTTTGGCAATGTTTGTAAAAAAAAAAAACTGACTGTAGGCTAACTGTGTCAGCTGTAAGCTGCGGTAACATAAACCTCCAGTTCACCAGCACTCACTGTTCACCAGCACTCACACCTCACCTCGCCAACGTAACTCATTGTTTGAAACATCAGATGGCGCTGTTGGATTTTTCTAACCATTAAAAATACTATTGTGTTAATAACATAAACAATGAAGGGTTTATGTTGGTGTTTATTTTCTTGTGTATTGGACCAGAATGGATGGGAGGTGGGGTAATGGGGTGATTCAAGATTCTGAGCTTTGCCCCGGATCTTGCTATGACTTTCGAGCAGATGATCAGTATCAGCTTTAGGCAGCATTCTATGTGAAAAAATGAACAAATGCATAAAACAATTCCCAAATATTCATGCCTCACAATGCACCAACAACACTTGCACTTAATGAAGTCCAGAAAAAAAATAACTGTAACATGCAGGGCAAACATGATACACAGTATGGTAAAGAAAGGACAGAACTTTAATGCAGCTAAACATTGATGGTCCTTTAACATTTACACATTAACACGGCTTCACTGTTTCGCGTTGAAGCTGTTGAACTTCTGCATTTCCTGGCTGAACTTTAAATCACTGCACTAACCCCCACGACTATTTTTAACTCCAAGAGATTAAGAGTGTGTGAAGTGATTAAATCCCATGCTCTTTATCTTCTGCTCTGTTTTTCTTGATCTTGCAGACTGGAGAGTGGCTACTTGAGGGATTGATGATTTGGAGTGTGTTTGAATATTTGTTTTAGTCACAATTTAAAACTATTAATTTGACCGAACCTGGAAAAATACTCTTAGACTTTTTGATTTCTTGATCAAATAATCACTTATCACTGGGTGGACACCTCATTCTTCTTTTTCTGTAGATCTGCAATGATGAACCAATCGAGACGTCATTTCAAACAGCTGATAAAGAGGCGATCAAGTCTTTTTGCTAGCGTTAAACTCAATGCCAGCTTCTCACAAAGCTTCGAGGAAGGAGACAGTGCTTTTCCTTTTTCACAGGACAGTTCTGTTAAACCATGGACATCGATGGACAGACTCGACAGTCCGGTGAATAAAATAGAAGATTTAAAAAATACAAAAAAAGAAAATAAATGTAATGATACAAAGCCATTGCACAGACATTCAGGAATGATAAGCCTTAACATAGGTGGAAAAGTGTTTCATCTTTCCAAACATCTGGCCATTAAATATCCTAAATCACGAATCGGGGCTTTAGCTGTGTGTTCGGATCCTGTAGAGCGGCTGACGCTCTGCGATGATTACTGTGTGATCAATAATGAATTTTTCTTTGACCGAGACCCAACATTCTTCCACTACATCTTCCACCTTTACTACAGTAATGTGCTCTGGGTGATGGAGAGCGTGTGTCCCATTCACTTTGAGGAAGAAATTGAGTTTTGGGGTTTAAACCTGAATGACACACCTCGTTGCTGTCGAATCTTGTATGAGGAAAAAGTGGATGAAATTCGAGACCAGCTTAAGGTGAATAAAGAACTGATGGCTGAAATCGAACCTGTTCACAATGACGAGGGATTTAAAACAATGTTTCTGGGCGATTTTCGCAAGACTCTTTGGGATTTAATGGAAAATCCATACTCGTCCGTGGAAGCAAAGTTTTTTGCTGTGTTGTCCACCACTTTTGTGCTCATCTCGATTGTGGCCATGACTCTAAACACTGTGAGTGAACTGACAGAATACAAAATTTATGGAAGAACATACATGGAGTTTGTTGAGATCATTTCAATTCTCTTCTTCACCTTTGAGTATTTCCTTCGTCTCCTGACCACCTGTGACGTGAAGAATTTCCTGAAAAGTGCCTTGAACTTTGTCGACTTGGTAGCAGTGATGCCGTATTTTATCCAGCTGGTGTTTGAGGCATTTTCTGATCAGGAAGATCTCAGTGTTCAAGATGACCTCAAAACAATGTCACGAGTGAGCAAAGTCAGCAAAGTGCTAAAAATTGTCAAATTGATGAGAATTTTTCGCATTCTAAAATTAGCAAGACACTCGACAGGAATGCGAGCATTTGGATTCACTCTGCGTCAGTGTTTCGAGCAGGTGTGCTGCTTATTTTTATTTATTATTATGGGAATCTTTGTTTTTTCTGCTCTAATGTACTCGGTGGAACAGGACATGACAGGGACACCGTTCAGCAGCATTCCAGATACGTGGTGGTGGGCAGCAGTGAGTACATGCGCACACACACACACTCACAAAACATACACACACTCTTACACAATCACAGAACAAACACACGCACACACACTCACACACACACACAAAACTCATACAAAATACACACTATCAGAACACATGCATTCTATGCAGGAATGCTTCATTAAGGGAAAATAGTATAGCTATATTTGTATATATAGATATTGACTTTGTTACTTTCTTTTGGATTGTGAGCTTAATAATATTAATTAATTTATATATATATCATCATTAATATTAAGAATTTTGAAAATTATTTTTACATTTACCTCATTTGGCTGATCCTTTTTTCCAAAGCAGCTTAAAACTGAGACAGCATACAACTAATGTGTTGAGGGTTAAGGGCCAACCATGGCAGCTTGGTGGTGCTGGGATTTGAAATAATTAATTATTGATCATCTGTTATTTATTTTATCTTTCCTGCAGGTGAGTATCTCCACAGTGGGCTACGGTGATGAGATCCCAGTTTCATTTTCTGGTTGTGTTGTGGCATTCGGCTGCATTTCATTCGGGATTATTTTAAATGGAATGCCGATTTCTATTCTCTTTAATAAATTTTCAGATTATTATGCCAAACTCAAAGCACAGGAATATACCAACACTAAAGTCCAGCGCAGTCTGCACCTCAGAAAACGCTTACAACGAAAGTTTGAGAATTGTTTTAATCCTCAAGACAATGAAACAGACAATGAATTTCAGCATCAGAGGTGAAACTTTACACATTGGTTTATTACAATCTGATCAAATGTGTGGATCTTGAATTTCTGTCAGTAGTGTTTAACAGTTATTAAATGCTTTAAAGATTCACCTCAATAAAAGTTCTTATTCTGGTTTTGGGTAAATATTTGTGGTCAATAGGTTATTAATGTTATTAGGTATGTATCAGCTGTATTAGATGTGTATACTCATCATCATAAGGTTCACAAAAGTTTAATAGAAGAACTTATTTTGAAATAATATAGCAGATGATATTTAACACATCTATTAATGTAAGTCTTAAAACTGAACATTTAAACATTACACTGATCTTCTTTGTGGAGATTTCATTTGTCCTGAACAGTCGAAGTGATTTAAGGATAAAGTGTTAATCAGCTTTAAGACTTAATGCTTTAACAGACAAGCTGGTGAGTCTTTAACAAGGCCTGCAGTGTGAGTGTGATTCTTTTCTGAAAATTTCTGAAAATGTCTCATATTTAATGAATGAAAATGTCAGTAAATAAACGTTTATTATTCTAAACTGATTTTTAATTTTATTACAGGATTTGAAATTTTCTGTTATAGTACTAATGCAAGTGTGTGATCCAAAACATTCTATATTAAATTTCAAATTAAATGACATTTTCTATTCCTGGCATTGTCTGGTGTTTACACACACACACACACACACACACACACACACACACACACACACACACACACACACACACATACACTTCCTCCTGTTCTGCCCTGGAGATGCCCCTTACTTGCTCATTATTTCTCTTGTTAGTTATAACCCTGTATTTATCTGTGTAGCTCCTTATCGATTACTTACCTGATTTGTGAGTGTTTTCTACATGGTTCCACATGTGGTTCTGCCTGAAGAACTCTGTCTGCGGGAATAAGTAGAGTCATGAGTTTATGTGCAGGTGCAAATTATTGAATGAATTTAAGGGGATCTCAACATTTGTACTCTAATTGTATGCTCGCTAAAAATTCCAAGAAAATAATACATTACGTTCCAGCTGAAATTCATGACGCAGACAAAGGCTCAACATAATGTCTGGCATTTTTTCCTCTGAGTTCTCTATAATGTTAGTCAGCCATTAAAATCTCAGTGTTAGTGTCCCTTGACCTTAGGCTGTATAATAAATCACCTCATGTTTATCTACAGCCTTGACGAACTTCACAGATCAGAACATGATTTTCTAATTTGAAGGCCAAGTGTAAAAGCATTAGGCATGATGGTGATATAAAACCCATCAGATACTGAAATTATCACAGAAACTCCTGCGCCACACTGAAACCGTTATCGGTTCTCTTTAGCAGAAACACAACATGAATATTAAATGGATCATCACTCTAACGGTTCTGTTAATTGCTGAGAATGATGGGATTTCAGGAAAAGATGTGCGAGTGAAACTTTGTGGCCGTGAGTTTATCAGGATGGTTGTGACATTGTGTGGAAGTTCACGACTGAGGCGCTATGCACCTGAGATTAACCCTGTGTCCATCAGTCCTCACGGTGGGTCTTTAATCTTTCATAGCAAATTTTGTAAACAGAATTTTCACAGTTGAATATAGAGGGTTTAAGATATGAAGACTCCAGGTCTTCAATTTAAATTGATATTTTCTTTTATTCCAGAAATTCACAACAGCAGTGATCTGTTTTCCAATCTGACACAAATAAAGAGCAGCAGTGAAGATCAGACAATCAACAACTCTCCAGAGAACTCTTCATTATCACTGTTTCTCAAAATCATGGAGTCTCTGGAACATTCGAGCTCCAGGTTGCAGCGTGACGTCGGTCCTGCAGGAGTGTGCTGCAGATCTGGATGCACCAAGACTGAACTGGTTCAATACTGCTGAACATAAACACTCAACACTGCTGAACATAAACACTTAACACTGCTAAACATAAACACTCAACACTGCTGAACATAAACACTCAACACTGCTGAACATAAACACTCAACATTCTGAACATGAATGTTCAGCACTGCTGAACACGAACATTCATTTTCCAGTAGCAGTCAGGTTTATTTTCTTGCGTTGTTTGCATTAAATCATCTTTCTGTCAAATTTTAGAGTAACTTTGTTTTTTGTTTAATTTCAGTGATGAGAAATAAAACACAAGTGAGTTGATATATATATATATATATATATATATATATAAGGAAATATGCAGTAGTTCATATATAACACTGTTATTTTGTTTTGTTTCTTATTTATTGTCCTAAATTCATTAACTGATAAAATAATAAAAATTAAATCAACTACAGGCAAGTTCCCAGTATCTCAGGAAGTTTATCTTTAAATAAATTATTGCCTCATTATTGCTGTTATTATAAAGTTACAATACATCCAAAATGTAAAGTAATGCCTTTTCTTATTTATTTACCTCTATACACATATCCCACAGTGAAACAATAATAAATAATTATATTAAATGGTATGGAATATTATTAAAAAATATATTATTGGAATACTGGTTTTGCATATCTGCCTGATACTGAGCCATTTACTCGTACTTGTATTGATAAAGGATGCCCCGATGACAACATCCAATGCCAGGTGATGCTGCCCTTAATTCAAAATCAACTCAATAACGTTAAATAAATGAGCTAAATAAAATGTTCTGTGACATCCCTGATTAATAGCAAAGTAAAGTAAATCACAAAACCTCACTTTCTATACATTGTGCACTTTATTTAAAATCAGAATCCACAAAGATGTCATGATTGTAATATTGTAATAACCTGCAGCTGTATGTGTTTGCATGCTACGATACCCATTTACACCAACATGAGGAAACAAAATAAACACAAATATACACCAGTTATTCACTGTCCTACTGTCTCATGTCACATTTTGATGTAAAAGGTTTTGTATTTACAGCTGACAGATCACTACAGAGAAACAAGCTTATAGTCCATAAGCCAGACAACTTTTCCATACTGTCTTGGGAGGCAAATTCTGACTATGATTTTTTTAAAGGATACTAAGTATAACAAAAACATGTGGTGTCCATGCAGTGATGGTAGCATTGTATAAGAAATGCTGATGGTTTTTTTGCAGACTAGGGGTTTACAGGTGCATACTTAGGTTAGGTTAGGGTTAGGGTTAAGGTTAGGTTACATCATAAATACATGGTTTTCAGACATTAAGTATGTATTTTACATGACATATATATCAATTAAATATTAAAATTAATAACGTGGCAGAAAAGTACTGATCAGATAAATTTCATTTTTATAGTTAAAGTTGTTATTGTCTATTTATACAAATAATTGCATCATTGTCTTACTAATTTAATCTCCAAATGTACTACTAATCCTAACCCTATTAAATGGGAGATTTAGATTGGCTTTGCTGAGAGGGGGTGTGGCTAGAGGGGGTGTGGTTATCACTGGAGGATTTGGTAGCTCTTGAACTAAAATTATTCTATTAACCATTAATAGTGGTAAATGACCTACTACTGGCCTCTGATCAGGGTTGTGTCTCCTTGCTTGTGCTGCTTGAACTTAGTGCAGCTTCTGATACCATTAATCATGCTATTCTCCTCGATAGACTAGAAAATGTTGTAGGGTTTACGGCCCTCTTCTGGCTCAGGTCTTATTTGACTGATTGTTATCAGTGTGTAGATGTAAATGGCAGCTTCTCTACATATACTGAGGTAAAGTTTGTTGTTCCACAAAGTTCTGTTTTAGGCCCACTGCTCCATATGCTACATCTGGGTCACTGTTACGCACATGACACACAGTTGTATGTTTCAGCAAAGCCAGATGACAGACACCAGCTTAATAAAGTTGAGAGGAGAGGAGTTGACAAGGCAGAAGTAGATAATATTAGTAGGATAGCTTTCTTTCATCTCAGAAATATTACTATGCAGCAGCAAGAGTCCTTACTAGAATCAGAAGATATGACCACATCACCCCTATCTTATCCACACTGCATTGGCTCCCAATCAAATATTACATTGATTATAAAATACTACTATTGACTATCTGATCAATACTTCGATGAAAAGGTGCAGGCTATTTGTTGGTACCTCAAATAGTGCATGCTACAGCTGGGGGTAGAGCTTTCTCTTACAAAGCCCCACAGTTATGGAACAGCCTTCCACTTAGTG
>CM074965.1:19039610-19041153 GCA_037577455.1 Pangasius macronema | reverse complement strand
AATCGCACTATCCGGTGTCACCCAGATGAAGATGGGTTTCCTTTTGAGTCTGGTTCCTCTCAAGGTTTCTTCCTCATATCGTCTCAGGGGCTCGCTCATTAGGGATAAATTCATTTACAATATTATTACAATAATATTTACAATTTATTTTGGTTTAGTTTAATTTGAATGTATTTATTTCTGTAAAGCTGCTTGGTGACAATGTCCATTGTTAAAAGCACTATACAAATGAAAATCAAATTGAAATATTCAACATTAAACAGTTAATATCTCCCAGTACAAAACTGACCTTCTCATAAATCATAACTGAATGTTGACGTTGCCAAAACAGATTAAAATGGAAGAGTGCTGTTGCTCTTTCTCCTGCTAGTAGCTCGTACGAAGCAGTGACATGTCCAGTATCAGAATCTGTATTGGCAAGTACAAATATATATAATTGTACGCAGTCTGAAAAAAAGGTATTTATGCACCTTTATTTATAAAGTTTTTTTTTTTTAAATGATGGAAGACAATAACATGCCAACTACATTATAAAGAAATGTGTGTCTAGAGTTGAATTGTTAGGGGGTATTACAGTAAAACACAACAGAGATGTACTATGAAGCAAATGTGTGTGTGTGGGGGGGGGGGGGGGTTGAGTTAGAATTAGCTTTAGGGGTATGTACACAAGCACACTTGTTATCAACTAATCATTATTAACAATAATTATTAACTAACCTGTTTATGTGTTTTCCTCCATCCATCCTCCTTTACTCATTCATTTTCTCCTCCCTTTTTTCTGCTCCTCCCCTCCATCTCTGCGTTTTCTTTCTCTCTCTTCTTCTTCAGCTTCATCTTTAGACAAAATACGTTTATTTCCTCATCAATTTGAATACTTTATTCATTTTTATTTTTTTCTGATTTATCTCATGGAGCTGAGCAGGAAAGAAGTTCCACTTTATGTAGGTAAAAATTTGTGTACGTGTGTGTGTTCTGTTAATGTGTTAAAATCTACGTTGGTTATATGCATTTTTAGGATTAAATTATAGTCACCCAGTCTTTAGTGTGTGTTTGTGTATGATAGATAGCTAGATAGGCAGGTAGATAGATACACAGATACAGATTAAATATAATGCAGGTCACAGTCCTCACAGAAAAGATGCCTTGAAATAGATTACTGAAATAACTCTTTGGACCACACCTGAAGTTCCACCTTCTTCTTAATTAACTTACTAAATATTCCCATCTCTCACTCTTTCACTATAATCCTAGAGTTTCCACATGACAGAGTCTCACACCAAGTACAAATGCTTCTATTTGTACTAAATATTTAATTGCTTACTTAGGAAATTCATATAATGTGTTGGATGAAGAGCTTTTCCAGCTGTTGGAGCTTGCGGGCTTGCTGGTTTTCTCAGTTCAATATTTCACTCTACAATAACCAGCTACTGCTCGCTCCAGCTCCACGCTTGTTCAGCCAAACACACCCCTGTAGCTCAGCAGCTCCACTGATTTTGCTCATTTCATCGTTTAGTATTTCTGCTTGAATTTCAGGCTTGAAACA
>CM074965.1:19029610-19034610 GCA_037577455.1 Pangasius macronema | reverse complement strand
AATACAGCCAGTTAATGTTAACAAATTAGTGCTTTTTCAAATTAGATGGAGTTCATGCCTTCTAGGCAGGTTGTAGAACCTGGAAGGAGGACTTTTCAGCATGCTCGTCACTCACACAAAACAAGAACAAACAAAAATGCCATCTTATCAGTTAATGGATTCCGCATTTTGTTCAAGTTCAATTCAAACTAAATCACGCTCTGTTCGGGTGCACTGGTTGTGAACTCTGCCAGCTCTCTATTTATCTCTCTCACCCACTGCATTCCTGAAAGAACAAAGTATACTGTATATAGCACAGAAGTTAATTGTCAGTAATCACAGACAGGTGAGAATCCCCAGGCGTTACCTGCTGGTTCAACCCTCCGCTTCTCCGTCTGCAGCCTACACTAAGCCACATCCC
Source organism: Pangasius macronema (assembly GCA_037577455.1). Lineage (NCBI taxonomy): Eukaryota > Metazoa > Chordata > Actinopteri > Siluriformes > Pangasiidae > Pangasius > Pangasius macronema. The sequence continues at coordinate 19,034,210 of CM074965.1, read as the reverse complement.
TGCTGGCACATAGCCCCACTGCCTGACTCAGACCGGGGAGCTGTCCAGCCTGCTGCTGACTCCCTCCGGCCTCAGTGGGAAAGGAAATCCACCAATGGCTTCTGTGTCCCCAGCCTGTGGATCACTTGAATATCTGAAGTGCCAGATACCAACGAGTGATCCGCACAAAAGTTTTTCCGTAGTTTTTCCCACATAAACTGCTTTTGCCTCCAAAATTGATTAATGCGAATACCCATGAACATCCCTGTGCATGCACCTTACTTTTACCCATTGTGCATTTCCCAATGGCCCATACTGAATTAGGCTTTTCAGAGAGAGAGACCAGAGAAGAAGGCGTGGAATGAGAGTAAAGTCGAGGATACTACAAATTGGTGGGGGGTGGGGGGGGTTGTGGAAGGGAATGTGGAAGGAAAGAGAGAGAGAGAGAGAGAGAGAGAGAGAGAGAGAGAGAGAATAGCTGCCTGCCGCCATGGACACCAACTGGTGACCCTTCGCCAGCTGGATGGCGTCAGAGAGGGATGCAGATTGGTAGTACTGGACCCACTCCGATGTTTTGGTCAGCACCTGTGCAATTAACTGTTCCAGCACCACCAGACTGAGAATTCCTTGGGTGTCCTGCTCCTCTGAGAGCATCCATCCTTGAGTCTTTGAGCTGCTCTGCAATTTAAATGGGTAGCCGGGAGGAGGCGTAGGGCCCACTCGTCCTCCGGCCATCCCCACGCAGCTACCACACATTTGAAACACTCCATGAAGGCCTCCAAATCATCCACGGAGGACATCTTCATGAGCGTTACAGGTGGTCCAGCTGGTGCGGCTATAGATGAAGGAGCTGCAGCTGGAGAACACAGGGGTTGCAGCTTCTGGAACACCCATCGGTGCTCTGCCTGTTCCTGAGTGATGGCTTCAAACCTTAATAAGTTATTCAAGTATTGTCCACCCCTGCATACACACACATACACACACACACACACACTGTGATGTCAAAGTCATGTGTGTGTTTCAGTAAGTTGACTGTTAATGAAGGAGCAGCTGTGGAGGAGACAGGCGAATGGCTGGTGTGGACACCAACTCAAAGTAATGTCACACACAAGGTACAACATAACACTACACTATACTACACTACAGTTCACCACTCCACACTACACTGCACTACAGTACACTATGCTACAATACTGTGCAACACTACAGTCTGCTACACTACACAGCACTACATTATACTGTGCAACACTACACCACACAGTGCAACACTACACCCCACTAAACTATGCTAAACTACAGTACAATACGCTATACTACACTGTACTATACCACAGTACACTGCACTATACTGTACTGTGCAATACAACACTACAGTTCTTCTTCTTCTTTCGGCTTTTCCCTTCAGGGGTCGCCACAGCGAACAACACTACAGTTCACTACATATCAATACACTACATTACACTGCACTATGGGGTGCTGAGGGCATTGGTGGGTTCACAGTATTTTCAAAGGACTTAAGTATAAACTCACTCTGATTAGAATGTTATTTACTGATATTAATATCTGTGTGTATTTGTGTAATTATGGTAATAATTCAGCTACACTCTTATCTGTGCTTATTCAAAATGTTAAAATCTTACCTTCTGCCCTTCACAAAAAAGCATGCATGTTGTCTCAGAAATGCAGACATTCCAGTCACACCTCTTTATTTCTAATAAACACTGAGTTCACTGGAGAAAGGAGATAAGTGTAAAGCTAAAGAGCTCACTCATGCATTATAACACTACAGTTATCCTCCAACATCGCACTTCATTTTCACTTATCACTCAGTATCCTGAAGTTTTCTATTTCTGGATTTTCTCAGTAATTATGGTAATGTTTCTGAAAGTTCTGAAATGTTTCCATGTTTTAATTACTTTTGATTGAATTATATTTTAATGGCAGTGAAAAAACACATTTATTATTAAATACGGTTAAACTCAACCCCCTCAAACCTGACCTATAATGTACATTACTTCACAGGCAGTCGCAAATGAGCACATTAGACCTCTCTTACGCTCGCTGCACTGGTTACCCTTGCAGTACCGTACTGAGTTTAAAATTTTGCTTTTTGTGTACAAGGCTGTTAATGGTCTTGCTCCTCAATATCTCTCAGAGTTGCTTACTGNCTATCAGAACTGCTTCTACAGTGTCTGAATTTAAATGTCTGTTAAAAACTCATCTCTTCTCTTGTGCTTTCAATGATTGGGTTGTTTTAAGGTTATATGGATTTTACTGTTGTGTACAAGCCTATGCATTACTAATGTAGTGATTAGGTCTGTGCATTTTTTAAATGCTGTAATTAGGTTTATGATTTATGTACAACACTTTGGTCAATGAAAGTTGTTTTAAATATGCTTTATAAATAAATTGAAATTGAAATTTAAATTACTTAAATTATATCTGAATCAATAAAGTTATATAAATTATGATTGAAATATTATAATAAATTAATCAAATAAATAAACATGACAAATAATCATTTTCTTCCTCAGGTCCCACTGAAGGCATCTACACTCTCCATGTTGCTTTGTGAGTGAGCCAATTGTATTGTTCTATTCTGATCATGTGTCTCATCAGCAATAGCAGGTTGCATTTTTTTTGTTTGTTTGTTTGTTTTTCACAAGCTCCTCTTTTGTTGAATTTAATTATTTAACAAATTAATTTTAGAAATAACAAAGACAATTTTTGTGTGGTAATATTTTTTAAATGTTACTGGGAGTCACATTTAAATTAATATGGATTGTATTATTATAGTCTCTTCACTATCCTGACATGCTGCAGTAGTGTAGTGCAGCAATTAAAAAAACAAAACAAATTTTGTCCATTTACTTCTGCTAACAAACTATTATTATGACTCAGATCACATCCTTATGTATTATTCTAGACTGATATTTAATATTAACCCTAGCCAGTTTTCCTATTACAGTTAGCGTTCGAATTTTAAAAAACCTCTCATGTGGCCTTATAATCTACTGAAAGCTCTCTTTTGCCTACCAGTTTTCTGGATTTTCTATATTAGTAAATAGTTTTGTATGTCAAAATCAAAGAATTTTCGATTTGTGATGCAGGTCAATGACAATAATCACAACAGTGGCAGAAAGTTTTAAGAGAGACAGAGCTCATGAGTGTGTTTAAACATCACTGAGGATAGACTTGCTAAACATTTAGGCAGGGATGTTTTGGCTCTGACATTGCTGATATTGCTTTTAAATCTTCTGGATGTACTTAAGTGTGTGAACAATACCACTCGCATTGTTAGTGCTTCTGCACATACATGCAAAATCATGCGCCAAGTATAAACCAGACCCCTGTGCTTTGCCCCAGTGTGGATTATTTTCTTATAACAACACAACACTTCTCACTAGACTGGTAAGTCAGTGCAAGGAATATTCCTTTGGTGTTTAATCACTTATATTGCACATACATATGTTACTACCATAATAACATCTTCAAATCTTATAGTCCTATATTATAAATCTGTAAGTTTAAAAAGATGTGGGAGGCTTGGGTGCACAGGAAATTCATAATGTCCATTTGGGGTCATTTGCCCTAAAAGTTTGTGAAATAATGTCAAACTGAAGCAGAACTGAATAAGTGGGTGTGGTGGAATGAGTGGGTGTGGCTGTTACCAGCAGGAAGTAGTTAATGTGGTCCTGAGGGTGGAGTTAACAAGCTGTGTAGGTATGGGACTTAGAAGGTGTAATGCTTGTAGTCGGCAGTAATGAGTGGATGTGGCAATGGGTGGAGTCTGTGTTTACTTCTCTATTATATTCTTACTCAGGTTCATCAAGCCACAGCTCTCCATCCCTATTCAGCAGCAGCCACAAGACCTCCACCTCACACAGGTGTGTGTGTGTGGGTGTGTGTGTGGGTGTGTGGGTGTGTGTGTGTTGACAGAGAGAGAAGATTGAGAGTGAGAAATATACAGTTTCAACAATCAAGTATGTTGAATGTAGCATGTCTGTGTATTATCCTGTATTAATGTGTGTCTGTGTGTGTCTGTGTGTATAGGAGGAGGAGTAACAGTGAGGGGTGTGGTCACGAGATGACAATGAGGAAATCATGGTCTCTAATTGGTCAGTGTGTCAGTAGTTTCTCAACTCCATGTGAAATCACAGGTGAGAGTCTTTGATCTATTTATTCACAAAAACATGAAGTTATTTATTTATAAACACACATGCTCTATTAGCATGTTGATGAGGTCAGCTGTGTGTATTTATCCTTTGTTAATGTGTGCGTTTTTGTGTCTGTGTGTATGCATGTGTATTATTCTGTCTTAATGTGTTTGTATTATCCTTTGTTAATGTGTTAGTGTGTGTGTTTATTATCCTGTGTTAATATGTTAGCGTGTGTGTGTGTGTGTGTGTGTGTGTGTGTGTGTGTTATCCTGTGTTATCCTGTGTTAAAATGTTAATGTGTGAGTATTATCTTGTGCTTATGTGTTAATGTGTTTGTGTGTATGTATGTATGTATGTATGTGTGTGTTATGCTGTGTTTACGCGTTTGTGTGTGTGTATATGTGTGTATTATTCTGTGTTAATGTGTGTATGTATGTATGTATGAATGTGAGTGTATTATC
>CM074965.1:18998059-19005559 GCA_037577455.1 Pangasius macronema | reverse complement strand
CAACATAAGCAGATTGTGAATAAGAGCCCTGGGACAGGTCAGTCTTTATGATTACAGCAGTAGCTGAAACACAAATCTAAAGAATTAATATGATATTAGACACTGAAGAACTGAAGTCAGACAGCAACATCACATCAGGAACACACATACAGCTCAAGAATGAGAGAGAGAGAGAGAGAGAGAGAGAGAGAGAGAGAGAGAGCATCCAAACATTACAGTTTACCAAAGTTCTCTATGCCCATGAACCCTCCAAGATCTTCACCTTTGACTAAGAGAAACACTATTCACAAAAGGCTTGTCTAAACAAATATGTTTTCAGCCAAGATTTAAACACTGAGACTGTGTCTGAGTCCTGAACACTAAGAGGAAGCCTGTTCCATAACTGTGGGGCTCCACAAAAAGACCAAAGGTGCTCAGGTAGTGCAGCACGAGACCATTCAGTGTTTTATAGGTTATTGATAGTATTTTATTATTAAATTATAGTTAATGTGAAATTTACCTGGGAGCCAATGCAGTGTGGATAAGGATGGGGTGATGTGGTCGTATCTTCTGGTTCTGACTCTGGCTGATGCATTCTGGACTAACCGGAGCTTGAGGTAGGGCTGAGAAAGAAAACAAACATAAGTTTCTATGTGCATCAGTGTGTGTTCCTCTTGTTGTAGTGTGTGTTTCATTCATTGTGTTTAAGTTTGTATTGCTGTTTCACTGTTTGACTGAAGTGTGTGTGTGTTTCTCATGTTGCTTCTGTTTCAGCATGGCAGGCTGCAGAGACTGGGTGGAATGTGTTCAATTTGGGTTCTACATTCCCGTCCTTGCCGCTGGTTTTCCTTTAAACGTGGCCGCCCTGTGGCAGCTGTTCTTCCGCGTTCGTCGCTGGAATGAATCCACTGTTTACCTCCTGAACCTTGTCATTAATGACTGCCTGCTCCTGCTTGCACTGCCGTTTAAAATCATGGCTTACCACCGGCCATGGAATCTCGGACGCTTTTCCTGCTCACTGTTTGAGAGTTTTGTCTACGTCAACATGTATGGCAGCATTCTGCTGAGTGTGTGCATCTCTGTGGACCGTTATGTCGCTCTGAAATTTCCATTCCGGCGCCTGCGATCCATACGGAAGGCTGTGTTCGTCTGCGCAGTTATGTGGACATTAGTGTTTGGGTTTAGCTACCCGGTTTACGATTTCCATGGGGACAACAGTAATGAGTCTTTCTGTTTCCAGAACTTTTCCAACAACACATGGAAGAAGCGGTGGATCGTAGTGTGTGTGGAGTGTGTGTTTTGGGGCAGCACTCTTGTCATGGTAGTCTGCTCGGTGCACGTCGTTAAAATCCTGCATGGTTTACGCAAACGAAACCCCAATGATGCTAAACTGCGAAACAACAAGAGTGTAAAGATTGTGCTCAGCAACCTGGTGGTGTTCCTCTTATGTTTCATTCCGTATCACATCGCTGTGCTTCTTTATTTCTACTTTAAGCAGAACATCAGCAGTCAAGACATCATCGATGAACTGCGTAAATTTGTTCACGTCAGTCTGTGTGTGAGCAGCGTGAACTGCCTCGCTGATGCAGTCTGTTATTATTTCATACTGAAAGAAAACCTGCAGATCGCACAGCAAGATGCCAGAGCCAGCACACTCAGACAGCACACACACAGTGGTGCACACTAAGATGTTTACATATGGACATATGGTTTTATTTTACTGCCACACTCTATACCAGGGGGTTTCAGTGTGGCCATTGGTGTGGCTACATACACTAACTGGTAATAACAAGTAGGAAACATTTAAATCTATTAATAAACACAGTGACAACAACAGGCGGGCTACCTAATTCAGCCGTAACATTGAATGTATTTTTGATTCAGAATCTGTCCAGTGGGGAGCAAGATTTAGACACAGCAGACACTGAAATTGCACATTGATGTGTAAGAAGCAGGAAAAAGTAAGACAGAAGATTAATAAGACGAGTTCCCTAGTCAAATAAATTTTCTGGAACAAATTATGTTTCACTTTACTGCCCTTTCTTGTAGATCAGCAACCTGATCAGAGAGTCCAAGCCAAACTGATTTTTAAAAATTGTCATTTCATCTTTTAGTGAGCTTGGGGTCTTTTTAACATTGCAAAGATTTTGTACCTTTAGGAGAAACGTGTTGTCGCCTCACAGCTCCAGGATCGATCCTGAGCTCAGGTTACTGTCTGTGTGGGGTTTCACGTGTTCTCCCTGTTTTCCGTGTGGGTTTCTTCCAGGTGTTTACTGAAAGTTAATTAATGAATGTTCTTATGAGGGCCAAAACATTTACACTCCTGAGTTGGTGTGTGAACAGGAAGCTGTTTCCAGCTAGAAATAAACAAACAGACAGACCGACAGACACACACTCACACACACACACACACACACATTTCTGTCACACAGCATTGCAGCTGCAGCTCTTCTGCTTTTACAGAAAAATACTTCGTGCTGGTAAACCACTTCCTGTTTGAATGAATGTAAAAATTCTTTCTGTGTCTGGCTCCGAGTTCTGGTTTGGAATCAGAATCTCATTAAATGTAAAGCCTCAAAATTTATACTGTACACCAGACAACATTTGTCTATTTCATGAAATCCATTTTCTGCATTTGTAATTCCCATTACATTTTGTGTTAATTTGTTTGTTTTTTGGATGCATGAAATCTAAATGATTTAGATGATAATTTTTAAATTCTGTTGTACACAAATAACAGTACAGTGAATACAATGGGGTGCAACCAACTACTGCTACTAGTACTATAGTATCATATAGTAGTATTATTATAATTATTAAGGGGTCAAGCAGCAAATGTGCATAGACACCCTGTCGTTATTCTACCTTTTCTTATTATTATTCTTCTTCCACTTTTTCTTCTTCTTCTGGCTTGGGTGTCTATGGCAGCCCATAGAACCGTCTGGTAAAAAGCTGTGAAATTTGGCACCCTGATTGGGGAGGGCATGAGGAACATTCTGTCCAAATTTGCGCCAAGTGCTGCCAATGCTGTAGTGCCACCATTGGGTCAAAAGTTGGTCTAATTTGGAAGTAAATTTATGGTCATAACTTTTGAACCTTGTGTCCAAAATTTAAAAGCCTGGACACCTGGATTCCCTGGGTCGAGACGAGCCCACAAGTCACAGCAGCAACTCCACCCTGCAGCCCATTTGTTCATCTAGACCTTTCCTCCAACAGTCAGAGAATTCCAGCACTGTCCGTGGTCAAAACACACACATCATGAGTGAAACTACAAATCACTCTTGAATCTCTTTGTCTAAAGTTATGGCTCTAAAGTTTTTCCTCTGATTGCTTCAGCAACATCTGTAGCACGTCTGTGAATGTGCGGCTCACAGAGTCTGGGTGCTTGGCCCCCAAAAATGCTGCTTGCAGATTTTAATTCTTCTTCTTATTGTTGTTGTTAATAATAATCATCATCATCGATGTGTAGAGCCCACTAGTGAAGGTTAGTGAACATTAATTAGATTGATTAAGTGTTGAAAATTGTAGAGAAATTAAAAACCTGCTTGTGCACTAACTACAACTAAAAACAATTAAACTGATTCATTACATCATGATGAAGTCATAAATTCCATTATCCAATCAACACTCTGGAAAGTGTCCAGGTGAGTAGACTACAAAATATAAAAATATAAATGAGGACAAAATACGTAATTGCTTAAACCGTGTAACGCTTCAGTATGTTTTCATAAATTCAGTGTTTTTTTTTTATCTGTTTTGTAACTGTGTTGGAAATTCTGTACAGAACATGTGAAATCGATGGAGCAGCGATATCGTCCTATCGTCCTAAAATTAAGACATTAAACCCTCTGTTACATTACTGACATTGTGGCATAAACATTTATCACATGATCTGCTGTCATGTTATCTTGTTTCTGTATCACAGTGTTGTGTTTGCATAAATGCCATGAGTTGCTGTAAAGACTGAAGACCTGACAGTGAAGTGAGAATCTTGTACATGTGTTCATGCTCTCATTTTGTTCAGGCAGGCTCCAGTCAGTCAGAATATGGAGTGATGCTGTGTTTACCTCACACATTTCAGTATTATAGCTCTAGACGATGATGTCATTCTGTCCTCATCATAAACATCCTCCATCTCTGTGCTGTAAAATAAATCTACATAAAACTCAGCGTGTCCTATGGACTAGCATCCAATCCATGGTGTATCAGTAACATTGCTGTATTTTCTCATTGTGAAATATTCATAAAACATCCCAAAAGAATCAAATCAAATGAAGGTGAAATTTCATGATTTTGTAAATTGTTTAATTGGTGAGTTGTTTCCTAACAGATCATTTAATCAAACTTTAATGAGGTCACAGATTAAAGTAATATATATGACCACTTAGCTCCGCCCACCAGGTGGCAGTGTTTCAGCTTCAAACTGACATGGATATCTACACTCACGCTGTACTGTCAGAGGAGCAAGAGTTAATAAATCATACAACATGATGATGAGTTCAGTAATTATCTTTTACGTTCCTCTGAAATCAAAACTGGTGTTTCAGAACTTTTTGTGCCTTACTTTAATTTTATGCTTTCTCACGTCTGTGATTTATCCTGTGCTAGTTTTGTGTCCATCCAATTAAATGCTCTGTAGAACATATATGACCTTTCCCCAGGGGTGTGTGTTGCTCATTAACAGTAAACATGGTTCATCTGTGTGTTTATGGCTTCTTCCCGCATGCTATTCCCTTTTCCAGCCATCACTTGGTGGAGAATAAATCATTGATGATCCAGTGCAAAATAAAGTGCAATTTCACCACTGAGATGAAACACTGAATAATTTGAGCTTGGACAAAGATTTAAGCCAGAAAAACTCAAATCCTTCTGATGTTCTGAAGAAGAAATCTGCAGGATCTGGTGTGTGACATAGAGATCAATAGCAGTAGAGATCAATATCTAAAACCACACCAGGTGCCGGATGGACTGTGCATTAGGAACCCGAGCCACAGATCAGTTCTGTTGTGTGGTGGCTCGGTTTCAGGTGGTGGATCTCAAATCAGCATGCGATGTTAGAAAGACAGTCATGAGCCATGAGAGCAGATCGCTGAACAGGAGTGGACTGAGAACTGAACCATGAGGAACTCCTGTACTGAATTCTCTAGGTTCTGTGAAGGATTAATCCTGGAGATATTATCATGTTTATTATGGCACACTTCCACAGCTGGAAAATTATTATTATTATTATTATTATTATTATTATTATTATTATTATTATTATTATCACTGTTGTTGTTCTTATGGGTTTTCAAAGTTCTTTTTGAAATTTATCTGAAAATTTTTATCTTTTATTTGGCAAACTTCACACAATCACAATAATACACACTGTTACACCCAGGAAACTACACTGAAATATGAGTGTGTGTGTGTGTGTGTGTGTGTGTGTGTGTGTGTGTGTGTGTGTGTGGGTGGGTGGGTGGGTGGGTGTTTGTAGTTTGGGTGGGGGGGTTAGGGGAGTGCTTTCTGCTCTTGCATTGAAAGAGTTGTGACCTTTGAACTCTGTCAGGTGATCAGGGTGTGAAGGGGAATACAGATACATACACACAGAGCAGTTACACAACATAAACACACACACTTTACACATGAAGAGCCTGCGGCTTGAGACGTCAGTTTTAGAGAGAGAAAAGAGAAAAGACGTGAAAGAATCTGACACACCTGTTCTTTCTTTGTGTCTCAGGTGAGACACATACACACACACATACACACACATAGGGAGAGGCTTGGAATTTTACAGGGTTTGGCATAGACAGAGAGAGAGTGAGGGCGAAACAGTAAGACAGTGAGACAGAGGAAAGGGTGGAGGATGAGACTCACAGAGTCAGACAGGAAGAACAGATTTACTGACTCATGACTCGGGCAGGAGAGCAGACAGACACGGACGACACAAACAGAGAAAGAGACAAGTGAGGACCGTGGAACGGTGGCCATTTAACACACACACCAGGTAACTAAGACCAGACAGACAGACAGAGAGAGAGAGAGAGAAAGAGAGAGAGAGTGTGTGTGCTAAAATATGTGTTAAAGTTTGTGTATATATATATATATATATATATATATATATATAGTATGGGTGTTGGATATGTACAATGTGTATAGTGTGTATAGTGTGTGTATAGCATACTGTATGTAAAATGGGCCTCATTTATCCATAAATGTTTGTGTAAACCAAACAAGCTAAAAATTTCCAATTTACAGTTTTGGAAAGGCTGATTTTGCTCATACTTGCAAGCGCATATTGATAAATGCCAATCACGCGTAAAGTGTAAAGCGCTTTCCCGACACAGCTAATTTGCATCCAGTGTTGCCCACAAAACTTCATAAAAGATAAAGTGCACAGATAGCTGGGAGCACAAAAACTCCCTACTGTGGCAATAAAAATATTTAGTAATATATAATATCAATAATAAGAAACGAGCACTAAATCTTCAGTCAGCTGAGGTGTTTGTTTACAGCTTATGGCTCTGCGCAGATAGACCGGCCTGTCCTCCATTTATACACCGCCTTTTGTCATAATTGAATGATTAGTTTTATTTCTCTTAATTTATGAGAATTTTTTTATATTCTTTCTTTAATGCCAATAAAATAGAACGACTGGTTTTCACTAAATGTTCTTGATGATGCTCTTAGTCCCTGATCGAGTGAACGAGCATGAGGATCTGTTTTTTGATAGAGACTCCAAAGTTCATCTATAAGTCGCTCTGGATATTGATGTCTGCTAAATGCTGTAAACGTAATAAAATAAACAATTTAAACTCCAAAGCATGTTCCAGATATAAAAGTGCAGTAATACATGCGGATTATATGAAATTATATGTCTGACATCCACCTGAAATGCATGAGCATGTCACACTTAATTCTACAGATCAGGAAAACAATTGTGATTTTTTTTTTTTTTTTTTTTTTTGCATATTTCATCCACTAAAATGAATTTCTGCTTACACCACTGTTATCACAACACACGGCGTGCTTCTGAAACATTTTTTGATGCAAGTGTGACTTACATCAAGCACAAAGTGTACACACAGGTGTAGATTTTAACCTTTGATTTTAGACTGCAGTCAAGCCAGCTGCAATAGAAACCAGAGTGCATGTATATATGGCGGTTTACAGGAACTGCCCTTTGAATGTGGAAAAAAAAGCTGCCACTCATCAGTTTTAGTTAAGCACCGAGATGTGATCTTGCATGCTGTACAATGGCGGTCACTACACTACAGATCTGCTGTGAATCCTGGATAGTGTGAAAATGTTGGGAAATGGTGTACTATGGGCCCTTTCAGTATTTTTTTTTAAGTTCATGCAGGCCAAATGAAACCTCCAGGCAAGATTTGGCCTGTGGGCATTGGGTTCGACACATATGGTTAAAGAATATGTACTTTGCGTGCAGAGTGTAAGCAGGGACTCTGGCAAGACTAGCTGTGACAGCATAACTAAAAGGGAGAGCCAGAAGCTAACACAGACATGAGGGCTCCTGGGACATAA
>CM074965.1:18960679-18968179 GCA_037577455.1 Pangasius macronema | reverse complement strand
ACATATAAACATTCATACATGTTTGTTGCGGCTTTTTGTGTGTGTGTGTGTTGCAGGCGAGTCTGGAGGAGAACAGGGAGCTGATTGATGGGATCACAGGCTTTGAGGACTCTGTTCGTAAATGTGTGTTCAGTATACACACACACACACACACACACACAGGGCGGGGAACCACGGTGATTGATTGCATGTGGATTTATCCCACTGATTGGTGGTTGTGATTGGTAGTTGTCATGATTGGTGGTGGTGGTGGTGGTGATTGGTAGTGGTGATGATTGGTGGTGATGGTTGTGATGATTGGTGGTGATTGGTGGTTGTGATGATTGGTGGTGGTGGTGATGGTTGTGGTGATTGGTGGTGGTGGTGATGAGTGGTGGTGATTGGTAGTTGTGATGATTGGTGGTGATTGGTGGTGATTGGTGGTTGTGATGATTGGTGATGGTTGTGATGATTGGTGGTGATTGGTGGTGGTGGTGATGATTGGTGGTGAGTGGTGGTGATTGGTAGTTGTGATGATTGGTGGTGGTGGTGATGATTGGTGGTGGTGGTGATGATTGGTTGTTGTGATGATTGGTTGTTGTGATGATTGGTGGTGATGATTGGTGGTGGTGGTGGTGATGATTGGTGGTGGTGATTGGTAGTTGTGGGGATTGGTAGTTGTGGTGATTGGTAGTGGTGCAACGGATCGCTAAACTCACGGATGGGATCATTTATTACTGAAAGCTTATTTTAAGTGCTTCTATACCACAGCAAAAACTACTATCTTAACTAATAAACTCCAGTAATAAAAAAGGACAGTTACACAATTAAAGACATAAATGAATAACACAGTTACAGATAAAGTCAGTAACAGTAGTGTTCAGGTACAGAAATGTAATAATTAAGTGTGAAATAGCACAATAGTGCTCACTGTATAAGTTACATACAGATGAATCTTTGTTAAAACTGTGGTGCTGTTTGATTGTCTCTTTAATACCAAACGCACGGACCCACACTGACACACCTCCTGTTCCCTTTTCTGTTGCTTGAATGTGTAAACTGGCGAGACAAAACGCCAGCAATGATAAACTTTCACTCTATGATGGTTGAACTTAACAACCGAACCTTGGGGCCTGGTCCGTACGCATCACGGATCATCTATGATCCGTTGCACCCCCCCTAATGATTGGTGATTGGTGGTGATGATGGTTGTGATGATGGTGATGATGGTTGTGATTGGTGATGATGGTGATTGTGATTGGTGGTGGTGATGGTTGTGATGATTGGTGATGGTTGTGAGTGGTGATGATGGTTGTGATGATTGGTGGTGGTGATGGTTGTGATGATTGGTGATGATGGTGATTGGTGGTGATGATGGTTGTGATGATTGGTGATGATGGTTGTGATTGGTGATGATGGTGATTGTTGGTGATGATGGTTGTGGTGATTGGTGATGATGGTTGTGATTGGTGATGATGGTTGTGAATGGTGGTGATGCTTGCGGTGATTGGTGGTGGTGGTGATGGTTGTGATTGGTGGTGGTGGTGGATGATGATGGATGGTGGTTGTGATGATGGTGATGATGTCAGTGTTGTGTGAGTCACAAAGCTGTCAGTTGCTTACACTGCATTTATATTAAACCATTTGCTGTTCATATCACTGTGAATAGTAATGAGTGTAGAATTACCTTGATACCACAAAGTGAACAAACGTGTGTGTGTGTGTGTGTGTGTGTGTGTGTGTGTGTGTGTGTGTGTGTGTGTGTATTAGTTATCTGCCATGTTGTAGGAATCACGTATCAGACCATCGAGCACCGGCTGTTAGCGGAGATGTTGGGAGACCCACTTGGTAACACACACACACCTCATCTCATCACTGTGGCTTATCTCTCTCTCTCTCACACACACACACACACACCTCATCTCATCACTGTGGCTTATCTCTCTCTCTCTCTCTCTCTCACTCACACACACACACACACACACACACACCTCATCACTGTCGCTTATCTCTCTCTCTCTCTCTCACTCACACACACACCATCACTGTGGCTTCTCTCTCTCTCTCACTCACTCACTCACTCACTCACACATACACACACACACATCATCACTGTCGCTTATCTCTCTCTCTCACACACACACACCATCACTGTGGCCTCTCTCTCTCTCTCACTCACTCTCACACACACACACACACACAAAAACCACCACACCCCCACACCAAAACNCTCTCTCTCTCTCTCTCTCTCTCTCTCACACACACACACACACACACACACACACACACACACACACACACACACCATCACTATGGCTTCTCTCTCTCTCTCACACACACACACACACACACACACACACACCATCACTGTGGCCTCTCACACATACACACACACACACACATACACCTCATCACTGTGGCTTATCTCTCTCACACACACTATAATGAGTTTAGAGTTTATACTCTGGATTATATAATGTTACCCTTTCATATTCATACAGCTCTTTCCCTCTCCCCCTCTCTTTCTCTCTCTCTTTCAGACACTCAGGTGAAGGTGTGGATGAATAAATATGGATGGATGGAGGATGATGATGGTCGGATCTTCATCTATAATCAGGAGGAGAGCGTTAAACCCAAAAATATTGTGGAGAAGATCGACTTTGACAGTAAGACACTTAACTCATCCCTCACTCCTTTCAGTCGTCACTCTTTTCAGTCCTTGCTCCCTTAATCCCTCTTTCTTTCCATTCCTCACTCCTTTCAACATTCTCTTCATCCCACTCTCTGGGGGCAGTCGTAGCCTAATTGTTACAGAGTTGGACTTGTAACCCGAAGGTGAACCTGAAGGTCACGGGTTCGAGTCTCAGGTCAGCAGGGACTGTAGGTGGGGGAGTGAATGACCAGCGTCTCTTCCTCCCTCAATGCCACCACTGAGGGGAGGCCCTTGAGCAAGGCACCGAACCCCCACTGCTCCCCGGCACTGCCCACTGCTCTGGGTGTGTGTTCACTGTGTGCACTTGGATGGGTTAAATGCAGAGCACAAATTCTGAGTACGGGTCACCACACTTCACTTCACTCCCTTCATTCCTTGCTCTGTTTTTGCTGCTCCACTAATTGATTTATTCTTTATCAGTTCTCTAATTTATTCATTTACATTAAGTTCACTACCTAGTGCACTAGATTGTATTTGCTCGCTGCACTGCAGTGCCGGACTGCGTAATGAGAATTGAGCAGCAGGTGATGTGTGGTTTCTCTTCTGTTTACTCCACAGGTGTGTCCAGTATCATGGCAACATCGCAGTGAAAACACACACACACACACACACACACAGACACACTCAGACAATAAACAATGTTGGACAGTAATTTGTTTCCTGACTGTTAATTGTGGTGTTAGTTTTTGATGTAATTTCTCTCTCAGGCAACAGAGGGCGCTCTTTCCACACACAGCTCCAACACAACAGCAGTTACATACAACATACAACTGGTGATTCACACACTCACACACCCACACGCATACATACAAACACCCACACGCATACACACAAACACCCACACGCATACGCTCACGCACACTTGTAGCGAAGAGACAAAGTGGATGCTTAATTTCACACTGAACTGTTACTTTCATCATAACATTTTGAATTCTTGGCATTTTAGTTCTGTTTCTTTATAATCTCTCTCTCTCTCACACACACACACACACACACACACACATTTTATTACTAAAACATCATATATGAGTGAGAAATTAAATAGAGGCATGTGTGGTTTTTATCTTTATTTCAGTGTTGCCCGTTTGTGCTTCTGGTGTAAATTTGTCAAACAATAAAACAATATTTTTAATAAATAAGAGCTGAAAATAATGTGTATGAAAGATTTTAACTGTTTAAAAAAATCCAGTTTTGAAATATATAAGACTTTGAAAGTGATGAAAAGAAACAAAAGATGGAGGGATCAGAGAGAGAATGTTCAGATTAATACAAAAGCGGAAAAAATACAAATGCATTAATATCTTTTAACAGATGTGAACATGGGGAGTTTCTGTGCTGCGTTCACATGACGGTGAGATGCGGTTTATTAGGAAACACAAACTTCCCCAGTGTGATGTTCTTTATTCTTTTTTTCACCTTATAAATCATGATCATGGTTTTCTTCGAGTATATTTCAGTTTAAAAAGCAGCTGAATGTGGCTGAATGCTAACACAATTTGCTTAAAGTCCTAACTAATGAACAAACACACACACACACACACACACACACTCTGCTGCTCTTTGCTCTTCTCTCATTTTTCCACTGTAGGAAGACTAACTGTTCCAGCTCTTCTCAGTTCCTCCTCTGGCTTCTGCCTCACCAGTCGACAAGCTCAACTTTCCCTACAAAATCTTTGGTACTTTTTATAATAAACATGGTGATGTCCTGCTTCCTTTCACAGGAAGAGACCATGTGACTGACACTTCAGACGATTAAGCGCATTCAATCGCCAACATTTCAAACAAAATGCTAATCGTTTTAAAACACAAGGCAAACATTTCTCAGT
Organism: Pangasius macronema; assembly: GCA_037577455.1. Taxonomy (NCBI): domain Eukaryota; kingdom Metazoa; phylum Chordata; class Actinopteri; order Siluriformes; family Pangasiidae; genus Pangasius; species Pangasius macronema. The sequence continues at coordinate 18,963,661 of CM074965.1, read as the reverse complement.
GAACATTTATCAGTCAGTCAATCGGATTACATCGTTAATGTGATATCAGATGCTTGTGCTCAGCGCCTCAAGGTTAAAGATCACCTCAGTGATCTCTACACTGGAGAGAAATTAGCTGCAGACAGGAGTGAGTTCCTTTTTCAGGTCCTTCCACGTTTCCATCGGGTGACTTTTCCTCACATTTTTTTTTAATCTGTTTGAGTTCCTGAGTTTAATCCTCAGTTCCACAGCTCCAGTCTGTGTTTGGCAACAGTTTATGAGCAGCTGCATGATTTCGTCCCACAGCAGAGCCATACGCTTTCCCTCATGCCGTTACTCACTAAGACGTAGAGCAGAGGGTCTACCACGCTGTTCAGGCTCGACATGGCCAGCGTCCCGGAGAAGTAAAAGTGCTGCGCCTGTTCGAAATTGCAGTAATCCTGACGATGAAAGTAGTTAAAAGCGATGGAGCGTACGAGCAGCTGGATGTGGTAGGGGGCGTAGCAGATGGAGAAGATGGCGATGACTCCCACAGACAGCAGCTTGACCTTGCGCTTGCCCTGATCGTCCAGTCCCACGCTCTTCTTCACCTTCCTGAAGATCTGAAAGTAGCACATGGCTAACACCAGCAGAGGCAGCAGAAAGCCGATGACCACGCGCAGGAGGTTAAACAGTGCCACACGCTCCGTCATGGGAAACGTCTCGTAGCAGCGGCCATGTTCATCCAGAGGGTTTGTCACCTTGTCCATTAAAATGACCAGGATGTGCAGGCTGGCAGTGACGATGTAGATGAACCCCGAGATGAGCCAGGCATACCTGTAGCGACGGAAAGTCTTGGTCTTCAGAGGAAAGGTGACGGCCAGGCAGCGGTCGATGGAGATGCAGCACAGCAGGTAGATGCTGATGTACATGTTGGAGTAATAAACAAACCCAGCTAGCTTGCACAGGTCGAGGCCAAGCGTCCACTGGTGGTCATTGTAGTAGTAAATGATCCACAGCGGCATGGTGAGGATGTAGAGGACGTCTGAGATGGACAGACTGAGCAGGTAGACGCCCAGCACGTTCTTCCTGCGGATCTGCTGCATGATGGGCCATGCCGTGAGCAGGTTCATCACCAAGCCCAGCACCAGTGCAGTGATGTAGATGCCCATTAGCAAGTCGCTAATTGGACTGATCTCAATGTTCACGCACTGCGTCTGATTTACTGATGCGTTCTTCTGCTGAAAAAATAAGTCAGTTAGCTGAATTTCAAAAAGACATCATTCATCATCCAAAACCGTTTCAGTCTTTAACCCTAAAGATCAACACTGAGCTGAAAATTTCAACCATCAGTATTTATTCTTATTTGGTTTACTTCCTTATTTGATTTGTGTCATTCCATTAACTCTTAAACTCTTAACTTTTTAAATATTATAAACTCATTAGTTGATTTAACTCATTAGTACTGTAAATGTTTAAACCTGTAAACCTGTAAAATTAATTTTCTTCAGTCAAAGTTTATTGCTCTTAATTTTTATCATTAGGTGATAAGATGGTGTTTGGTGGATTAGTTGAATTGCAGTTTATAAAGATAATAAATTACACAGCGACAGAGAGACAGGAAGTGAGTGTGTTTAATGAGGACGTTCAAATATCAAACACAAGCTGCCAGCAGACTGAGACCCTGAGGACCAGGAGGAGCTGCAGAAAAACTCAACGAGCTAGAACTGTGCTAACACACGATTTCTTTAAAGAAAAAAAAGCTTAGAAAAGCTAATTATTATTGCAAATGATTTATTACAGATTTTTAAATAGTAATAATTAGAAATAAGCTGGAAAATGAGGAACAAATCAGCAAAGAGATGAAAGTCACCAAGGACAGAAACAGGCAAATAAGAAGTAACAAAAATGGAGTGTGAGAAAGACAGATTTACAGTTCTCTCACGGGAACAGTAGAGGCGCGTTAACGGCTCTGGAACAGTAGTGACGCGTTAACGGCTCGGGAACAGTAGAGGCGCGTTAACGGCTCTGGAACAGTAGAGACGCGTTAACGGCTCGGGAACAGTAGAGGCGCGTTAACGGCTCGGGAACAGTAGAGGCGCGTTAACGGCTCTGGAACAGTAGAGGCGCGTTAACGGCTCGGGAACAGTAGAGACGCGTTAACGGTCCTGAGATCGGATTCTGTCTGTGTGGAGTTTCACATGTTCTCCTCGTGTCTGTGTGGAGTTTCACATGTTCTCCTCGTGTCTGTGTGGAGTTTCACATGTTCTCCTCGTGTCTGTGTGGAGTCCTCTGGGTTCTCTGGTTTCACTCCAACAAACACATCCTGATAGTTTGATTGGTTCAGATAAATTGCCTCTAGCTGTGAATGAGTGTGTGAATGGACACTTGCTTCCGATTCAGTGTGTATTCCCGCCTCACACCCTGTGTGTGTGTGTGTGTGTGTGTGTGTGTGCGTGTGTGTGGAGCTGACCTGGGATCAGATTACCAGCTTCATGGACAAGGCTGATCATAAACAGGATGTTGTTCTGATGTGTGTGTTTATAAAGATCTGAAATATTTTAAATTATTAATCAGTCGTCCAGGAACAGTGGAGCATCGACGAGAAGGAAAGGAAATTCTCCACTGCAGGGGCGGTGTATCTGTGCGTAAGTTTATAATCAGTGATAATAAAATCAACAACACGGGATGTAGTCAGTGTTATGACCCGATTTTGCAAAACTACAGCATGAGGTCAACATTTATCAGCATCCACTGCAGACACATGATTACATGATGAAACAACATGGAGGCGGAATTAGAGGAGATGTTAGAGCTGATATTAGACCTGATGTTAGAGGAGATGTTAGAGGAGATATTAGACCTAACAATCTCTTCCTCGCCCTCTCTCTCCATCTCTCTCTCTCCATCACTCTCTGTCGAGCTACACATGCTACTTCTGAGAAGACAGTGATCCTGACCCCTTCTGCTCCTCCTCGCTGCTTGACCCATCCTGATGCCCTACTTCTGGTTGGAGTTCTCATC
>CM074965.1:18949683-18960579 GCA_037577455.1 Pangasius macronema | reverse complement strand
GCACTCTCCGTTACTCCCAGATGAGGACGGGTTCCCTTTTGAGTCTGGTTCCTCTCAAGGTTTCTTCCTCATATCATTTCGGGGAGTTTTTCCTCACCACCGTCACCTCTGGCTCGCTCATTAGGGATAAATTCACATATTTACTATATATTTTTTGAATCCATTTATTTCTGAGGAGATATTAGAGCTGATGTTAGAGGAGATGTTAGAGGTGATAGAGGAGATGTTAGAGGAGATGTTGGCGGAGATATTAGAGGAGATGTTAGAAGAGATGTTAGAGGAGATTTTAGAGGAGATGTTAGAGCTGATGTTAGAACTGATGTTAGAGGAGATATTAGAGCTGATATTAGACCTGAAGAGATGTTAGAGGTGATAGAGGAGATGTTAGAGGAGATGTTGGCGGAGATATTAGAGGAGATGTTAGAAGAGATGTTAGAGGAGATTTTAGAGGAGATGTTAGAGCTGATGTTAGAACTGATGTTAGAGGAGATATTAGAGCTGATATTAGACCTGAAGAGATGTTAGAGGTGATAGAGGAGATGTTAGAGGAGATGTTGGCGGAGATATTAGAGGAGATGTTAGAAGAGATGTTAGAGGAGATTTTAGAGGAGATGTTAGAGCTGATGTTAGAGCTGATGTTAGAGGAGATGTTAGAGCTGATGTTAGAGCTGTTGAGGACATTTAGAAATGAAGACTTCTATTTCAGCTTTGGCCCCATTAAAACAAACAACCAAAGAAACAAGGGTTTATTGATTGTTATTGTATTGTTTTTTCTTAATACAGCTGCTCATATTCTCTCTCTCTCTCTCTCTCTCTCTCTCTCTCTCTTTCACACACACACACACACACACACACACACACACACACACACACACACACACACACACACAGGGTGGGTGATTGTGTGACTTGCATGTGGATTTATCCCCTGTTCCATTTTGTCTCTTGATAGAAATGAAACGGTGTGAGTGTAAATAAAGACTGAAACAGTACTCTGAAGCTGTAACCCACTCACTTTCCCCCAGCGTGTGTTACTGTAATACAGGTTTGAGGTTGAGCTGCAGCTTTAGGACCATTACAGAAAATCGATGGGAACCTTCAGGGAATTCTGCCTTGCTGCAGATAAAATACCGAGTCGCTCCGCAAACACAAACCAGCACACAGCCGAGGGATGATGGACTCGCAATCATACTGCAGTCTGGCTCTAAGTGCTTTCTGTCTTTGTGTGTGTGTGAGTGAGTGTGTGAGTGTTTGTGTGTGTTTGTGTGTGCGTGTGAGTGTGCGTGTATGAGAGTGTGCGTGTGTGTGAGTGTATGAGTGTGTGTGTGTGTGAGTGTGCGTTCGTGTGTGTGTGTGTGAGTGTGCGTTTGTGTGTGTGTGTGTGCGTGTGTGAGTGTGCGTTTGTGTGTGTGTGTGCGTGTGTGTGCGTGCGTGTGTGAGTGTGTGTGTGTGTGTGTGTGTGCGTGCGTGTGTGTATGTGTGTGTGTGTGTGCGTTTGTGTGTGTGTGTGCGTGTGTGAGTGTGCGTTTGTGTGTGTGTGTGTGTGTGTGTGTGCGTGTGTGTGTGTGTGCGTGTGTGTGCGTGTGTGTGCGTGCGTGCATGTGTGAGTGTGTGTGTGTGTGTGTGTGTGTGCGTGCGTGTGTGTATGTGTGTGTGTGAGTGTGCGTTTGTGTGTGTGTGCACGTGTGTGTGTGTGTGTGTGTGTGCATCAGGGGGATGTGGTGTATGACGGGGCTGAACTGGAGAAGCTTAATGACATTACTGACTCTGCAGAGCTGAGGAGAGAAAAAACATTTGAAGATGATTGAGACTCGACACAGGGAAGAAGACAGGAACAGAAGCTCCATCACTTCCTGTCTGATCAGATCACTACCACAGAGTTACAAAACATCAGCAATTCTTCATTATTATTATTATTATTATTATTATTACTATTATTGTGTGTATGATGAAGTCAGTAGTGAAATATCATTGATTCTTTTTTCTCTGCCTACTCAGTGCTCTAACTCTGATAATAAATTACAGTAAAGAACAATTTATCCTGTTGCCATAGTAACCAATCTGTAATATGATATAATTAGTATTTTGGGAAATGTACTCTGTTTATGAATTAGCTCAACAGATAGCATTGTAGCGTATCCAGTGACCTACAATGATGCTTTAGCAGTGGGGGCGTGGCTGAGCGCCGGGGACCAAGAGAACGATTAATGAGTGACTGTCTACACCTGTGTGTGTGTGTGTGTGTGTGTGTGTGTGTGTGTGTGTGTGTGCTAACAGGGTTAATGTGAATACACTGATGGTTTCAAACAGACATTAGGTCTGAGCTGAACAGAAGTTGACTTTGAGCCAACAGAACATGGGATACCATACCAACCACCTGGAATGCCATAGTAACCCCCTGGCAACACCCTAGCAACCAACAATAGCAACTGCCTAGCAACACCTTCCAAATACCTGGAATAATAAAGCAGCAACCTAGCAACACATTAGAAACACCAGGAACTTTGTTAAGCTTTTCTAGTTAAAGTTGTGGTTCTGGATTCACACACACGCATACTCACACACACTCACACACACACGCACACTCACACCCATTCACACACACTCACACACTGATCTATGAATCCTAGTGTGAAAGACGGAACTGTGCCTGAGTGAGAAGCACGTCGATGAAATTCAGAGATGAGTAGCAGTACGTTTGCTGATGTCATACAGAAATGTGTCACCAGCGAAAGAGATGAACTTTGGGCTTTGAGGTATCTGGTGTGTTTCTCTGTGGTTCTACCACACTGACAGAGTAATGAAAGTCATTCTGCAGGTGATGGATGTTTACTCATTTATTAATTATAGTATCAGACTGTGTGTGTGTGTGTGTGTGTGTGTGTGTGTGTGTGTGCATGCATGTATGTATAGAGCAAACTCCAGAGCACCAAGAAACACATTTCTAAGATTCTAAGAAAGATCATGTTGTGTTTGTGGTTGATATTGTAGATTAAACTGCTGGAATTTTTTTATGATGTGTTTCAGAACGTACTCGCTCCTCCGGCATCATTTCCTGTGTAACGTGTCTGACCTTGAAGTGAAACTGGGGGGATTTTGGGCTTCTCTAGACCACACGCCCAGTCTCAGGCTTTCGTAATAACAGCATGGTGAGGTTGAAGATTGCAGTAGAACTGATTTAAAACACTAGTTAAACAGAATTGTGATTTTTTTTTATTTCATGTCTCAGATAGATTAAAGATAAAACATTAAAGGCTTTGGTTTTATATAAGATTCGCATTTTAACTCTGTTGTGAATTCTGTAGCAGTGATAATGCGTGTTTCCGTGTTAGATTATACGATAAAGATCCTCTAACGATAGACCTGCGATTAAAGAAACACGACCACGTTCTGCTCACATCATCAATCAGCGTGATCCTGAAATCAGCTCATGCAGAACACACACTCGCGTAAACACACACTTTCTACACAGTGAGCGATGGATCTGCATCTTGCTCACTAAACCCAAACACACGGCCCTAAAGTAAAGATACTAACAATAACCAGTCTCTGAACCAGATTTGTTCTTTATCATCTTGCTCATCCTCCTGATCGTGTGTGAGTGAAAAGTGAGTGTCTCGGGAATATTCAGTACAGTGTTATAGGCTGTACCAATCATCAAATGATGAATAATATATATATATATATATGTATCTTAGCCAGTGATGTTGCTCTGTTTAGTCCTATATAAATACAATCACAAAAAATCTCTCTCTCTCTCTCTCTCTCTCTCTCTCTCTCTCTCTCTCTCTCCTTTCTCTTCTCTTTTCTGTAATTACTTCTTTCTAGAACATCTTCAGGTTCTCTGTCGAATGTTTGCTGTAAGCTTCTTTTCTGCCTTGGAATAAACTCTGACCTGTGATTTTTATTTAAGATTCTGCATGCCTCATTTTCGACACCAGTGAGTGTGAGGTAATGAGGAGTTTTTTCTGTCTAGTAGCATGTTTCATTTCTCCATCGCGGTCTCTTGAGATGGAGGTCCTCCGGTTGGTTTTTAGACAGCGGCAGTAGCAGCTTTCTGAGATTTTAATCGCAAATTTCTCACACTGATGGACGTTGACACTATAATCACATCACAAATGTCTGCTTTTTATCTGTGAATTAAGTTGGGATGAAAATCGTGCAGCATAAAGCTGATTAGTTGTAAAAACAGACTGTTACAGAGATATACATAGTAAAAGAGGAATAAACAGTGAATGTAAAACACCACAGAGTGGCGAATTAAATACACACTGATTCAGTTCAGTCACAGCATTAGACAGAATTAAATTTGTAAAATGAGTCTTAATGCTCATCTGTCTCTCTCTCTCTCTCTCTCTCTCTCTCTCTCACACACACACACACACACACACAGTAATATATGATCTGAGATATTAAATTCACTACACAGACCTGTATTAAAGGTGAGTAAAGTGAAACATCTGACCTGTGTATGTGCATCAGGATGAGACGTCACCTTCACTGGCTCCATCTCACACTCGTCCTGTCCAGTCGCAGCTCACTGTCTGTGTTCCAGTCCAGTCCAGTTCAGAAGGAGAACTACAGCAATGCTGATCATCCAGCTTCTCACACACACATACACACACACACACACACACACACACACACACAGAGTCTCAGGCTCCTGAGTAACAGTAGATGAAATGAACTTCCCTCCTCCTCCCTATAGGCTGAAATGTGATGAAGTCAAAGAATGAGACAAAAAGAAACACAGACAGAGGCATCAGAGCACATGCAGCCTCTGAACGGAAAAAACACACACACACCTCCAGCGCTGCTGCAACGTATAACACATCAGCACAGTCTGACCACACTGCCAGTGCTCGTTAGACAGGGTTAGTGTGTGTTCCTCTGTGTGTTCCTGTGTGTGTGTGTGTGTGTGTGTATGTGTGCATGTATGTGTGTGTGTTCCTCTGTGTGTGTGTGTGTGTGTGTTCCTCTGTGTGTGTGTGTGTGTTCCTCTGTGTGTGTGTGTGTGTGTGTGTGTGTGTGTGTGTGTGTGTGTGTGTGTGTGTGTGTGTTCCTGTGTGCGTGTGTGCGTGCGTGTGTGTGTGTGTGTGTGTGTTCCTGTGTGCGTGTATGTGTGCATGTATGTGTGTGTGTGTGTGTGTGTGTGTGTGTGTTCCTGTGTGCGTGTGTGTGTGTGTGTGTGTGTGTGTGTGTGTGTGTGTGTGTGTTCCTATGTGCGTGTATATCTGTTAAAGTGGTTAAACTGACAAAACATCCAAACAAGCTGCAAAACCTGAGACGGAATATTCCATTAAAGCTCTTCCACAGCGTGCAGGGGAAATTGGAAATTACTTAGAAATTGAGATTAAAATATTAGGGGGAATTCCTTTTTAGAGTTTATGAAATGAATTATTAATATGAATTATTAATAAATTAATTTTGTGGCTATGTAAAAGTAGCAGTAGTCCCTAAGATGATGATTTTATATACAGTATGCTATAAATAATATAATCTATAATCAGTAATGAGAAATTCCAAAGCAACAGGAAAACAAGCAATGAGCATACACACACCTGGAACAGAGTTAGATGTAGTTTAATTAATAATCAGTGGAAATGACAGCTGTTTTATTGAGTGCTTAGTTTCAGACGTTCAGAAAAGGAAGGAACAGAACCTCAGCACTTGTGCTAATGTTAGCATTTCTGCTGCTGTTAGCGTTAGCTAAAACTGAGTTTTATTATCTCATTAGTCTGAATTTGTTTTTCTTGCTGCAATCCACTCCATGAGCACACTAACTCTAACCCTAACCCTAATCCTAACCCCAACCGCTAACCCTAATCCTAACCCTAATCCTAACCCCAACCCTAAACCTAACCCTAAACCTAACCCTAATCCTAACCCTAACCCTAATCCTAACCCTAATCCTAACCCTAACCCTAATCCTAACCCTAACCCTAACCCTAATCCTAACCCTAACCCTAATCCTAATCCTAACCCCAACCCTAATCCTAAACCTAACCCTAATCCTAAACCTAACCCTAATCCTAATCCTAACCCCAACCGCTAACCCTAATCCTAACCCCAACCCTAATCCTAAACCTAACCCTAATCCTAAACCTAACCCTAATCCTAACCCTAATCCTAATCCTAACCCCAACCGCTAACCCCAACCCCAACCCTAACCCTAACCCTAAACCCTAACCCTAACCCTAACCCTAACCTTAACCTTAACCCTAACCTTAACCTTAACCCTAACCCTAACCCTAACCATAACCCTAACCTTAACCCTAACCCTAACCCTAACCTTAACCTTAACCTTAACCCTAACCCTAACTCTAACCCTAACCTTAACCCTAACCTTAACCCTAACCCTAACTCTAACTCTAACCCTAAACCTAACCCTAGTGCATTTAATTATACAGGTTGTGGGAGAAACCATTACTCTTAAAAGTGGCTTGTGAAAACATGCACTGAAGACTACTTATATATATACACATACATGTGTGTGTGTGTGTGTGTGTGTGTGTGTGTGTGTGTATTATTAAACATTATAGTAATATATTAATATACTGTGTACACATTGTGTGGGGGTCTGTGAGGATCAGACTGAAGGTTGAGAAACACTGCTGTAGGTGAGTGTCTAGTGAATCTTTAGAGAAACCCTGTAATGAGATTTAACGTCATCACCCAGTGTACAGTCGAGCAGCTCGTTCTGACCAGGTTGAGACACACCTTTGTTCAACTGGGTTTGAGGTAAAATAATTAACCAGAGTTTACAACTTTCACAACATTCAGCAACACCTCAACTACATCTTAAAAACCATACAAAAGCCCTGAAATCTCAGAAAAGCGGACATTTTTCTCAGCCTTTGAGAGATCTACCAAACATCATAAAGAGAAGCTTTGTGTCCAAACGAAGAGCACTCTGTCCAATAAACACCTCCGTGTTCACAGAAACACACCCATCAGCGCTCCTGTTCACTCCCAGCGAAGCCGAATCCGGGCGTGGCTCAAAATAACGTGTTAAAAGACTGTAACCAGTGAGTGTTAATTTTACGTCCCATTAAAACGTGTAATAAACAGCCAGAGACACACAGGCTTCAGCTGCACTGTGCCTCGGCTTCAGCGGAGATTCTGGCGCAGGCTGCGCTGTTCACTGAAGCAGTTTGTGTTTAATGAAGGAATCGCAGTGAGGCATTTGATAATTTGATTCACTAACTTATTGAAATCCACCAAGCTTTATGAAAAATATAGACACTTTGGTAAACATTTCATTGCTGCATTTTAATGAAATTTAAAGGGAAGCTGGTTTAAGTGGTGGGCATGTGTACAGTAAATCTGATATAAATCTGAAACACCTGCTCACGTGGACACGTGGAAAATTAAAACCACTTCAGTTTCTGTGAATAACACTGATTCATCATGAGTAAAGGATATTTATAAAATACACTGTAAAAGACTGTAAACATCCCATAATACCACACTGTTAACATCCCATAATACCACACTGTTAACATCCCATAATACCACACACACACACACACTCACACACACACACACACACACACACACACACAGACAAACCATGCAGATTCTAAGTCAGCCTTTAGTCTGAAGATGATCAGCTGTGTGTGAGACAGACAGTGTGAGACAGACAGAGTGTGTGACAGACAGTGAGACAGACAGAGTGTGAGACAGACAGTGTGAGACAGACAGAGTGTGTGACAGACAGTGAGACAGACAGAGTGTGAGACAGACAGTGTGAGACAGACAGAGTGGGTGACAGACAGTGAGACAGACAGAGTGTGAGACAGACAGTGAGACCGACAGACAGTGAGACCGACAGACAGTGAGACAGACAGAGTGTGAGACAGACAGAGTGTGTGACAGACAGTGAGACAGACAGAGTGTGAGACAGACAGTGAGACCGACAGACAGTGAGACAGACAGAGTGTGAGACAGACAGAGTGTGAGACGGCTGTGTGTGTTGCAGGGTGTTTGTGTAGGTGATGAGCGCCTCCTAGTGCTCACACTGTGTTACTGCCTCACACTCAGCCTCAGTGATGCTGCAGAACTTTTCTCCACACTCAGCGCTGGAAAGTACCGAACTACGTGTACTCTGCTTACACTGCTGGGGTACACGGCTCTCTGGAACAGTGCGTCTTAAGGATAATTAAATCCTAGTACTTTTCCTTTAACTTGAGTTTTTTAAAAATAAAAATATTCAGTGTTACTACACTGATTTTTATCACAGTTGCAGAGTAAAAAAGAATCATTAATTTAATCTCAATACAGATTGATGTGTCAATTTTTAATAATTCAATTTTGAGAACCAATCAGAATAAAGCAGTTTCCTGATGAAAGTCTGCACTTCAGGTGTTAATGTTTAATCAGCAGCAGTGAGGTCTGAGACAGTGGAGACAGGAGAGCATTCCTGACCCAGTTTAGCAGCTCTCTTCAGTTTTAAATGCTCCAGTGTGATAATGATCTGCAGATGATGCGAGCTGAAACCTGTGGAGAGACCAGCCCAACATCCAACCTGCAGAAACGTACAGGTGAGCCATTAGCTAGCTCAGTGAGCTAGACTAGCTAGCCAGAGCTGTCGATGTTTAACGCATGAAAGCTCTGCATTAAACTTAAGATGTCACTTCAGTGTTCAGTGGCCATCGCCTGCTGCTGCAGCCTGTAGGTAATGCTCAGGATAACGTGAAAGGGGCAACTTTGCTAGCTAGTCAAAGGGTCAAAGTCAAGTGGGTTTTTATTTTTTTAATAAAATTAATTGTGTTCATTCATACCAGTGTGAAGACATTGGACTGCTGATCAGAAGGTCATCAGTTCAAATCCCAGCACCACCAAGCTGCCACTGTTGGGCCCTTGAGCAAGGCCCTTAACCTGCTCTGATGTATAAAAGAGATAAATGTAAGTTGCTAGCGTGCTACTGAAACCCAAAGTAAAAACTGTTCAGGAATGGTTTGAGGAACATGGCGAAGAGTTGAAGGTGTTGACTTGCCTCCAAATTCCCCAGATCTCAACCTCGTTACCTATCGCACCTTACAGGAGGTAAAGGATCTGCTGCTGACGTCTTGGTGCCGGATACCGCAGCGCACCTTCAGAGGTCTTGTGGAGTCCAGGCCTCGACGCGTCACAGCTGTTTTAGCTGCACAGGGGGAACTACGCAATATTAGTATTTATGTATAAATAATTATACAATATTTGCACATAATTGTTCAAAAATACCTTACTCAGGTGTGGTAAGTTGACTTGGTTTTATGTTCCTTAGAGTAATACGCTGTACCCTTTAAGACTTTGTAATACTCTGGTTTTAACAGCAGGAGGCGACACAGCTCATATCTCTCTCTCTCTCTCTCTCTCTCTCTCTCTCTCTCTCTCTCTGTGTGTGTTTCTCTCTCTCTCTCTCTCTCTCTCTCTCTCTCACACACACACACACACACACACACATACACACACACACACACACAGTAAACATCATTACACACTCTCCTCTCCCTCAGTTCAGAACCTGGTCCCATCAAACCCAGTGACTGAACTGTGAATATTTCAACCAACACTAACATGCAGTCCGAGTTTTGAGTCTGTGGTGTTTAGTCCACACGTCTGTGCTGAGTCACGTCACTGTGGTTTAATAATCTGAAATAAATCTTGAAAGATTTCTGCTTAATCAGAGAGATGTGCTGATACACTACTGAGTGGAAATATACTATCACAGAGCTGTATAAAGATCTATTATTTACATATTAATATGCAGTTTTTATTAAATATACTGTTATATGTATCTAAAAGCTACTGTAGTACTTAAACAGAAATGTACTATATATACATCAGTTGTTTTATTTATATGTTACAGTCTCTTAAATTATTACTGTAAGTTTATAAATGTGATGTGTGTCGTAACGATGGAGGGAATAATTCAGCCTGCAGCCTGTGTTTATTTATAGCTTATCATTTATACAGTGATTTTGTGTCGTACGCGTCTCAGAGCAGCTCGTACGCTGCAGATTTTCACTTCTCAATCTGTTCTCAGTTCTCTCAGCATCACATCACCCTTTGTGCTGTATTTATTTTACTGTAGTCCAGTTTATTGCTCTTTCGGCTTGAAAAAAAACAAAAAACAAAATTCAGCTCAGAGATATGTCAGTTTTTTTATTTAAAAAAAGAGAGATTTCATTAATCATGGTTAAATGTATATATAAAGAAAAACATCATATTCTTTAAATTACAGGCTCGCTATAACACGTTTTATTCAATTCAATTTTATTTTATTTGTATAGTGCTTTTAACAACGGACATTCTCACAAAGCAGCTTTACAGAAAAAAATACATCCAGGATATAAATTGTAAGCGTATGAATTTAGCCCTAATGAGCGAGCCAGAGGTGACGGTGGTGAGGAAAAACTCCCTGAGACTTCATGAGGAAGAAACCTTGAGAGGAACCAGACTCAGAAGGAACCCAATTATAAATTGTTCCCTTCTGTAACTGTGTACTACACGGACAAATAGTGCAGTTCAGGAAATACATCACAGTTCTCACGTGAAGTTTTGGTTTGTTGAACCTCTCCACTGTCCACTGATGGAGTCCTGAGTAAAAAAACGCTCACAGCAACTGCAATCCCAAAGCAAAGTAAACACAGTACACAGTAAACTCCCCATGTGAGATCTCCAAGCCATCTCCACGGCCCCCAAGTGGCACCATCACCAGCTATAAAATGAAGGAGAAATTAATCACATAAACCACAAGCGCTTAAATTACTGTTCAATAGACTAGACTGTATAATACACTGACAATATGTTTAAACATATGCATATTGTTTCCTTTACTGCTGCAGATGATGAAACAGAAAGGCCATCCAGAGTTATTATGGAATCAGAAAGCTTACTTCTAACTGCATG
>CM074965.1:18938382-18948382 GCA_037577455.1 Pangasius macronema | reverse complement strand
TTATGTTTAAGGTTGCGTGAGAGCCTTTTTTTCTTGGTGTGTCGTAAGCTAACAGGCTAGCAGGAAAAGTTGTGCAAAACAGGCCGTTTGTGGTCGTGTTTCTTTCCGGGTTTAACGCGGGTTAGTGTTTTAAACCCGGTTTAATGCGGGATTGCGTGATGTTAATGTTAGACAGTTGTACAATTTGTGGAAATGTGATTTTGTGGATGTAAAGCTCCATCCGTTCCGCAGCTTTATTCCCTCTGAACGGCGATAATGTGGGTTTATAGCGACTCTGGGGAGGAACGACTGCTGTTATAAGCGCTTATAAAGTGAAGTCGGGTTTCTGATATAAAGTGAAGTTGGGTTTATAAGCAGCAGGTTTGTGTGTTATTAAGAGTTTTAGTGAAATATTCAGTAAACAGTGAGTAACACACCTGTGTGTTTATTTTCACTAACTAATAACAGAATCAGTGTACTGAAAGAGTCGTAGTTTTTTGTATTATTTTAAATTAAAGATGTGTGTTATTTGCTGATTATTTGGTTATTAGCGGTGTCTCGGTTTGACTCTTTAATATCGCGGTTCGGATCGGTATCGGTATCGACTCAACTGTTCAGACCCAAATTCCTGAGTGTCGTGTTTCGTGAAAACAGTGAACTGTCAAGTCGAAACTAATCCCGGAAGTGTGTGTGTGTGTGTGTGTGTGTGTGTGTGTTTATTCCGCCGCATGTAAATCATTGACTGACCGCAAATCCTCAGAATTGTTTTCACGCTTTAGTGCTCGCCGTTAGCCGGTAAGCTAATGTTAGCCAGTGAGCTAGCACCGTGTCGCTGAGGTGAGTGAGGAGCGACATGGTTAGAATTCCTGCAGCCGGTGTGGCCACATGCCGAACATTCACTACAAAATGGCCGGGTTTAGTTTCCGAACCCGCGCGAGCCGCAGAGCTCCGCTCACATTCCTGTCAGGAGCCGCGCGCACGTCTGAGCAGCAGGAAGTCAATCATTAACAGCTAAACGCCACTCGGGCGGCCTGCGATCTGATTGGTCCAGACGCTCAGAGCGGTGTGATGTGATTGGACCAGAGTCTGTTCTACACACGTAGGCGGGACGGAGCTTTAATCCATTACTGCACCCTGAACACCCTGTTCACAATAACTCAGGAAAGTGTGTGTGTGTGTGTGTGTGGTGCTCAGGGGAATGTGTGTTTGTCTGTGTGGTGCTTAGGGGAGAGAGAGTGTTTGTGTGTGACACTGACTGTGTGTGTGTGTGTGTGTGTGTCTGGTTGTCTGTGCGAGAGTGTGTGCGAGAGTGTGTGCGAGAGTGTGTGCGTAGAGGATGTCAGAGTTTCGAGAGCTGTGTGTGAAGCCGCTCGGTGAGAAGCTCGGCGTCGCTGAGCGTGAGAATGGAGCTGAAGCTGAGGGAGATGTTCACACCTGGCAGCAGCTTACCTTCACCTGCAGTGTAACACCTCTCTGCACCAGCACAGTGCTGCTCTCAGGCACACACACAGGCATGCGTTCAGCACAGCAGCTGCATCATGGTGATGATGATGATGATGGTGGTGGTGGTGGTGATGATGGTGATGATGAGCTGGGTGTCACTGCTCTCTTCACTGTAGTTGGGAAAATAAACTGCATTCTGGGATGCAGCAGAAGAGTTTATACTGAGTTCTCCATCATGATGGTGTGTCTGGTGTTAACTGTGTGTGCGCGCGCAACTCTGTGTGTGTGTGTGTGTGTGTGTGTGCAGTGCTACACACTGATATTGGGCAGGGTTCACTATGAGTAGTATGTATAGAATGTCATTCTTCTCAGCCTTTTCTGCAGCTTTTTCTTTCTCCCTTTCAGCTTCTCGTGATGTGATCTGGTTTCAGTTGTCTGCGTGTGTGTCTGCGTGTGTGTCTGCGTGTGTGTCTGCGTGTGTGTCTGCGTGTGTGTCTGCGTGTGTGTCTGCGTGTTTGTGATTTGGTGAACCTGAACAGATGGATTGAGAGGCTGTGTCCCAAATCTCTGTTATAATAATAATAATAATAATAATAATAACTTGCACACTGTTTAGTGCAGTTGTGTGTGGTTCGGGACACAGCCGCTCAGCCCATAATCACCACTGTAGGACTGAAGTGTAACAAACCTCTTTGTGTGTGCGCGCGCGTGTGTGTGTGCAAGCTTGGACGCGTCATGTCCTGTAGAGTTGTTGAGAACTCCTCACACCCCTAAAACAAGTTGTGTAAGGTTTAGTGTGTGAAATGGTTCAGGTTTGTCCTCTGCAATTAGACGTGTGTGTGTGTGTGTGTGTGTGTGTGTGTGTGTGTTGCACAGCCGTGGTGATGTATAAGTGTGTTATAGTGATAATGTGTGACAGGTTTGAGTTCTGCATTAGACTGACTCACACACACACACACACACTCTCTGAAATGATGGACAGACAGATGTGAGTGTTACGTGTGTGTTGCTTCGGTAGTGTTGTGATTGTGTGTGTGTTGTAGTGCTGATGTCAGTCTGGTTTCCCATGGTGATTTGCATCTGGTGATAAACAAACCGCAAGGAAGTCGAACCTCTAACCAACATTTAACATGCAAACTCGTCTGAGCGCACTTGTGTGTGCGCACACGCGTGTGTGTATGCGTGCATGTCTGAGCGCGTGCGCGCGTCTGTGTGTCTTAGCGCACTTGTGTGTGTCTGTGTGTCTGATCACACTGGTGTGTGTGTGTGCGCCTGAGCGCACTGGTGTGTGTGTGTTCAGTGTGTGTGTGTCTTTATGACTGTGCACTATACACTAAACCTCACTGTCACTATTTTACTGTATTTACAGTGAGCAGTATCTTTAATATAACAGTCAGGTGATGTCAAAGTGAATGAATAGAGACAGGAGCGCGAGTGTGCGCGAGTGTGTGCGCGAGTGTGTGCGAGTGAAGTCATTGGGTGTGTTTATTATACCTGTCATTGCTGCACCTCAGTGAGAGAGAGAGAGACAGATAGAGGAAGGAGACGTGCAGTTTGGGCTGATGCACTCTATAATTGTACACACACACACAGGTTGTTATGGGATTGACTGGTAGACAGACAGGTAAGCACAGGTACACTCGCTGTGAGACAGACAGATAAAGAGAATGTTAGATAAACAGTGACAGACAGACAGGTGATGGATAGACAGGTTACAGCACTGATGTGTTTGAGCTGTTTGGAATTGTTGCCATGGCGACAGACGGAGTGATATTTGTCTGCACGTCAAACCCTCATCTGAAAGCAACACAGAGAGATTCAGACTAGTGCACTAGGTGGTGAGCTCCAGGCTAGTGCACTAGGTAGTGAGCTCCAGGCTAGTGCACTAGGTAGTGAGCTCCAGGCTAGTGCACTAGATGCGGAGCTGATGAGCACAGTGGGGTTTTTATTGCTGGGTTTAGCTTAAGGGGGCCATCAGTAGAGTTGGTGTGTGTGTGTTGAGCAGAGAGGGTGTGTGAGTGTGAGAGAGAGAGAGTGTGTGTGTGTGTGTGTGTGTGTGTGTGTGTGTGAGGAATGCAGTGTGTCCACCAGGCCTGTAAAACTCTGACCTTTGACCCCTGTAAAATGGATGAAGTTGTGTGTGAATGAAGAGTGTATGTTCCTGTCCCACGCTCCACATTACTCTCTCTCTCTCTCTCTCTCTCTCTCTCTCTCTCACACACACACATGCACAGGCACATGCACATGCTCTTTAATGTGATATGAGATAAAGCAGAAGGTTGTAGTGATGTACCAGTGTGTGGCTCCTGGAGGGAGAGAGCGAGGGAGAGAGCGAGGGAGAGAGCGATCATGTGACCGGCGTGCTCGCTAAAGCTGCGCTGCACTCCTCCTCGGGACTCAGGATGGTCGCCTCACCTCCGAGTTCAGGGAGTGACGTCAAATCCACAGCGGCAGCAGTAAACGCAGCAGCGCTTCTGCTGACGTGTAAGTAAGGTGTATCGTGAACACACGTGTTCGCTTTAATGTAATCAATCACGCAGACACGTTCACGTGTTAACGCTGTAACGCGACACTTCGCTGTTCTGCAGTAAACACTTAGCACTCGCCTTCTTGCTAACACAAGACAAACAAGACAGCGTCTGCGTGGTTTTTCCGCTCGGTGTGTGGAATGTGCCGAGGATGAAGATGGCATCATTCCCACCTGCGGGTTTCCGCTTCTGAGGCGAAGTCCAGCGACGCGTTACATCTTTCAACTCCACTTCACGCTGGCTGTGTTCTAAATCAAGAGCAGTACCCTACGCCCTGTTCTTCACACCTCTGACCTTTGACCTTTCCATGATGAATGTGCTGGGACCACACAGCTGCGGAAGCTGAACACATCTGTAATAAATGGTGTGTTAATGTACGTACGAATTTAATGAAAGTGGATTAAAGTGAGCGATTTGGGACACAGCCTCAGTCTCAGCAGCTTTGTCCCAAATGGCCGTGACTGAGGCGTGTGACATAGCATTAATATCTGCTCTGTGTGTGTGTGTGTGTGTGTGTGTTTGTGGAAGTGGAAGTGTGTTACGGTCTGTTAATGCTGCTTGAATGAGGAAATCTGTGGTCAGTATGGCTTCTGTCATTTCCTCATTGTGTGTGTGTGTGTGTGTGTGTGTGTGTGTGTGTGAGTGCATTAGAGCATTAGAATGCACTCAGTGTGCGTGACTCAGCGTGCGCTCTGCCGTGTGTGTTGGTGTGTGTCTGCAGCTGTGTGGGGAAACTGTAGTGTGTATGTTTGTTTGTGTCTTTTTCTGTATTGAGAAACGTCAGTGTTGTAATTTCAGAGCTTTTGGGAAATTCTGACTTTCGTTAGAGCGAGATGTTTTGAATCAATGGGCGATGGGGCGGGGTGATGGGCGAGGGGGCGGGGTGATGAGTGAGGGGGCGGGGTCAGTCAGGTTAACTGTAGGAATATTAAACAGAAGAGAACACAGATATAATGTTGTTTTGTGAAGTTTTTAAAGAAACCTCATGTGATGAGTTATAAACAGTTTCTGAAGTGCTGAAGGCGTCTGCGCGCAGCAGTGTGAGCAGCTCGAAACACTTCAGCAAAACTAGTGTTTAATCCACAGCTCTGTCCCTCGCTGCCTGACGACGCTTCAGATTGTACCGTTATTGCGTTGCTGTGCTTAAAGTCACTCACTGTGTGTTTATCAGGAGTGTGTTAGAGGGAAGAGAAAGTAAAGTATGAGATCCTGCAGGAATAAACTGGACATTATAATCAACTCCGGCCGTTATGAAGCCTCACGCTTTATATCACGTTTACATTAACGTTGTTATGATTGTAGTTTTGTGTAAATAAATGTTAGACAGTAGGGTAATCATATCGCTGTGTGTGAAACACGGGAAACTCGCTCGTGTTCGTCTGTACTCGCTGTTCGTCTGTACTCGCTGTTCGTCTGTACTCGGTGTCCGTCTCTCGGTGTTAAGTGTGAGCGTTTAGTCACAGAGGAGACGTGTTTATTAAAGCCCCTGTGAGCTGTTTTAGGGGTTATAACAGGCGGCGGTTTGAGGAAGCGTTTCGGAGCGCGAGCGTGTCTGTAGCAGGCGGAACGTTCTGGGTGCGATGAGGGAAATTCAATGTTTACACTTCACATGTACTTGGAACAGTATTACTCTGAATTTAACAAGATTAACCTGACTTTTATTAAACTCACGGAAGAACGTCATCAAACCGTTTCCATGTGCACAATCGGACACGCCTCCCAGCCAACCAATCAGCATCTGTCTCGCGTGCCACATTTACCCATGATCCCCGGAAAATACACGTTAATGCAGAGCTATAAACCAGACCTTACACGCAGCGTCCCAGTCAGAGTCATCATAACCTCTCACAGGTGAGAGAGGAAGTGTGTGCGTGTGTGCGTGTGTGCGTGCGTGCGTGTGCGTGCGTGCGTGTGTGTTACTGTAGCGCGTTTATCAGTACAGCCGTGTCATATCGCTCTGATTGTACAGCATTACATGATGGTGTGCATTTCCTTTGTGCTGATGATGTATTCTTTACCCATAATGCACTGGTGAGTAAACACAGCCCCGCACACGCATGCACACGCGCGCGCGCGCACTCGCACTCGCACACGCACACGCCTAACACACAGTGTGTATTTAATCTCCATGAATCAATCCCTCTGTCACTGCTAACAGATAGGGACACTTAAAAGTGCACATTACACCCTGACCTTAGAGCCGTACACCTGTATTAGTCACGTGTGAGTGAGTGAGTGTGTGAGTGAGTGTGTGAGTGAGTGTGTGAGTGAGTGAGTGTGTGAGTGAGTGTGTTAGAATTGATATTAGAATGTGATATGCACTTTCACTTTAAAGAAAGTTTTCTGTTGCTTACAACTTCATTTTAATTACACACACACAGAGTTTAAAGTTCTGTTTGTCAGGTTTTTCGTGTGTGTGTGTGTGTGTGTGTGTGTGTGTGTGTTATCGTCTCTTATCTCCTCTACAGGAAGTGACGGAGAGGCAGGGAGTGAGAGAGAGACGGCGCCTGTGTTCTCTCTCATTCACTGGCTATTTCACTGTGGGGGGGGCCGCATTCCACTGCTTTACACACACTAGCACACACACTCGCACGCACACACTCACACGCACACACTCACAGTGGATATAACTGAGTGTGTTATTGCAGGGTGGGTGTGGGGTGAAAGGTGTGCCCTCTTTGATCACATGCTTTTTGAAGCTGAGTCAAGCTGTGTGTGTGTGTGTGTGTGTGTGTGTGTGTGTGTGTGTGTGTGTGTGTGAGTGAGTGTGTGTTTGTTGCATCATGGTTGCTGAGCTCGTTGCCTTATAAGGGAAAAGTGTGTGAGCAGCAGAGAAAGGAAGTGGCAGTTAATGACATTGTGGAGGAGTAAACCGGCCCGACTCGCTCAGTCACACACACACACACACACACACGCGCGCGCACACACATTTAAACGCGCGCGCACACACACATTTAAACGCGCGCGCGCACACATTTAATCTTGTGCGCGCACACACACTCAAACTTTCTCACTCTCTCTGTTTCTCAGTGGACCAGAGACATTTCATTGAGATTCTTTAATGATTATTGATGATGTAGAGAGAACTAATTGGCTGGTGTGTGTATGTGAGTGGTAGATTGAGTGGTAGTGTGAGTGTGTGTGGTTGTGTGAGTGTGTGTGTGTGTGTGTGTGTGTGTGTGTGTGTGGGTTGGGGGGGGGGGGGGGTTCTGATGGCCCCTGATTGGTTACTCTCAGCTTCAGGTCTTCTGGATTTTATTGAATCACCACTAACACACCGATGTGTGTAAACTACAGTAAACTCTACAATGATTGGCTGCCGCTGTTCATCAGGCCACGCCTACTACAGCACAGCAGGTCCTGAAGGTACCAGAGTGGGTGGAGCTAGCAACCCTGTCACACACTGATTGGTCATGCATGAACTTACTTAACATGCAATACACTATGGTGTGTATATACACACACACACACACACGAGCATTTCAGAAATCCAGTTTTGTAGCTGTTTGAAGGTGTGGCTCTGATCTAATGTCTGATCTAACGTCTGATCTGATGAGTAAGGATGATGACGCACTCACGTTCACTCCTTACTGGTTGATGAGAAATGAACCAGAACCCTGAGTTCCTTAGTCACTCTGTTTGGTCCGGTTCTGTGTGCTGTGGAATGCGGCGTGAAATGGCCGTGTGTTACTCTCTGTGCAGTACCGCCGTGACCCTGCTGTTCGACCCGAGGAGAACCCGGTTCCGCTTTCTGATCCCGGGGCTTTCTAGGGTCATTCCAGTGGTTTCCTCCTGGTGTTCTTAAGGACGTTCTCCTCACCACGGAGCACATTCGTCCGTGTTACTGTAATGTACACCCGTGTGCTAGCTGTGTTACCATGACAACCAGGAGGGAGAGGAGGAGTGTGTGTGTGTGTGTGTGTGTGTGTGTGTGTGTGTCAGAGAGTTCGGGTGTGATTAACACATCTGAAGTGAAGTCCGTCTCAGCAAAACGTCGAGTGTGAGGAGGTGAGAAGGAGACTCATCACTCCACATTTTTCTACTTATCATTGCTTTTTTTTCCCCCTTTCTTTTCTTTTTTTTTTTTTTTTTTAAACACACACACACACACACGTTGTGTGCTTTGTGGCCAAGTGTGTTCAGTGTGTATCATAACAAACATTTATCGGATTATTAATCAGAACCTCCGGGAGTCTTCACTCTCTCATTGGGTTCCGATGAGACCTTGTGTGTGTGTGTGTGTGTGTGTGTGTGTGTGTGTGTGTGTGTGTGTGGGAGAGAGAGGAAGTGTACTTCAGCTGAGTTGACTAGTTCTCACACACACACGTACGTGCATGCACACACACCCGAGAGTTGAGAGGTGTGATGATTTCTCAGAATAACTGTGTGCATGTTTCCATGTGTGTGTGACTCAGCGTGAACTGCGGAGTGTTAAACCTCTAACGCTCGCGTTCGCTTCGGGTTCTTTCAGTTTTACGCAGCGGTTCGGGGGTCGCGCTGAGTGTGAGACATAACATGCACTTTCATTTCCCCGTGGTTCTTTAGCATGTTATAACCCCACACTCTGATCATCTAGTCGTCCCGGCGCTCCCGAGACCGGCGGCGTGTCGTGACGGTGCTCCTGAGACCGGCGGCGTGTCGTGACGGCGCTCCCGAGACCGGCGGCGTGTCGTGACGGCGCTCCCGAGACCGGCGCCGTGTCGTGACGGCCTGCTTGCTTTTGGCAGTGGAGAGAGCCCTGCACGCTACGTAGTGCACTAACAGAGATGTGTGTGGGATGGAGTAGCTTGTGTTCATTTCCTGTGGAACTTTCTGCTTTGGCACACCTTCACCTCGAAAACAGGAAGTGCAGGTCACCTGACTGAGAGGTGTGGGGTGTGGGTTAGGGTGTGAACAGGAAGTGCAGCTGTCACCTTCACATTAAAGTGATGGGAGTCAGTTCAGAGCGTTCAGCAGCTGCGGCTCGTCTTAACAAGGTTAAAAGTGGACGCACAGCTGGATTAGCGTAGCGTTCATGGCCACGCACAGCTGGATTAGCGTAGCGTTCATGGCCACGCACAGCTGGATTAGCGTAGCGTTCATGGCCACGCACAGCTGGATTAGCGTGATGTCAAAGAATGATAGGCGTGTGTGTGTGTGTGTGTGTGTGTGCGCGCACGTGTGTACATGAGAAACTGCAGGTGATCAGTGTGAGGTTCAGTGTGCTGTGCTAATTAAAGCCTGCTGATGCTGTTATTAATCTGCACTCTGTAGAGACAGTGTGTCTCAGTGCACACGCACGCACACACACACACACACACACACACACACTTCCCCTCTCTCTGTGGTTTGTCTGTAGCAGGGCTGTATTTATGTATATTGTGTGAGTGTCCCGCTCATGTCAGTGATTAAATGTAATTTTGCAGGTTAATGGTAATGTTGCGCATACACACACACACGCACGCGCGCGCACACACACACGCACACACACACGCACATGCACACCCAGACTAGTGGAGCTGGCGTCGTTAGTGGGATTAGCTTTCCTCTGAGGATTCTGTTCTCTCATTACATTCCTGACCCCCCCACCCCCCACCCCCTTTCTGGTCAAACTGTGTATCACTGTAGTGTGTGTGTAGTGTAGTTAACTATGTTTGTGATGTGTGTGTGTGTGTGTGTGTGTGTGTGTGTTTGGCCAGTGAGGGTGAAACTGGAGCTTTTCAGAGTGACACAATGGCAGGAAGCTGCATAAACACATCAACAAATAACACACTGCATTCCACAGAAAGACAGGAAGTCTAAAAACACACACACCCCTTTCCTCTCCTCACTAACACAGCTGTAGGACACAGAGCACACACACACTCTGCACAGACTACACACAACACAACACATACTGTAATACAACAGCTTTTAGACTAAAATCCCACCTCTATAAAACTCACAAATATGCAGACAGACAGGCCTGGGGGGGGGGGGGGGGTGGGGGGGGATTGACAGACCGGGGGGGGGTGAGAGAGAGGGACCTGGGGGGGGGGAGTGAGAGCGAGGCGGGGGGGGTAGGAGGGGGG
>CM074965.1:18924266-18938282 GCA_037577455.1 Pangasius macronema | reverse complement strand
GGTGCAAGTGTTGAGGATGCAGAAGATAGGGATAGGTGGAGAGTGATGATTCGCTGTGGAGACCCCTGAAGGGAAAGAAGAAGATGATGATCTCAATTTCCTGACCATCTTTCATTTTCTTTTTTTTTTGTCTTTTTTTCCCCCTCTTGTATCGAATATATGTTTGTATTGAATATATGTTTGAACTTGAGTACAGTTTGATACTGCAGTCTCTAATCTGTGTCTGTGTGTGTGTTTTACAGAAGGATGCAAACCCCCCGGCGGAGTGTAAACAGCAGTGATGGACACACTGCACTGTGATGGTGTAAATCCCTTCCTCTGGTCCTGCAGCCTTATGTTTTGTATTTCACTATTGGTAGATTAATCATAATTACTGACTCACACACACACTCTCTCTCTCTCTCTCTCTCTCTCTCTCTCTCTCACAGCAGCTGTGGCTCATTCTAACACCCCCCCCCATATACATACATACACACACACACACACACACACACACCCCTACATGCAGGAACATTCCAGAAACATGACTCAACACCAGCCAGGGTTACCTGCTCTCTGATTGGCTGAATCCTCCTCCTGTCCCAGGAAGTCATTGGCTGGGAAATTAGTCAGGATTTAGGGTTCTAAACATTCCTGCTCACTGATTGGCTGAATTCTGACTGTCGTTCAGGTTTAGTGTGGAATTGACTCCGCCCCCAGCTTGGACACTTTCAGCTTGCTATTGGCTCAGCATAGCCACTGTGTGGGAGGAGCCATGTGACAGTGCAGTTGACTCCGCCCCATACGTGTCTATTTTTACATTTATTATTTACTTTTTTTTTTGTTTATAAATAGCAGCACTTTGGGGCCATCGGAGGTTGAGAAATTGTTCTGCTCTATGATTGGCTAAATCCTGACACGGACTTCCCATCCATTCAGGAAGTAAATAAAACTGAAGCCTGTGATTTGAGACTTTAACCCTCCTGCTTTCTGGTTGGCTAAACCTGACTGACTTCCTGCCACTTCCTGTTAGGATGGTGTAGGGTAGGCTCCGCCCACATGGTTGCCTTATTGTCTGTAGTAGCAGTTCTGCCAGTCAGAAATGTGATGGGCTCCGCCCCCAGCCGCTTAGCTTTTTTGTTGTAGCACTTTAGTAGTCAGGTGAGAAAGCAAAGCTCTGCTCTGATTGGCTGAGTCATCAGTTTGCTGTTTTTGCTGTATGGTGTGGAATTAGCTCCGCCTGCAGTGATGTCGTCATTCTGTTGATGGTTCTGATTAGCTGAACTCTGACTTTCTTTCATTCCAGTCTGGAACTGGTTTTGCCCACACACCAGCCAGAATCTTTCACAGGAAGCATGTTGGGAGGTTTAAAAGGTGAACGGTTCCGAAAAAAGTTCTGCACTGGCTCTGATTGGCTGGATCAGGAAGTAGCTCAGCCTCTAATGGTTCTCTTTTTTACTGTAGCACTTCAGCATCGGAGTTTAATGTCTGTTCTTAAGTGTAGGATTCAGACTGAGCTTTAACCTTCACCCTCAGAGTCCCACAAACATCTTCACTCCACCTGCACCACACCAACCTGGACCAATGACGAGAACACTTCAGTGTGTGTGTGTGTGTGTGTGTGTGTGTGTGTGAGCTGCAGCTGTTGTCGAGACAGTCCTCCACGTTACAGATGTACTAATGTACTCAGATGTGTACTCATCCAATAAACCGGTTCTACGTGCACCACGTTCTCTGTCTTTATTTCCCTTTAGTTTTTTACTCACAGCACAGGTAAAATATTTTCTCTTTAATATTTTTAACTTTTGAAAAATTTTAACATTATTATCGTAGCAGATTTTGCCAAAAAAATTTTTCCTGGTTTTAGTGTGTAAATTGTGTTATTAGGTGTTGCATTAAAGTGTTGCGCCACAGCTCTGAATTCTCCACTCTCATTGGTCAGAAGGTGTTGATTAGTTTTCTGGACGTGCTATATAAACAAATTTTAAAAAATTGATATGAAGTTTTGTTTAAGGAGAAATGTGTTATTGTAAAATGGATGGAAGGAGTCTCCAGTGTCAGCGCTCTGTAACAGTCGGAGGTGAAGCTGTAACTTTAAGTTTTCCGACGTCTTCAGGACAGAGGAGTTTACGCTTCTGTGCGGTTTCTCAGTATCGTGCGTAAGAAGCTGCGTGTTGGAGAGGAGTAATCCACTTGGGGACGTGCCGTTACAGAAAAATAATCATCTTCGAGGTGGAAACGGTCGCTCTGCTGAACTGCCCTGAATAACTGAATGTTTCTAAACGGAAGTAACTGAGACTAACTATTAATTCATTAAACACCACTTCTCAATCATTATTGTGGACTTCACGTGTAGAGACACGCCCCCTTTATCACTTCACTGAGTGTTTATTACTGCGGAATCAAATAGTCACAGGAAACCTGAAGCCACACACACACACACACACACAGATAGAGAGAGAGAGACAGAAAGCTGTTATTGAAATGTTTTACTGCATTTCTGCGCCTTTAGCTGCACGGCACCCGGGGGCGCGCGAGCGCAGGATTAAACCCCCTCACTCACGCAGACAGACAGCGCGCGCGGATCGGGGATGTCTGTGGGCTGCCGGTGAGAGACATACCGACACTACTGTCTGACATTTTGTGTGTGTGTGTGTGTGTGTGTGTGTGTGTGTGTGTGTCACGGTTATCTGCGCGCTCAGTTCGGTGGTCGCGTGCCGGCGGTGTTGTGCATCCTCGTCCTCGCGCTCCCAGTGATGCAGCAGCAGCAGCAGCAGCAGCAGGGTCCGCGCGTGCTGAAGGAGGGCGTGCTGGAGAAGCGCAGTGACGGACTGCTGCAGATGTGGAAGCGGAAACACTGCACGCTCACGGAGGAAGCCGTGCTGCTGCACGCGCCCAAACACGCACACCAGCACGCGCAGCCGGCGGGAAAGGGCAAAGAGCTGCACTTCTCGCGCGTGAAGACGGTGGACTGCGTGGAGCGGAAGGGCAAACACGGCTACTTCACCGTGGTGATGGCGGACGGCAAGGAGATCGACTTCCGGTGCCGGGCGGACGAAGGCTGGAGCGCGGAGATCACGCTGCAGATGGTGCAGTATAAAAACCGACAGGCCGTGCTCGCGGTGCGCTCCACGCGCCACAAACAGCAGCGGCTCGTCATCAGCAAACCGGAAACCGAGGTCACGGTGCAGGCGGGGGAGAGCCGCGCGCACAGCGGTGAGACACACACACCTCTCACACACACCTCTCACACACACACACACACACACACCACACACTCACACTCATTCGCACACCTCACACACACACGTCACACACACTCACTCACAGACACACACCACACACCACACACTCATTCACACATGACACACTCACACACACCTCACACACACACGTCACACACACACACTCACAGACACACTCACACACCACACACTCACACACTCACACACACCACACACCACACACTCATTCACACATGACACACTCACACACACCTCACACTCACAGACACACACCTCACACACTCACACACTCACTCACAGACACTCTCACACACCACACACTCACACACACACACCCTCCCACACACTCACAGACACCTCACACATACTCACACACACTCACTCACACACGACACACTCACACACACTCACAGACACACACACACCCTCCCACACACTCACAGACACTCACACACACTCACACACACCCTCACTCACACTCACACTCACACACACACACACCACACACTCACAGACACACACACACACTCACTCACAGACTCACACTCACTCACACAGGACACACACACATACGGCACACACTCACACACACCTTACACACACTCACACACACTCACTCATAGACACACTCACAGACACACACGACACACACTCACAGACACACACACACCCTCCCACACACTCACAGACACTCACACACACATCCTCCCACACACTCACAGACACACAGTCACACACACTCACACTCACACACTCACAGTCACACACACTCACACTCACATACACACACCCTCACAGACACTCTCGCACACGCACACACTCACACACACGCACACACACAGGGTTTATAATGACACTCATCCCTGCTGCAGACTCCGCGCATGTGCTTCTTTTATTCCTGAACTTTAGTTTACATTAATTAACACTCACTAATTAATATTCTAATGATTTAATTACATTCTTCAGGGAACAGGTGCACAAGCACCTCCACTACAACCCGCACACAACTAATCACAACCACACACTACACAATTACACACAGTGATACACACTACGCAACCATACTACACAACCGCACACACTAATACACACTACACAACCACACTACAGAACCGCACACACTAATACACACTACACAACCACACTACACAACCGCACACAGTAACACACTACACAACCACACACAGTAATACACACTACGCAACCACACTACACAACCACACACTACACAACCGCACACACTAATACACACTACACAACCACACTACACAACCACACAGTAATACACACTACACAACTGCACTACACAACCGCACACAGTAATACACAGTACACAACCACAATACACAACCGCACACACTAATACACACTACACAACCACACTACACAACCGCACACAGTAACACACTACACAACCACACACAGTAATACACACTACGCAACCACACTACACAACCACACACTACACAATCTCACTACACAACCGCACACACTAATACACACTACACAACCACACTACACAACCACACAGTAATACACATTACACAACTGCACTACACAACCGCACACAGTAATACACACTACACAATCACACTACACAACCGCACACAGTAATACACTACACAACCGCATACAGTAATACACACTACACAACCACACACACAGACACACACAGACACACACAGAGATGTGATACACAGTGTGTTTGTGTGTGTGTGTTTCTGTGTGAGTGTGTGTCTGTGTGTGTGTCTGTATGTCTGTCTGTGTGTGAGTGTGTCTGTGTGTGTGGGTGTCTGTGTGAGTGTGTGCCTGTGTGTCTGTGTGTGTGTGTCTGTGTGTGTGTCTGTGTGTGAGTCTGTGTGTGTGTCTGTGTGAGTGTGTGTGTCTGTGTGTCTGTCTGTGTCTGTGTGTCTGTTTGTGTGTGTGTGTATGTTTGTGTCTGTGTGTCTGTCTGTGTGTGTGTGTGTGTGTGTGTGTGTGTCTGTCTGTGATGTCCACATGATGTAGAAGAAAACGTGCTTCTCAGACCAGACCACCTTCTTCCATTATTGCATGGTCCAGTTCTGATGCTCTCGTGCGCACTGTAGGAGCTTTGGGTAGAGGTCAGAGGTCAGAGGTCAGCATGGGCGCTCTGACCGGTCTGCAGCCGCGCAGCTCCACACGCAGCAAGCACTGTTTGTTCTGAGCTGTTACTCAGCTAACCATCATGAAGCTCTCCTGCTGCTGGTTTGTGTTCGAGCGCTGCACGAGCCACTTCAGAGATGCTCCAGCTCGCTCGTCCGTAACGGTTCACGCACCTCCTGCCCATTTTTCCCTGCAGCCGACACACTGACTTTGAGAACTCACAGTTCGCTTTCCGTCTAATGTCTAATGTGTCCCAGACCTCGACATGCGCCGTTGTTGCGAGATAATCGATGTTATTCATTTCATCTGTGAGTGAGTGACTTAATGTTTTAGCTCATTGGTGTATAAACACATACTTGTGTGTGTGCGTGTGAGTGTGTGTGTGTGTGTGTGTGTAAGATGTGTGGTGGAATTTTGATGTAAATTAAAGCAGTGATTTCTTCTAAAGCCTCACACTTTATATCATATATTTATATTAACACTATAATGACTAGTTTTATGTAAATTAATGCGTTGTACAGTAACGTGATCACGTCGCCGTGTGTGACGTGAGCATGAAGCACAGGGGAAACTCGCTCGTGCTCATTTCTACTCGCTGCACAGTGGGAGAGTTTAATCACAGAGGAGACGTGTTTATTAAAGAGGCCGGTCTGAGATGCTCACACACTGAATCTGTTTACTCTGAGATTTATACACGCTGTTTTTCATACGTTTCTGTCGCCAGCTGTTTTAAGGATTTTAATGGAGTACACTTTCAGAAAGCAGCTTCAGAGCATAAGCTCGTCTGGATGTGATGAGGAAAAATTTCTTGTTGACGTTTTATTGTTTGCAAATCAGATATATTTTGAGCAGTATCACTCTGAATAAGACAGTATTAATCTGAATGTGATTAAAGTGGCAGGAGAAACATCTCATCAAACCATTTCTGTGTACGCATTCAGACATGCTTCCCAGCCAACCAATCAGCACTCGCCTGACACGCGGCACTGAAGATACACACAGTGCGTAGTTATTGACTGAGCGCTAACGTTCTCTGCTTGTCTAACCCATGATCCCCCTCTCCACATCACAATGCAAAGACACAAATGCTTTAATGTTCAGGACTGTGTGTGTGTGTGTGTGTGTGTGTGTGTGTGTGTGTGTGATTTGTTTTTGCAGTTTAAATGGATTCATCAACTCATCACATAGACAGACAGATAGAAAGACAGAGATGACACACACACAGATACACACCAACTGTGGAACTGACCTCCTGCCTTCATCTGTGTGTGTGTGTGTGTGTGTGTGTGTGTGTGTGTGTGTGTGTGATTTGTGTTTGCAGGTTAAACGGATTCATCAACTCATCACATAGACAGACAGATGGATGGACGGAGATGACACACACAGATACACTCCAACTGTGGAACTGACCTCCTGCCTTCATCTCTGTGTGTGTGTGTGTGTGTGTGTGTGTGTGTGTGTGTGTGTGTGTGTGCGCGCGCGCGCGCGCGCGTGTGTGCATGTGTGTAAATCAGCAGCTTCCTCTTCATTCATCAGGCCAAAGACACCCTGTTTCTCCACGCAACGTCTCCATCAGCTCTACTGAACACTTCTCCCCCTTCTGTTCAGGAAAGTCTGTTCCAGCTTCAGACAGTCTCTCCCTTATCCGTTACAGTGGGCGTGGTTATGGAGTCTGATTGTCAGTTGTCATGGTTACCGTGTCCTAGCAGTAGGAGATTGGACGTTCGGAAATTCACTTCCTGTGTGAGGTGTGTGAGGGACTGGGCCCAAGACACAGAGACACACTGAGGACACTTATACATGACAACAGACAGAGGCGTGAAGGAGACGTCTGTCTGTCTGTCTGTCTGTCTTTCTGTATATCTGTCTGTCTGTCTGTGTATCTGTCAGTCTGTGTATCTGTCTTTCTGTATATCTGTGTATCCCTCTGTCTGTCTGTGTATCTGTCTGTGTATCTGTCTGTCTGTCTGTGTATCTGTATATCTGTCTGTGTATCTGTCTGTCTGTCTGTGTATCTGTCTGTCTGTCTGTCTGTCTGCCTGTCTTTGTATCCGTCTGCCTGTCTGTCTATCTGTATATCTGTCTGTCTGCCTGTCTGTCTGTGTATCTGTATATCTGTCTGTCTGTCTGTCTGTGTATCTGTCTGTCTGTCTGTGTATCTGTCTGTCTGTCTGTGTATCTGTCTGTCTGCCTGTCTGTGTATCTGTCTGCCTGTCTGTCTATCTGTGTATCTGTCTGTGTATCTGTCTGTCTGTCTGTGTATCTGTCTGTCTGCCTGTCTGTGTATCCGTCTGCCTGTCTGTCTATCTGTGTATCTGTCTGTCTGTCTGTCTGCCTGTCTGTCTGTGTATCTGTATATCTGTCTGTCTGTCTGTGTATCTGTCTGTCTGTGTATCTGTCTGTCTGTGTATCTGTCTGTCTGTCTGCCTGTCTGTGTATATGTATATCTGTCTGTCTGTCTGCCTGTCTGTGTATCTGTCTGCCTGTCTGTCTGTCTATCTGTGTATCTGTCTGTCTGCCTGTCTGTCTGTCTGTCTGTCTGTGTATCTGTATATCTGTCTGTCTGTCTGTCTGTCTGTCTGTGTATCTGTCAGTCTGTGTATCTGTCTGTCTGTGTATCTGTCTGTCTGTCTGCCTGTCTGTGTATCTGTATATCTGTCTGTCTGTCTGCCTGTCTGTGTATCTGTCTGTCTGTCAGTCTGTGTATCTGTCTGTCTGTGTATCTGTCTGTGTATCCGTCTGCTTGTCTGTCTGTCTGTGTATCTGTCAGTCTGTCTGTGTATCTGTCTGTCTGTTTGCCTGTCTGTCTGTGTATCTGTATATCTGTCTGTCTGCCTGCCTGTCTGTGTATCTGTCAGTCTGTGTATCTGTCTGTCTGTGTATCTGTCTGTCTGTCTGCCTGTCTGTGTATCTGTANTCTGTCTGTCTGCCTGTCTGTGTATCTGTCTGTCTGTCAGTCTGTGTATCTGTCTGTCTGTGTATCTGTCTGTGTATTTGTCTGTCTGTCTGCCTGTCTGTCTGTGTATCTGTCTGTCTGTCTGTGTATCTGTCTGTCTGTCTGTGTATCTGTCTGTCTGTCTGTCTGTGTGTCTGTCTGTCTGTGTGTCTGTCTGTGTATCTGTCAGTGTGTCTGTCAGCAGCTGGAACAAACTATTCTATAAAGGTGGTGGTGGTTCTGATCTGTCTGGAGGTTGATGATGTGAGATGTGTGAGTGAATTTCTCACTGTAATGTAGAACTGATGAAGGACCTCAGACCTGTGTGAGTGTGTGTGTGATTTGCATTTGTTAAAGCTGCTTTCATAAGTAAACACTCCATTTCAAGCACACACTGCTGTCTTATTCTTTATTAACCACACACACACACACACACACACACACACACACACACACACACACACACATAAAGAGACATAGACAGAGAGACAATCAGACAGACGTATAGAAAGAGAGACAGACAGAGAGCTCTGCAGATGAAATGCAGTATTAGAGCTTAGAAACATGTTTAAATTCACTCAGTCACCTTAAGGACACACACACACACACACACACTCAATGATGGTGCTCTGTCAAATCCAGCTTTGTCCTCTGTCTCCCTGTTTCCATGGAAACGCTGGCAGTGGAACCTATGACAGAGATAGCGGGAGTAAATGGCATGTTGTGAGGAGGAAAAGAAAATAATTTAAGGGGGGTGGGGGGGGGGGTACATCTCCAGGGGCGTGGCCTGAGGGGCATGGCCTGAGGGGTGTGGCCTGATGCACATGACCAGAGGGGCTTGGGGGTTTGGCTTTTCACAGTCAGTAATACACAAGTAAAAATTACATTGTATGTACTTCCTTTGGTCCTGTGTGTTTCACACCTTCATCTCTTTAATCACACACCTAAGTGTGTGTGTGTGTGTGTGTGTGTGTGTGTGTGTGTGTGTGTGTGTGAGTGTGAGTGTGTGTGTGAGTGTGTTTCTGCTCTATAAACCCTGCTTTTCCTCCTCTGTGGAATGAATAAGTTAGACATTATGAGTGGAACTGAATCTCAGCAGCTCCTTTTTGTGATGTGGGGAAACTGAATCTTTTCAGGGGAAAAAACTAAAAGTCTAAACCTGAAGCTGTAATATATAAACACATGGAACCCTTAGAGGAACCCTACTGAACCCTTCTTCCTTAGGGGAACCCTACTTCCTGTAATGAGCTCATTGCTGATGCAGGGTTAGGGGAACTCTACTTCCTGTAATGAGCTCCGTGCTGATGCAGGGTTAGGGGAACTCTACTTCCTGTAATGAGCTCATTGCTGATGCAGGGTTAGGGGAACTCTACTTCCTGTAATGAGCTCCGTGCTGATGCAGGGTTAGGGGAACCCTACTGAACTCTACTTCCTGTAATGAGCTCCGTGCTGATGCAGGGTTAGGGGAACCCTACTGAACTCTACTTCCTGTATTGAGCTCCATGCTGATGCAGGGTTAGGGGAACCCTACTTCCTGTATTGAGCTCCATGCTGATGCAGGGTTTACTTTAAGACACCGATGTCAGAGTGAAGTAAACGTGTGTCCTCCTGTAATTTGGAGAAGGAGACATGACCTCCAACATGAGTTGATGTGTGTTTTCTTTTTCATTTTATTTTGAGCGGGCTCTTTATAGACTCAAGATAAACATATAAGTACAGTAGGTTGCTGGTAGCATAATGCCCCTGCTGCCACATACCCAGTGGGTGTTAGTGAGCACAGGCTGCACAAGAACATTTACGCCTGGGACATTAATGACAACATAACTATTTTATTTGTTCATTCATTTAATCATTTGTTTCTAAATATGTTTTATGTTAAGAGGAGAGTGTTAATTATCTGTGTGTGTTTATTAGTGTGTTGTGCAGCTGTGAATACATGTAGTCCATATTACATGATGTGTTTTATTTGTTCCCAGAAATCAAGAAATAAAACATCAGCACAAATCACTTGGAGTCCATATGCAGTGTGTGTGTGTGTGTGTGTGTGTGTGTGTGTGTGTGTGTGTGTTTAATATGTGGAACATATAGAACACACAGAATTTAACTCTTGTAATAGAAATAGATTTTTCTTCTTTTCATAAAATAAAAGCGTCTCTCACTGTGTAACATTACAATATTTAGATCTGTTCCTGTGTGTTTCTAACCAGGAGCTGGAACACAAAGCCATCACTCTGATAAAGAACGAGCTGAAGTGGTTTAGGATCTCCTGAGTCCAGATTACCCAGCATGCACTGAGAGGGAGGAGGAGGATGAGGAAAGAGGATCTGCACAGTGCGAGAGAGGGAGAGCTGAAGATCACACTGCACGATCTGAAGAACATGAACCACACAGATCTCGCTCACACACTGCACCACAGTAAGAGCTCTGGACCATCAGAGTAACTCTTACACCACATCTTGACGTGTAAACACGCCACCTACACTCGGGGCCGAACAACCGAAGCACAGTCTGTCAAAAAAATGGAGGTCTCAGAATGACAGTTATTGCATGAACACAGAGAGCAATGCACACTAAACTTTTAAACATCTCTGTGAAATTCACCTTAAAGCTTTATGTAAATATCGAAGACCTTAGATCATGCGTTGCACATGTACTTGCTTTCCTTTCAAGACATTTCAGGAATATTTTTGTCACCATAGAAAAAAGAAATGGGTGTATAAAATGGTTACAGCTCCACAAGGACATAAAACACCAGAGAAATGTATATTATATAATTCTGTATTTTTATTATTTATTATTTTTATTTGTTAGATTTATTATTATACAAAATAATGAAGTGCCAGTCGAAGCACACTGTCACGAATTCCTCCTCTCGGTGCATGTCGTGCACATCTTGGCTTCCAGCGTTTCTTCTGTGGTTTGTGTTTTTGGTTATATAGCCGTGTGTATTTTGTTTGGGTTCATGTCTTGTCTCCACCCCTGTCACGTCATTGGCTTAGCTTCTAGTGTGTCATGATGGCTCTGACCTGTTTTGTGTTTGTTCTCTATGAGCCCTTGTGTCTCAGCATCTCAGTGTGAAGTCTGTGTGTTGTTCCCTGTGATTCTCTAGTTCTCTGTGCTGAGTATTTATAGTTTGTTCTGTGCCTCGACTACTGATATGGATATGGATATAGATATGCCTGTGTTAACCCTGTGTGCCTATGATACATCCCTTGCCTTGGACTATGATAATGACTTGCTATTAACCTGCTCAAATAAACTACTCATTGATCATACGTGCTTGTGTCCTGCTGCTTCTTACACCTCAACACGCATGTTACACATACCTGACAAATTCCTGACTAATCAGTGAACACCTTCACACACAAAAAGATTGTTGGACTTGAAAATCATTGCAGTATGAAACCAACCAAACAATTTCACATCAATTTAGATTCTGGTGCAGAAAATGAAACCTGGTGTGTAAACAACATTACTGTGTGTAAGAGATACAAGGAGAGAGTTTTGAATTTTCTGTGCCCTTCATTAGATCAATGTTGGATAAAATTAAAATTAAAAACAACTTACCTACATGTTTTCGCTTCTACATAAAAAAGACAATTAAATCAGATTATTCATCAGCAGTAAAAGAAACACTATTACACCATCATCCAGTGTTGAAAACAGACCCTTATTTGCACACCATCACATTCATTTTGTGAAACTTGTATTCTAGTCGAATTTGTGTCTCTGCAGTTAACATCTCGTCCATCTGTGAGATTTCCAGATTTTCTCTGGAAAAGGGTGAACCAAGGCTTCTGATCATCCTGTCCATTCTGCAGCAGGCACTGAGGTTACACTTCAACAGAAAAGCGTTAGTCGGCTTCGCACAGTGAAGATCTTGCCACTGGAGATCTCCTGACTGCTTTGGCAGATGAAGGGGACTGAGCTGGAGGTACAGAAGATGCGTTTTCTTTGTGTCCACTTGTCCTTTGAGTTCTCGTGATAGAGTCAAGCTTCAGTTTCGAAGAGTTGTGTACAGTTCTGGAAATGAGGTCTGAGCCGGATCTCTTGCATGTATTTCTCTATGCCAGAGAAGAACCTCAGACCCTCAGGCCTTCTCTATTCCAGGAACACTGCTGTGGAAGGTGAGGTGGACTCTCTTCCAGGAACACTGAACTAGGAGCAGGCTGTCAGTCCTGTTCCAGTGTGCAGATGATGCATTCTGAAAGATATCAAGGCTTAAGCACAGATGTCTGATGTCCTCAGAGCTGGCAGGAGAGTTGAGGGAGGCTCTGCTATTTCAGTTTTTTTTTCTTTTGACAGTGGGGTTGCAGAGCTGGATTAATATTATGACTCACTAGGGTTTGTAATTTCTCTCCTGGGTTGGTTAGTCAGAACTATAATGATTTCAGAAATGACTCTTATGCTCATATTTATAAGTCGATCATAAGCTTATAAGTTCCTGGTTACACCATTTGTCCTCATAGTACACAATAATAGAAGGGATTTATTTATAATTGCACTATTCATTGCACCCAGATGAGGACGGGTTCCTTTTGAGTCTGGTTGCTCTCAAGGTTTCTTCCTCATATCATCTCAGGGAGTTTTTCCTCACTGCCTCTGGCTCACTCATTAGGGATAAACTTATACATTTACAATTTCTATCCTGAATGTATTTATTTCTGTAAAGCTGCTTTGTGACAATATCCACTGTTAAAAGTGCTATACAAATAAAACTGAATTGAACTGAAAAATCACTACTGCTTTGTTCATCTGAGAGGCTGATGTTTCATCAAACTGATCACTGACTGCAGTTAGGACATCTTCATCTGATGTTTCACCAACCTGATCACTGACTGCAGTTAGGACATCTTCAGTGGGTGTGGAGTCATCTGGTGTGCATTTACGCCCATGTCTCAGGGTCAGATGGGAGAAATTTCCATTTGGCTGTATTTAGGAGCATTGTTTGCCAACCACAATCAAGCCACACACACTGCAAACTTTATTAACTTTCACTGTAAATCAGTAAAACCAATAAATAAAGAGAAAAACTAGGAATGCTCAGAGATGTGCTCCAAATATCTACACTGTCACCCACTACCCCCATTCCTCAGAGAGAGAGAGAGAGAGAGAGAGAGAGAGAGACTCATTTCTATATTTATTTCTATAACTCAGGGGCTTCCATGCTGCTAGTGGTGATAATATTTTACTCAACACACACTCCACCACTGTACATGCTGTATCTTACACTCTTACATCAGTTGTGTTGTGTGTCGTATTGAATGTCTTGTGTTGTATTTATTGCTTTGTCCTCATTGCTGTATTTATTGTTTTGTTCTCATTGTTGTATTTATTGTTTTCTCCTCATTGCTGTATTTATTGTTTTGTCCATTGTGCACTGCTGCTTTGTCTTCCTCTAATTTTGCACTGCGTGTTGTTGAGTGTTGTCATTGCAGTCTGTGACGTCTGTAAGGTCAAAGGCCTTAAACAACGCTATTTCATGCTGCTGTATATTTCTAAATGTCTAGAATGACAATAAACTCTCTAATCTAATCTAATCTAATCTATAGTGTTGTTAAATTGAAAAATGTCGTAAAGATGAGTTGTTGTTAATCGCTGATTTTTTTGGTATAGCGGTACCTAGGAATGGGCTTAAGAGGGAGATTAAAGAGGTACTGCACATGGAGCTTGTAAAGCAAAACATCTTGCCTGGTGAGAGTGTGGCTACGGGTGTTGCAACTACTCCAGCAC
>CM074965.1:18889634-18894634 GCA_037577455.1 Pangasius macronema | reverse complement strand
CTCTCCCGCCGTACAGAAGCGCACGGGGATCATGGACTCGGACGATTTCCGCGCGCTGCTCATTTCCACTGGCAGCAGCCTGGTACTGCTTTATCTGTCTCACTCTGTAAATGTCTCTCTCATGCTGATGTGCTGAAGGCTCTCTCACTACTTGTATTTTTAGTTTTTGCTTGTAATTGGATTATTTATTTATAAAGTGATTAAATGAGCTTCAGTTGCTCTGATAAAATTTAAGTGTAGAGTGACGTGACTGTCTGAGCGTGTGTAGGGGTGCACTGATCTCACCTGACAACGTCAACGTGAAAGTTGACGCCCCGACCGCGGCCCCCCGACCGCTCGCCCCGACCGCGTGCCCCGACCACTCGCCCCGACCGCTCGCCCCGACCGCACACCAATCCCTGACTGAGCCCGCGCCAGATCCCACGCTGGTCCCCTTGACCGAGCTCATGCTAATCCCTGACTGATCTCACGCAGATACCAGTATTGACGTGAAGCAGATGTTCTGTATGACATCAGTGCATCCCTACAGTTTTACTGTAGTGTCTATTGTAGTGTGTCTGAAGTAGTGTTAGTGTTGAGTGTTAATGTTACCCAGAGATGTTTGGATTGGGTTGACCTTTTGACCCCTGTTGCCAGGGCGACGCTGAGTTTGCCCGCATCATGTCCATTGTGGACCCCAACAACACCGGGGCCGTGACCTTCCAGGCCTTCATCGACTTCATGTCCCGGGAAACAACAGACACAGACACAGCGGACCAGGTCATCGCCTCCTTCAAGATCCTCGCTGGAGACAAGGTGTGTGTGTGTGTGTGTGTGTGTGTGTGTGTGTGTGAGAGAGAGAGACTTTAAATTATGGGTTTGTCTCACTGTAAATTAAGGCAGCGCTTGGTGTTAAAATTTGATTTGGAACACAGCCGCTAATCTGTTCAGAGATCGATGAACTTTAATAGCTTTAAACACTTTCTGTCTGTCTGTCTGTCTATCTGTCTCTTTCTGTCTGTCTGTCTGTCTGTCTCTGTCTGTCTGTCTCTTTCTGTCTGTCTCTGTCTGTCTCTTTCTGTCTGTCTGTCTGTCTGTCTCTTTCTGTCTGTCTGTCTGTCTGTCTGTCTCTTTCTGTCTGTCTCTGTCTGTTTCTGTCTGTCTGTCTCTTTCTGTCTGTTTGCCTGCAGAACTACATCACTGCGGAGGAGCTGAGGCGCG
Organism: Pangasius macronema; assembly: GCA_037577455.1. NCBI lineage: Eukaryota > Metazoa > Chordata > Actinopteri > Siluriformes > Pangasiidae > Pangasius > Pangasius macronema. The sequence continues at coordinate 18,893,434 of CM074965.1, read as the reverse complement.
AGCTGCCCCCCGATCAGGCGGAGTACTGTATCTCCCGCATGGCGCCTTACAGAGGGAGCGACGCTGTGCCCGGCGCTCTCGACTACATGTCCTTCTCCACCGCTCTCTACGGAGAGAGCGACCTCTAAAAGGGCCCTTGATCTGGCACACTCCTCCATCTCCACCTCTCCGCTCCTCCATCTCCACTTCCTGTCCTCCATCTCTCCTCCTCCAAGGAGGGGCGGAGTTTTACAGGACTTAAAGCACATCTGAGGGGCGGGGCCAGGGTCTTCTCTGAGTGTGTGCGTGTGTGTGTGTGTGTGTGTGTGTGTGTCTTTTGAGTGTGGAGAGAAACAGGAAGTAACAGTTGTTATGTAGAGAGAGAGAGAGAAAGAGAGANAGAGAGAGAGAGAGAGACAGTCCCAATTCTTACAAACTCACTTTCTTACAAGCTTTGCTCACTTCTTAGTCCTCTTTCAGATGAATGGATAAAATTATTTCCTTTATAATTTAGTATTAATTAGTTTTGAGATTTCTCACCAGCAGGAGTGAGAGAGCGTGCGCGTGTGTGTGGAGTAAATTGGGGCAGTAATTAATTAATTAAGTAAGTAATTAATTAATTAATAAGAATTTGAAATAGTTGATTAGCATGAACGTTGGTGCTGTAGTGAATTCCGGGATTCAGGACAGGGCGCGTGCACGTTATTCCGAATTTACATGCTAATGTTTTTCGTTTGTTATGGTCCAGGTGGGTGGGCGGGGCTTAGAGAGGCACTAGACCAATAGGAGAAAAGAATGGTTTGGGTGGATTGAGAGACAGGAAATAATGGGTAAGAGTGAAGGAGGGATGTGAGGGGTGTGTGTGTGTGTGTGAGAGAGAGAGAGAGAGAGAGCGCTCCACTCTGTTTTCTATTATCTGTGTTGATTTACTCGCTGCAGTGTGAGTTGTGGGTTTTTCTGTGCTGTACATACTCATTGTGTTTACACACACACACACACACTGTAATAAACCATGACGCAGCAGCTTTACAGATATTGCATCATGAAATAAAATAAACATTGCGCTTGGCCAGGCATGTGCCGATCCATGGGAATCTTTCATATCATGATATTTGTACGTTTTTATCACGGTTTCTGACGATATCGCCAGTTTGTATTTAAAGAAAAAAAAAAGAGATTATATTCTTTAAAAAAAAAAATTCCTCGTTCAGCAGGTTTTTCCAGCGGTGTGGCGTACTGAGTCCTGGGCTTGTTCATGACTGGCTGAGGAACATGTGCTTTAAATGTGACAGAATAAGGGACAGACTTTATCCCCTAAACATGCTCCCTACTTAGGCACACTACTCACGCGCCCTTATTCAGGAGTAGGCTGCCTAGGTAGTGAACAAGGTTTTCCAATTGCAAAATGATGAGAATCTTGTAAATATGGCGATTGTATCTCACAGCTGATGATCGGCACATGCCTATGCTGTTATACCGCAGGTGCGGCGTTGGGGGCGGAGCTACGTGTGATTAATTAATGCTAAAGCTCAAGGCCCATGCAGTGCGCACTTCTCCTCTAGTCCACTCCTCCGCGACTGAAGCGTGGTCCGGACGTCCCTCCGTCTGAGATGAAGATTTCCTGTAAGATTGTGTGAGGATGTGTTGGGAGGGGGGTGGGGTTTGGGGGAGGGGAAGGGGCGGAGTCTTAATGAACATTCCATAATGTCTTAATGATAAAATTAAATTGCTGTCTAACGATCTATGCAAATTATCGTTATTATTATCTACAGTAACGGGGTGACTATAACTGTACTGGTGAAATAAACGGTGAATAAACGCAAGTGACGGAGGAAAGTGTGTGTGTGTGTGTGTGAGTGTGTGTGAGTGTGTGTGTGAGTGTGTGTGAGTGTGTGTGAGTGTGTGAGTGTGTGTGAGTGTGTGTGAGTGTGTGTGAGTGTGTGTGAGTGTGTGTGTGTGAGAGTGTGAGAGTGTGTGAGAGTGTGTGAGAGTGTGTGAGTTTCCCTTTCACGCTGCAGCCTGAGACTCAGAGTAAACTGTAATCACCTTCGTTTTATCACAAATCTGTTTAAAATATTCCTGAGCTGTAAAGTGAATTCTGAGCATTTTTAAATTCTAATAAAATATAAAGAGGACAGAAAAAACCCTGAAAACTGTCTGAGTGAATGAAAGAGAAGCTGAAAACACAATATAACTATATATAAATACCTATTAATAAAATCTAGCATAGATCGTGTGTGTGTGTGTGTGTGTGTGTGTGTGTGTGTGTGTGTGTGTGTGTGTGTGTGTGAGAGAGACCACTAGAGGGTGACAGTCTTATTGTGCTACACGAGGTTTTCTGTTCCCTTCTGAATAACTGAGATCACATGACTCAGATTCTGACATCATCATCTACCCAGAATGCAAAGCGGAACAGATCTCTGCAAAAACACACACACACACACACACACACCCTGTCCCGTGGCTGCGTCCTGAATCACTGTGCAGTGTGTGCATTGGGACAGATCCACTGGTTACATCATCATTTATTTCACACAGCGTATACACACTTCTCAGCTGAGTGTGTGTGTGTGTGTGTGTGTGTGTGTGTGTGTGTGTGTGTGTGTTAGAGGTCAGCTCTCAGATGTTTCCCAGAACACAGCAGTGAGAGAGCCGAGGACTCGGCCTCATCGCCTCACTCAGCACAGTCATCTGTCCTCATCTTATTAGAGCTGTGTGTTGTGTAGTAGTGTTTGTGTGTGTGTGTGTTGTGTAGTAGTGTTGCGTAGTTGTGTGTCTGTGTGTTTGTGTGTGTGGAATGTAAAAGGAGCTGGACTGCAGCAGAAATTCCCAGAGTTTCCCATGACTTACACACTCTCCTGAGACAGACACACACACACACACACACTTCAGTATGATGCAGTAGATACTTTAGTGGTGAACATTTAAATATTTAGCCATAAAAAACAAATGATAGAGAACGTGAGTGAGAGAACGTGAGAGAGAGAACGTGAGAGAGAGAACGTGAGAGAGAGAACGTGAGTGAGAGAACGTGAGAGAGAGAACGTGAGTGAGAACGTGAGTGAGAACGTGAGAGAGAACGTGAGTGAGAGAACGTGAGAGAGAGAACGTGAGTGAGAGAACGTGAGCGAGAGAACGTGAGTGAGAACGTGAGTAAGAACGTGAGAGAGAGAACGTGAGTGAGAACGTGAGAGAGAGAACATTATGAAGATTTACACTAAGAAGTAAAGGAGCTGCCCTTCTGATTAACGAGCTCCTGATTGGTTTCATATCTAATCTCTAAGTCTCTATATTTTACAGAAACGTTTGTGTTTTTCCTGCAGTAACACCAGTGAGATGATTAATAACACCAATTGTTTTAATGTTTGACCTGCTGCAGCTTTAACTTTTTTTCCCAGGCATTTCGGCAGAACTCCGCACTTACACGCTGAACTCTATATATAGATTCATTATTGAGTCATTTATATGACTCATGACTCTGAACGGAATCTCTGCTGCCCTGCGTGACTACCCGGCGTTTAGCTGATGACTCGGCTCATGAACACTCCGTCTGGCCTCCATCATCTCCTTTAAAACTCAAACAGCAGCTCTGTAAAGTTCATCACTGAGACGACGTCGAGGTTTAAAACTTGATACGACTTTTTAAAATTATTTCTCAGAGCTTTCTGTAAACCTCTCCACTCACACACACAGCAGGAACGTCTCATCACACTGAACTACACACACACACACACACACAGCAGGAACGTCTCATCACACTGAACTACACACACACACACACACACACAGCAGGAACGTCTCATCACACTGAACTACACACA
>CM074965.1:18877343-18889589 GCA_037577455.1 Pangasius macronema | reverse complement strand
CGTCTCATCACACTGAACTACACACACACAGCAGGAACGTCTCATCACACTGAACTACACACACACAGCAGGAACGTGTCATCACACTGAACTACACACACACAGCAGGAACATCTCATCACACTGAACTACACACACACACACACACACACAGGAGGAACGTCTTATCACACTGGATCACACACACATGGAAAAACAGAATCTGTGCAAAGTTGCTGATGCTCTGTCAGTAAGCGCTTTATTCGGAGTCTGTCCCAGGAACGCTGGGCACAAGAGGGAACACACACATTCACACACATTCACACACATTCACACACACATTCACACACACATTCACACACACATTCACACCTAAGGGGTAATTTATCTTAGCCAGTCCACCTGACAGCTCGTGTTTTGGAGGTGGGAGGAAACCAGAGAACCCAGACGAAACCCGACATCAGGATGGAACCCTAAAGCCAAGAATGACTTTAAAGTTCCTTTAACTTTAACTAAAATAATAATAATAATAATAATAATAATAATAATAATAATAATAATAAACTTTGAAGTGGAGTATTTTGATCAGTTTAGTGTTTGAGATTCCTCTTATCACACCACGTTATCATCTTATTCCTCTTGTGATTTTCCAGCAATTACAACTTTTAATTTATTAATGAACAACACATTGCACTTTTAACTGTTTTTAGTTACATTTAATATTCTGGAACTTCAGAGAGACGTCGAGTCTTCAGGATGGAGGAGTTTACGCTTCTTTGCGATTTCTCTCTAACATTTCTCGGGTTTTTTCGCCTTCGAGTGAGGACGGTTAGGGAGCGACTGTTTATAGCTGCTATAACGTAAGTGAGAAACAGGAAGTAACTCCCGTGTCAGGAGACTTACTGACTGTTACAAAGCGCTGACACTGGAGACTCCTTCCAGAAATGTTAAATAAATATCCCCTTACAGAAACTTCACCAGATCAGCGATTACACCTGCTTTTAATCCGTTTGTGGCACGGCCGCTGTACGAGTTCCTGTGAATGAGCTGTTACTATAGAAACCATAATGCGTTAGAACGAGTGCATTAATATCAACCTGTTTATATTTAGGTTCCAAAATCAGATCAATCTCCGACAAATATAATGTAATATTTACACCATTCTGTAATTCAGAGGTGGCTTGAGGCAGGAGCAGAGGTGCTGCACTTTAGTGGAAAATTACGGATAAATATTTTGTCATTTATTTTGTATTTTGAAGAGATTGTGCAGATGAAGCGTGAAATCTGACCTGATGAGGTAAAAAAACGTTCAGTTCTGGTTTCTAGATCTTTTTAAATGAAGCTGCAGGGCAAGTTCCGAGCGCCACGAGGAACGTTCTGCAGGTTCCGGTCATGGACCGCTGTGGCTCTCACACTCAGCAGTGATTCCTGCTCTGCTGGATCAGTCCTCAGGCCGACAGAACTGACTGAACATTCCCAACATTCTCATGGGACAACAGATCCTCTCCAACATGTCGGCCATCGTGGAGCCACAATCCTGTAGAGCGTAGGAAGACTCAGCAGGAGAGAAGGAAAGCAGTGAGGTCCTTCAGGATGCCCTGGACCATGACTGACCTCACCACTCTCCTCCTCTCCCACTGATCCTTCCCCCTCTGTACAGAATTCCAACTTTTTCAACCTGCACCAGCTCCCTTTAACCTCCAGTAACAGGAAGTGAAGACACGCTGACCGTGTGCGAGTGACTTGTCAGGACGTGAGACACTCAGCAGTGTGTCGTGTCTCTGTCTCAGGATGTGCGTGATTCAGTCCGGTGCTGCTGTCCGACTCTTTGGCTCCAGATGTTTTCTCCTCGAGGTCAAGACACACAAAATCCCAAAGGAAAGAAAAGAGAACAAAAAACATCTGCAGTGAAACTGAGCGCTGTTTATAAAGGAATAAACCAGGACTAGCAGTGGCTATCCGTTAGCGTGGTGAGATATTAGCGTTTTAGAGTCATGCTAACGTTAGTGTGGTGTTTGTGTAATGAAGTTCAGGAGTTTGTGTCTCTTCAGACGAATTTATCAGTGAGAGGAATGTGGAGGAAGCTGAACTTCGGCTTATCTTCTCTCACAGCCAGCACAAAATATTCCAGCTGCTCCACTCGAACCACAGCCAACATCTGGATCTAAACTACAGACTTTCTAACCCTCAAACTGAAAGAAAGCGCGAGCTACTAGATAACAGGCTTTTTATCACAGAGGGTTAGCTAGCCTGCTCATTGATTAGCATGATTACAGACAGATTAGCAAAGTTACCTCAGATACACAACACAATAGAGCGAATAATGCTAATATTACACACTCAGGTTGTAATCACTGGTTGTTAGTGAGGTTCCTGCGTGCTGATTGGCTGCTCGGTCAGTGAGAACAGGAAGCTGAGTTTTACTGATGATAGTTTGGCGATTCAGGACCTTCAGACTGTGGAGCTGCCGAGAACTTCTGCTTCTACTGCAGACTCTGAGGGGCGGGGTTACTTAAAGGGGTGGGGTTAGTCAGAGTGGTGGGTTTATTCATGGGGGAGGAGTTACTCAGATGGGAGGAGTTATTCAGAGGGGCGGAGTTACTCAGATGGGGGAAGTTACTCAGAGAGGTGGTGATGCAGCAAAAATCAGCATCTCAGTACTGAGTGATTTTAATTAATGTTGCTGCTGTACTGATGTGGTGGGCGGAGCTAATAAACGAACCAATCAGGGCACACAAAGCTGTTTATTTAGTCTTTAACTAACTTTCCAATATTCTGCTCTTGATATCTTTTGAATTAATCTTTTTATTTTGTCATTTTAAATAATGAACACAAATAAAAATGTTAAATTTATAACAAATATAATCAAAATTAAAATCTGTTTTTGGCTGCAGAGAAACGAAACGAGTTTTACAGTAAACAGTAAAGATAAAAAAGTCTCAGCGCAGGTTGTGTAACTCTGACCTTTCCGGCATTGTTCACTGCTCACGGTCATTTCCTTTATCATGAAACTGCAGAATTTCAGCTTTATTAATAAAACTGTCAAAATGATTCAACATTCTGTATCATCACACAAATGTGTAGAAATACACACAATGGAATTAAACACAATCACACAACCAGTGTACAGTTTCACTTTCAGTCCAGTGTTCCTCACACGCTTACAAATTATACTTATTATTATTATTCAGGTTTATAGATGTGTTATAACGCTTCATCATCTCCGGCCTCACTCTGAGCACGTGCTGGTGAGGAAATCAGTCCATAAAAACGATTGTGTGTTGAATATTGTACACGTGATTGTCGACACACCTGCGACAGGTAATAAACTGTGTGTAGATAAACGCAGGAGCTTTGTGATGTTGCTGAAGCTGAACAGAAAACTGAAACACTTCCTGTTTCACTGTCAGAGACGCTCCGAGTCAAAAGTGATCAAACACAGCAACACACAACAACACACAACTCACAACATACAACACAACACGCAATGCACAATATACAACACAACACGCAATGCACAACATGCAACACACAATATACAACACAACATACAACACAACACGCAACGCACAACATACAACACGCAACGCACAACATACAACACAACATACAACACAACACACAACGCACAACATACAACACAACACGCAACGCACAACACACAACTCACAACATACAACACAACACGCAACGCACAAGAACTAAACAAGTTGTGAGACAAATGTACAAACTTCTCACTCCAAAATTACACAAATCATGACGAACAACCAGGACTGGTGCCAATCAACTAAACACACACACACACACACACGCACACACACACACACACACACACACACACACACACACACACACACATTGGAAAATACACACGGTGAAGGAAATCTCCAATTTTAAATGATTTATGTTGAGAAAAGCTGAAAGGGGTTTACAGGAAATAAATAAATAAATAAATAAATAAATAAATAAATAAATATTGTTGAAGTGTTTAATTATTTTAAACGTTAGATATTAGAACTAGTTTGTTATTATAAAAAATAATTATTTAGGGATTTTATTTTTTATACATTATATTTATAATATATCAGAAACTTAAAATAAAGTAAAATATAAATTCTCATCTTTATCAGCTGTACAGCGAATATAAAAAGTTTACACGCCCCTGTTAAAAGTACAATAATCTGGTTGCATAAGTATGTGCACCCTTTTATAATGGGCCATGTGACTGCTCAGAATGAATGAATCATATTCAAACTCACGTTCTAAAGTAATTTCACACAGCTGATTTTCCCCAAATGAAGACCAGCTGTTTCTGTACGAGATTCTTCACATCTTCTTGGTTTCATCCGACTGCTGAAGCTGAAGAGCTTACAAAGCCTGTACAGGGTCTCACTGTGGAAAGGAATCGATCAGGAGAGGGGTATAAAAGCATTTCCAGAACATTAGATGTACCATGGAACACTGTGAAGGCCATCATCAACACGTGGAGAAAATAAAGAACCACAGTGACATCACCAAGAACAGGACATCCCTCCACAATTTATAAAAGCACAAGACAAAAACTTACCAGGGAGGCTGCCAAGAGACCTGCAGCAACATTAAAGGAGCTCAGGAACATCTGGAGAGTACTGATTACTCTCTGCACATGAAAACAATCTCTCATATTCTTCATATCACATGATCTTATGAGACCAATGTAGAACATTTTGAGCATAATTCTGGCACAAAAACAAGACAGCTTATCACCCAAAGAACACCATACTCACGGTGAAGCATGGGGGTGGCAGCATCATGGTGTGGAGCTGCTTCTCTTCAGCTGGAGCTCTAGTCATGATGGAGGGAACCATGGATACCAAATACCAACCTATTTCAGCACCAAACCTCCCTCGCTGTCTGACAGATCTGCATTTTTACAGGAAGAGTGGAATAAAGAGTGTATTACAAGCAAAAGGGCAGACAGACAGTCAGACAGTCAGTGAGACAGGATGTGTTAGAGCAGAGTCACATCCTCTACATTTTCATGGAGTGTAACACAAACAGCGTGTGTGTGTGTGTGTGTGTGTGTGTGTGTGTGTGTGTGTGTGTGTGTGTGTGCGTGTGTGTGTGTGTGCTTTTGGTTCAGACAGAGTCTCATATTTATATCAAAAAGTGATAAATATAGTTCTCCCTAAATTCCTAAATTAAGGAGTGTAGACTTTGCAGATGAAATCTGGGCTGCGTCCCAAATTCTAAGATAACAAACAAGTAACACTTAAAGTACACTGCTTCAGGAACAACAACAACAACAACAACAACAATAACAATAATAATATTTGGTGTGTTTCTTACTTACTTCAGCTGGAGTTTTGTGAGTGAAATAAAAACCATAAAGTCTGTGTAGTTGTGTAGTTTGTGTAGTTGTGTAGTTGATTGTAAACAGGAGTGAGGAACGTGTGTGAGGTTTAAGGCTGCAGTAAAGTGATCGAGTCGAACAACTTCTGTTTCTCTAAATCTCTCTCTCACAATTAAATCTGCTGCAGGTGAATAAAACACTGACTCAGTGATGGGAGATGTGTGTGTGTGTGTGTGTGTGTGTGTGTGTGTGTGTGTGTGTGTGTGTGTAGAATTACACACAGTGTGTATTTTACAGCAGTTACAGAGTTATTTTCTGCTCAGTCTGAGCTTCATACTTCTGCAGGAATGTTCTGGATGAAGATCAGACACATTTTCACATCAGTTTTTCTCCCTTCTTTTTTAAAATTTTTTATGTCTTTCTTCTCTTCCAGGGAAGTGTAGAGTGCAGTGTAGTATATTATATTATATTATATTTATGTTTATGGCATTCAGCAGATGCCCTTATCCAAGCAACTTACAATTATCTCAAGTATACACCTGAGCAGGTGAGGGTTAAGGGCAGTGCTGGGACTTGAACTCGCAAACTTCCAATCAGAAGTCAAAAGTCTTAACCACTGAGCTACCACTGAAGTGTAGAGTGAGGTGTAGAAGGAGTGTAGAGAGGATTTGTATTTTATATATTTTATTAATAACTGAATCAATTTATAGGCCACTAAATCAAATAGAGACAGAGAGAGAGAGACAGAGAGAGAGAGAGAGAGAGAGAGAGAGAGAGAGTATTATGAGCTGTGTTCTCTAGACAGATGCAGGTTCTTATATCTGAGAAAGTTCCTGTGTCCACGTTTCAGAACTTTTAGACCACAGAAACACACTTTATTTACAATTTTCATAATAACTGTGCAGTTTAAGAAAAAAAGATTCTTAAGAGTTCTTTCCATAGTTGAGAGTTCATCATTTCCAAACGAGGTTCTGCTTGGAACCTTTTCTGAATGTGAAGCGCTGTTGCAGGGTTCCACCTGTGAGAAGAACGCGTTAGGCTTCTAGATTTAACCTTCTTTGCAGACAGTGCTTGTTAACGAGTTGGAGCTTCTCTGCAGCAGCATTTCCAGCTTTTGAAGACCTCCTGAGGAAGTGAAGGGGCTCAAAGTTCAGCTCTTGGAGAACCAGCACCTCATTTCATGAATCTGGGGTTTTGTGAAGGTGTTGTCTGTGATGTAGGCAAAATCTCCAGCCTCCGAGACGTACATTTCTTCCTACTTGGAGGCAAGCAACATTGCAGTGACTCCCACCGCTGCAGTTTCCTTTGAGGCACTCGTTGGACCTGAAGAAAGCGATCAAGGATAACCTCGGTCATGTATAGAGTTTCCTGGAGCAGCTGGAACCTCGAGTGATGCACCTGAATGAGGTGATCAGAAGAGCACGCACACACTCGGTGATCTCATGACCTTCTATGTATCTTGGTCAGATTGACTGCTGGGCCTCGAGGCTGCGGAGGTCCACATAGATGCCCTTTCCATATTCAGAGCACAGCAGCGGGACGTCTGCATCGCCTCTATCGATGTCCTCAGTGGGACAGAGCGCGTGAGGAAAGGCCTGTCAGGCTCGTCTTCCTCCTTCATGGACACTTCAGCCTGACCTGGTGGAATGACTGGAGCAGAAAGGAGCACGTTTAAGATGCACAGCTCACTGGCTGAGCTGCTGACTTAACGCCCCTCAGTGTCTTCTCGCTCAGGACAGCCCTCCTCACACCGAGCAGCCCCAGAGCCGCCACAGCTCCTGCTGGGTTCTCCGCAGTGCCTCCATGGCAACTTCCATAAAGTGCAGCCGCTGGACTTTCACCTCAAAAAGTTTGTGTAATCTTCTCTCACTTTTTCTGTTTAAGCGTTCAAGAACAAGAGAGATAAAACTTAAACTTACTGAGAGTTTGTTGAATTTGTACACACACACACACACACACTTTCAGCAAGCATTAAAGGATAATTAATGATATATGATATGATAAATGATGTAATTCTATAACTGTACACAGGTATGAGTTCTTTCACTGTGTGTAAGAGTGAAACGTAACACGTCATTAACATCAGCTTCATTAATATCAATATTAAATATTAAGTTTCATTTAAAAATTTTACTTTCACTTTAAAATAAGGTTAAATAAGGAATAAAGCAGTAAAATGTCATGAATCATGGATGTTTTGTGGCTGAAGTGTGTCTAGTTTACTCATACAATCAGGCGTGTGTGTGTGTGTGTGTGTGTCTGTCTGTCTGCCTGTGTGCATGCTGCGCCGGATGGCCAAATATGGTAACAAGCGGAATTTCTTATGATCTACGTGTGCTCTTACTATGGCAGTAGGAGGCGTGTCTGACTCCTCCCACTGTTCATATGTGGGGCGTGGCTAAGGAGCTGGAGGAGATTTTAGTGTCTGTAAAACGGAGATTAAAACATTCAGAGCTGCAGATCAAACTGCATTAAAGCTTCATACACACACACACACACACACACACAGGATTATTAACACAGCGTTAATCTGAACACTTTAATAACAGAGTAAAAGAGTGAACAGAGAAATGAGGCGGATTTCAGTGTGTCACTTTCTCCTGCTCTTCTTCAGCTCAGTGTCCGGTAAGAACACACACACACACACACACACACACACACACACACGAAGAATAATTTGCCCAGTCAGTAAAAGTGATTTAGGTTTTGTGTAAAACGCTGTAGTGTAATAACGGTATAATGAGTGAGCGCGTGTTCATACGTCATGACTTCATTAGCAGAGATTTACGAGACGCTGACAGACGAAATGATTTACTGAGGTCCCTAGTTTCACTCAGTGTGTTATACACATCTGCGATTAGGTTCAGGCTAAAAAAATGAAAATAAAATAAAAGTTTCTGTATGTAAAAGCTGAAACTCAGCTGCGTATCAGCCGGAGACCTGCGTCACTTCCGTCAGGCTCTCTGTGCTGTGTGGAGGAGAACCTCCTCGGAGAACCTCCTCGGAGAACCTCCTGAGCTCCACACGTCGGTCCTCACTCGCTTCTGCTTCTGCACGTGAAATCCCACTCCAGCCTCTGTGAGTTTAACTGAGAAATGATTTATTCCTGAATATCTCACACCCTCAGCAGCCACACATGCAGAATGAGACTCTGATGAGCATGAAGTACTTTTAAATAAAGACTAAGAGGAGTCTCAGAGTCTCACACTGAAACACCAACTGCCATCAGTTTCCTGGTTGCACAACTGCACTATTTTCCGAGTAGTCCACAGTTACAGAAGTTAGTTATTTATAATCGCACTCTCCGTTACTCCCAGATGAGGACGGGTTCCTTTAGAGTCTGGTTCCTCTCAAGGTTTCTTCCTCATATCATCTCAGGGAGTTTTTCCTCACTGCCTCACCTCTGACTCACTCATTAGGGATAAATCTATAAACTCAAAATTTATATCCTGAATTTATATTTTTCTGTAAAGCTGCTATGTGACAGTGTCCACTGTTAAAAGTGCCATATAAAAAACCCTGAATTAAGTTGAAAGGGTTTGATTAGATTAACGAGCTCTGCCTCAGTGCCTCTGCTTTTCTGTCCTCAGGTAGCGCTCCTCTGCCTCGAGCCCAGAACGTGACCTGGAAATCATTCAACTTTAAAACCATCCTGACCTGGAGCTCTGACTCTGACCACACACACACCGTCGAGTTCTCCCGGTAAATCTGTTTATCTCACACACACACACACACACACACACACACACTGTTAGTTCTTTAGCTTTTCAGTTATTGCTCTCACCTCTCACACATACAGTATTATTATTATTATTAAGATGTGTGTGTGTGTGTGTGTGTGTGTGTGTGTGTGTGTGTTCTCAGGGTGGGCAGAGAGAGACAGAGGAATCCTCACTGCATCCGAATCTCTCACCCGGAGTGTGACCTCACAGATGACCTCACTGACCTTAAAGCTGCCTACACTGCAGACGTAGTAACTGAGCTCATGACCTTTGACCCCATGGAGCTCCCACTTACACAGTCTAAACGATTCTGCCCTTATAACGACAGTGAGTGTGTGATTATTACACTCTTCCTCTCCGTCTGCCTGAGTGTGTGTGTGTGTGTGTGTAAAACTCATAGTGAATGTTAAATATGTTGTGTTTGTATGTGTAAAACCCATGGTTAATGTCAGATATGTCACATGTGTGTGTGTGTGTGTGTGTGTGTGTGTGTGTGTGTGTGTGTGTGTGTGTTGCAGCTGTAATCAGAGCTCCACAGTTCAGTGTAAAGCTGGATGAGAACGATACGATCGTGCTGCAGATCGCTGACCAGCAGACGGCGCTGTACAGAGACGGACGCCACCTCACGCTCCGAGACGTCTTTAAACACGACCTCAAATACAGCATCATGTACAACAAAGCAGGAAGCACAGGGAGGGTGTGTATCAGCAGTGTGTGTGTGTGTATCAGAGAACACAGGAGATGATTGTGATTTTTATTTATTAGCTCCGCCCACCTGTGGTTGAGTGTAACACATGCAGCTCTGCAGTGTGTACAGTTACAGTGATGATGATAATGACTGTGTGTGTGTGTGTGTGTGTGTGTGTGTAGAAGCAGACTGTGGTGTCGGACAGTGAGGTGGTGATGAGGGACTTGGAGCGAGGACCCAGTTACTGTTTCAGAGTTTCAGTGTTCATCGCATCTCGCAAAGCAAACAGGAAACTGGCCAAGTGGACTTTACCTGAGTGTTCACCTGCACTGACCTTTGACCTCTTCACAGGTAAACACTGACCTCTGACCTCTTCACACTTAAACACTCACCTCTGTACAAGGAAGCAGTGGTTTTTCCTCATGTCTCCACTGCGCCCCCTGCAGGACACACAGTATATTTCTCTATGATGATAAATGATGTGACGTGATGTGTGTGTGTGTGTGTGTGTGTGTGTGTGTGTGTGTGTGTGTGTGTGTTTCTCATACAGAGTTTGACCCGGTGCTGGTCATCGCTGGACTCCTCGTCATCGTGACGCTTCTCATCATCGTCACTGCCGCGGTTGTTTGCTGCTGCAGACGGAGAGGAAGAGAAACGCAGGCGGAGGAGATTCACGTCGTTAAAGAGGTTTAGAGGAAACGCATCATCAGGCTTTGATGTGAGAGTTGCTCTTTAGTTTCTGTGAAACAGGAATATGATCAAATCTGATCACACACACACACACACACACACTTCTGCTGTAATACTCATTACAGATTCAGTTAAAGTATACACACTAGAACTCTATTAATGATCAATTCTACATGTAGTGCTGAGTAAAATACAGATTTCATCTTTTCTATCTTATATTTTTATATGATTAATGTTGTGAATAAACACATTTATTTATTCTACAGAAACGTGTATATATGTGTAATATAGCTATATATTACCTGGTATATTTATTGCATACAATTTTTTTATTTTTTTAAAACTATATTTCATAAATGACTTTTCTGATGTCATCACAGTTTAATAAAATAAATACTTTAGCAGAGATTTATATAACCTTTATATTCTTTATGTATAAATAAATAAATAAAAGTTTGTTAAATGATTTATGTGTGTAAAATCTTGTTAATGGTTTTGTTGGTCTTGTTTAATCTGTTTATTATTACATTATTTATACAATATTAGTATTAGGAGACACAACAATACATTCAGAGACAATACAAATAATATTAATATAATTATTAATTACAGAAAATATATTTCTCTGTCAATAAAAACAACACACTGAAAAAAAAAATAAAAATAAAAATACTAATAATAATACTATATTTAATATGAAGATCCAGGTGATGAATAAACATATTAAATAAATATATTTTATACACGAGGAAGTCTGAGCTGTAACAGACGTTATTGCAGTTTATCAACAAAATGACTTCATTAAAACACACACACACACACACACACACACACACACACACACACACACACACACACTAAAATGTGTAACAGTAAATCCCACAGATATAGAAATAATCCTGAGTGTTTTCATCACAGCAGAAAATCAGGACTTCAGTTAAAACCTTAAAAACTGAAACTTCACATGAGAAACGTTTAAAGTGTGATCTCAATCTGAGAGACGATGAACACCTTCCTCTGTCACGGAGACAAAAGATCACACACACACACACACACATGCACACACACACACACACACACACACACACACACACACACTCAGGAGCCGAACTGCACCGTGTCCTCGGTGATTCGCTTGAACTCGTAACCTCCTCTGCCGTCCATGTATAGGTAAAACTGCAACACACACACACACACACACACACACACACACACAGTGCAGTAGTGTTATTCCTCACACTTCATGACTGAACCCTTGTGTGAATTAGAACTCTTCAGTGTCGCTCTGTAACACAGCGCACTTTAATGATTTTACATTTTATTTTATTTATTTTTATTAATTATTATGTGTGTGTTTTTACCTCGTGGTGTTTCCACAGTGACTTCCTGTGTGAGACAGTGAACAGAGTGATTCCAACCTGCAGCAAACACACACACACACACACACACACACACACACACACACAACAATTATTATAACAGATTTTATACCGGTCCTAATACACATTACAATTATTTAATAATATTTAGTAATGAAAGTGTATAAGTGTGTGCGTGTGTATGTGTGTGCGTGTGTATGTGTGTGTGTGTGTGCGTGTGTGTGCGTGTGTGCATGTGTGTGTGTGTGTGTGTGTGTGCGTGCATGTGTATGTGTGTGTGTGTGCGTTTGCGTACGTGTGCGCGTGTGCGTTTGTGTGTGTGTATGTGTGTGTGTGTGTGTGTGCGTATGTGTGTGTGTGTGTGTGTGTGTGTGTGTGTGTGTGTGAATAAGTGTGTGTGTGTGTTTTTGTTTATGAGTGTGTGTGTGTTTGAGTATGAGTGTGTGAGTGAGTGTA
>CM074965.1:18859328-18865850 GCA_037577455.1 Pangasius macronema | reverse complement strand
AAAACTAATGTCTGGAGTCTGAAAGGTTTTTGTACTGAATCAATAATGTAGAAGTCAGAAAATAAACATCTGTAACAGAGTCTACTAAACAAAAGAGGGTGCACAGTACTGTACATGCAAATTATTTAACTTTATTTGTATTAAATAATTTATTAAATGTGTAAAACTCGACTGTGTGAAACGAGCCATAAAAGACTTAATTATTATTATAAACACTTTTCTTTGTGTTTCCCTGCAGCTGAGTCGTGAAGTGCAGCGCTTTCACCTGCGCGCCCCGTAACGCCCCGTAACGCCCCGTAACGCCCNGTAACGCCCCGCGGCCAGCACGATGTCTCGTCAGACGGACGCACTAATGGGTCTCGACTCGCTGGGGATTGTGGGTAACGACCCTGATTACATCACGCAGCTCGTTAGTGATGTGCGCAGGTTCGCTGAAGTTCTGCTGAGTCTGAAGGAGGCTTTCAGTTCCCCAGGTGAGGGTTACAGGTGAAGCGGTGTGACAGTGTGAGAGTGTAAGAGTGTGTGAGTGAGTGTGTGAGTGTGTGAGTGAGTGTGTGAGTGAGTGAGTGAGTGAGTGAGTGTGTGAGTGAGTGATTGTGAGTGTGAGTGAGTGAGTGTGTGTGTGTGAGTGTGTGAGTGAGTGTGTGTGTGAGTGTGTGTAAACACGTCACTGTTTAGTTTTACATTTCCACGTCTTTCGAGGCGGACCACCTTGCGTCTTTTACTTCCTGTTTACTTCCTGTTTACTTCCTGTTTCAGTGCGTTGGCTCAGTGTCCTGGTCAGTGGAGAAACCTCTCAGTTTAACACGATTCCTGACAGGAAGCAGCAGCAGCAGCTTTCACATGTTTATTAAACACACAATGCTGACCTGCGCATCACTTCCTGTCCTCGCGCTCGTGCTTTAGGTGCTTAGCTACTTCCTGGTGTTGTTTTTAGCAGCATATATTAATAACAGCAATGATGGTGGAAAGTTTTGAGGAGCTAATAGTTAATCTGTGTGTGTGTGTTTGTGTGTGTGTGTGTGCGTGTGTGTGTGTGTTTGTGTGTGTGTGTGTGTGTGTGTGTGTGTGTGTGATCAGTCTGTCACTCTACAGCTACAAGCGATACACACACGTACTCTAATCGGTACGAGAGCACCGGTGTGTGTTATTCCCCTTTCAGAACCCCATCTTTTAATCCATCGTTTTTTACAGACAGTATGGCTGCAGACGGTACTCATTTCTGATTGGCTGTCAGATGTGTGTTACGTTCTTTATACTGTAACCATGACAACGAGCATAAATATCAGCTAAGCCCAGCCGATATTTTCACGCCGCACCATCGCAATTAAACTAATACTCCTAATGACTCAGGAAGGAAGGACTGCGGTGTGGAAATGTTTTAATTAAGAGAACCAATCAAAGAAAGTTAACGCCCACTGACACGTAACCATAGCAACCCACGAAAAGAAATATTAGTCATGTTTTAACAGAACGCAGCTCAGGGATCATTAACGGCAGGTTTCGCTTCAGTCGCAGCCAAAGCAAGAATTTTCAGGCGTGTTCAGACTCGCCGCGTGAGAAACATCCCTGCGCCTCGCAGCCCCCTGCCTCGACACGTCTCCCTGAGCGCTGTCCTCCAGTTTCTCCACACACACACAGCACTGGGGTGTGTGTGCGCGTGTGTGTGTGTATGTGTGTGTGCATGCGCAGGAGACACACACACACTGCTCTGCTCTGACGTACAGATTATAACAACACTCACTTCCTCATCAGGTCTCTGAGGAAAATCCCAAAATAGCCTTTTTCACTAAATTTTATCAACACAGATCTGTCTTTTATGCCTCTGTCTGTCTGTCTGCCTGTCTGTCTGTCTGTCTGCCTGTCTGCCTGTCTGTCTGTCTGCCTGTCTGTCTGTCTGTCTCTCTGTCTGCCTGTCTGTCTGTCTCTCTGTCTCTCTGTCTGTCTGTCTCTCTGTCTCTCTGTCTGTCTGTCTGCCTGTCTGCCTGTCTGTCTGTCTGCCTGCCTGTCTGTCTGTCTGTCTCTCTGTCTCTCTGTCTCTCTGTCTGTCTGTCTGCCTGCCTGTCTGTCTGCCTGTCTGTCTGCCTGTCTGTCTGTCTGTCTGTCTGTCTGTCTGTCTCTCTCTCTCTCTCTCTCCCTGTCTGTCTGTCTGCCTGTCTCTCTGTCTGTCTCTCTCTCTGTCTGTCTCTCTGTCTATCTCTCTGTCTGTCTCTCTGTCTGTAAGTGGTTGTTTTTCTGTTTAGTGTTGTCTTCATTTATTTGTTTTTTTAAATCGCTTCTGTGTCATTTAATTAATAAAGGTCTCCATCTCTCTCTATCTCTCTCTATCTCTCTCTTTCTCTCTCTCCTCCTCTCTTGTCTCTCCCCCCCTCTCTCTCTCCCCCTCTCTTGTCTCTCTCTCTCTCTCTCCCATCTTTCTCTCCCTCTCTCCCTCTCTCTCTCTCTCTCTCTCTCTCTCTCTCTCTCCCCCTGTCTCTCTCTCTACCTCCCCTTCTTTCTCCCGTCTCTCCTGTCTCTCCCTCTCTCCCTCTCTCTCTCTCTCTCTCTCTCTCTCTCTCTCTCTCTCTCTCTCAGAGGACACAGAGGAGTGTGAGGTGGTGAGGGAGAGACTGGGCGAGCTGCTGCGTGTGTTGAGGTGTGTGATCAGTAAACACCAGGCGTTAAACTCGGAGGAGATCCTCAGTGCTGCAGGGGCGCTCATCGCCAAGGTCAAAGGTCAGCATACAGCCTTGTCTCCTGTTCCGTGTGATGTTTCAGCCGCGCCTCGAGCCTGAATCGAAGCCCCGCCCCCTGATTTACACTGAGCACCGGGTCCTCATTAGCAGCAGTGGAATTTGTGTTCATTACAGAAAATATCTTTATTATAGATCTTATATACTTTATAAAAGTGACTGTTGTAGCATTTTGTATTTGTTACTAATCTGCAGCGCGTTGAAGAGCAGCGTGAGAGCTTCAGCGAGAAATAAGAAGGATCAGGCTGTGGAAGCGACTCAGTCTCCTGCATCAGGTGCTGAGGGGAACAAAGATGTGATCTGATTTTACAGACAAACCGTCTGTAACGGCTCACTGCTGCAGGAAGTGATGTCATCGTGAAGAGCAATTTTATTACAAAACTATGACTTAATGAAAACACGCTGCAGGCAGAAACGTGTGTAAACAATTTTACGGTATTTTCGTTGTTTTAGAGCCTGCGTTATGCACATAGAGACACGAGGAGTGAACACACACAGTGCAAGGGTGTGTGTGTGTGTGTGTGTGTGTGTGTGTGTGGGTGAGAGAGAGAGAGAGAGACAGAACAAGTGCGCTGATACTAAACCTCGATCTAACTATAGTTAACCTCAGCCTCTCAGGCTCCGCCCACAGGCCACACCCCCTCTGATGTTTTTCTGCAGGTTTCTGGCCATGAGCTTCAGGATCTTGAACGCTGCAATCTGATTGGCTCTCTGCGTTTCTGAACAACGAGCTATACAAAGCAAGATGTAGTGACTGGAGTGAAAGAGAGTTCACAGCGACCTGTTTTTAAAACCAGGGTCTGGTTGTACACCTGCTCTTAATTCCGGTTCTGTTTAGTTCCACCTGTAGCTTTAGTTCTGTGTGTTCTATCTTGGTTCTAGTTCTGGTTCTGGTTCTGACTCTAATTATAGTTTTGATTTTGATTTTTAAAATGTTTGCCTTTGAGTTTCCCGAAAATAAAATACTCGAAAGAAATTTTTGTAAAAGAATTAAAATGGGGTGTTTTGATTGGTGGTGACGCACAGAGAGGTGTGTGTGTGTGTGTGTGTGTGTGTGTGTGTTGTGGGGGCGTATTGTGGTTCCCTTATTTGGGAGGTGAAGGGCGCAGGAGTAGGGAGCAGGAGCATTGTTGTGGGACTGCAGGATGTCCTGAGGAAGAAGAAGAGAAAGAAGAGGAAGAGGTCAACGTTCCAGTGCAGGGCGACGGAATCTCACACTCGGAATCTCACACTCGGAATCTCACACTCGGAATCTCACACTCCGAGGAACATTTTACTTTATTCTCTCAGTTTGAGAGCAGAAAACTCAGCAAGTGTAGGCGTGTGTGTGTGTGAGTGTGTGTGTGAGTGTGCGTGTGTGTGTGCGTGTGTGTGCGCGTGTGTGTGTGAGTGTGTGTGAGTGTGTGTGCGTGCGTGTGTGTGTGTGTGAGTGCGTGTGTGTGTGTGAGTGCGTGTGTATATGTGTGTGTGTGTGAGTGTGTGTGCGTGTGTGTGTGTGTGTGAGTGCGTGTGTATATGTGTGTGTGTGTGTGCGTGTATATGTGTGTGCGTGTATATGTGTGTGTGTGTGTGTGTGTGTGTATATGTGTGTGTGTGTGTGTGTGTGTGTGTGAGTGTGTGTGTGTGTGTGGCATCTGCCCGAGTGAATGAGTCGTCATGGGGAAGTGAAGAGTGGAAAAGCTGAAGTTGGGGTTGTTTATTTATTCCTGTGTCCGCGTCGGGAACGTCAGCGTGAGCCGAGGACATCGTGACGGTTTCAGCTCTGGAGCTTTCGTTTCTTTCACTGTCGCCATTTTTACTTTTATTATTTGAAATTTAAATTTATTTTTATTTTTCAACATTGACTGCAGTCAGGAAAAGTGGAGGCCGACGACGCCGTGACATTCAAGGTCAAGAATTTAACCTTCTGTTCTTTATCTTTATTGACTTTATTTCTTGTGGAATGAGGTTTTTCTGAGCCGGAGCACGTTTAGCAAATTCAGGATGAGCTTTTTTTAAAAACATCTTTTTTTCTTTCAGTAAATTAAGAAACTTTTTAGTGATTATTATTATTATTATTTCAGGCGTTTCCAGATCAGACGTTTAGGTGAAGCTGCCGCGCGTCCTGAAGGCTTCTGTACGAAAGAACAATACAACGTTGTTTATTCGTTTGTTCCTTTGTTTGTTTTTCAGTTTCTTCAGCACGTAGAGCTCTTTAAGGTGTTGGGTTTGTTTCAGTAGAAGTCAGTAATAGTGAATATCTGTTGCATTGGTGATAAGTTACACTGTAGATGTGATATTTACAGTTTAAAGATGTTTATTTTGTGTTATTTGGTGTTGAATTGTTTTGTTTACAGCTTTGTTTAATTTTAGCGTCTTGTTTAGTGATGGAAGCGTATAAACTCTTTCCGTTATAAATATCTGACTCGAAATAAAAATCGAATGTGAACTACAGCATATTATCATCTGAATCTCTTCTTACGCACAAGCCCCGCCTTCTGACTTTAGGCCACGCCCCCTACCTGAGTCAGGAGCCGAGTTGCTGTTCTGAGGCGAAAGTGATTTTCAGTGCGAGTGTTTATCTCTCTGTGGCTTTGTCATCTTGTTTATATTTATAGGTATCAGTGTGTCATTCACACACACACACACACACACACACACACACACACACATTTAGCACACCATGCTAAACCGTGATAATTTAATAAACGGTTATGAAGAAGTGATTATTGCGACATTAAAGCGATCACCTGTTTGTGCCGTTGAAGAGAACGTTGTTGGTGTGAGTTTAGGAGCTAGATGCTGTGTGTGTGTGTGTGTGTGTGTGTGTGTGTGTGTGTGTGTGTGTGTGTTTCCTGTGTGTGTTTCTCAGACAGGAAGCCTCAGTGACTGTGAGGTTCTCTGGCCGAGTGTGTCGTGTGTATCCTCGCTGAATAGCTTCCTGTAGAGGAGACGCTGGAGAGTTTCGCTCCTCTTTACTCTTAGACTTTAGAACCAGTTAAAGAAGCGCGTAAAGTTCACGCTGCGTTCTGCTCCGCCGGGAATCACAGAGCGACGCCGCGCAGGTGAGATCGGGTCAGCACCGGTACCGCCCGTAGTGCTCACTACCGAGTGCACACTATCTAGGGCACACTATCTAGGGCACACTGGTTATTACCAGCTGTGTTTGCTTTCATTTTTAACTGGATATAACACGACACTTCACTTTCGGTTCTGCTTCTGGTTCTAGTTTTAGAACTGGTTCTGGTTCCTGATTACATGCCCGGTTCTTGTTCTAGTTTTAGTTCTACTTTTAGTTCTGGTTTCTGCTTGTGCACCAGTTTAAGTTCTTCTGGTTCTGTGTCTAGTTCTAGTTCAGATTCTGCTTTCGGTTCTATTTCTGTTTTCTGGTTCTGGTTAGGTTCTTGTTTTCTCTCCCTCTCTGGTCATGATTAGTTCTGGTCCTGGTTCCAGTTGAGATCTGCTTTTGGTTCTTGTTCTGCTTTTAATTCTAGATCTGGATCTTGTTTTCGTGCTGCTTTGGCATCAGGTCAGGTTTTGTTTCTTGTTTATGTTCTAGCTTTAGTTCTGGTTCTGGTTCTGGTTCTGTTGATCATGCAGGATGAGGCGTGTTTGTGTTTTAAGCAGCCAATCAGATCAGATCGCTATAGCGACGGCTGTGTCCCAAACGCCAGAAGAAGTGTGTGAGAGTGTGTGAGTGTGTGAGTATGTGTGTGTGTGTGAGTGTTTGTGTGTGTGTGAGTGTGTGTGTGTGTGAGTATGTGTGTGTGAGAGAGAGTGTGTGTGTATGAATGTGTGTGTGTAAGTGTTT
>CM074965.1:18849328-18851828 GCA_037577455.1 Pangasius macronema | reverse complement strand
GATAGTGTGTGTGTGTGTGTGTGTGTGTGTGTGTGTGTGTGTGTGTGTTCCTCAGGAAGTGATGAAAACCACATGACTAATTCAGATTGTGCTGTTTACTCCACTCATGCGTGCACACACACACACACACTTCTGCATAAACCAGGTCATTTCAGTGTGCACAGACACACACACATACACACACACATACACACACATACACACACACACACACATACACACACACACACACACACACACACACTCGCATCCGGACAGCAGCGTAGCTTTGTTTCTGTTCTAGTGCTGAGGGATGAGTTTCAGTTAATCAAACATTCGCCACAATAAAGTGTGAAGTAGTGTTTCTCTTTAAAATGTTTCATCAGATACACACACACACACACACACACACACACACACACGATGGATTAAAACCATGAGGGCAGAAATAACGTGTGTGTGTGTGTGTGTGTGTGTGTGTGTGTGTGTGTGTGTGTTGTCTACAGCATGCCCTTCCATAAGAGATCACTGAGCAGCACACACTCATCTCAGGGGAACTTGTCTCAGCTCTCTGCTGATGAAGTGAACAGTCCTGTTCATAAACGCATCAGCAAGATGGACGAACCCCCGTCCAACAGCAGCACAGCCGACATCCACGGTAACACACACGCACTCACGCACACACACACACACTCCTGTCTGTCCACCTGTCTCTCTCTTTTTCTCACTGTCTGTCTGTCTCTCTGTAAATACTACAGCTATATTTATGATGTTAACAGTTAAGTGGTGTGTGTGTGTGTGTGTGTGTGTGTGTGTAGCTCTGAAGGGAGGGATGTGCAGTGATTCAGAAAGTGCAGGAGGAAGCAGTGAGTCTCGGTCTGTGGATTCTCCCACTGCCAGCCCAGGTACATCGTCTCACTTCATAGCGTAATGTATGTCAGCGCTCTGTAACAGTCAGAGGTGGAGCTGTACGTTTTCTCACATCTTCAGGACAGAGGAGTTCACGCTTCTTTGCGGTTTCTCAGTATTTTTTTTTCTTATTAACTTCGAGAGAGAGAGAATAAAGAGAGGCTGGTTATAGCTGCTATAACGTAAGCGACAACAGGAACTAATTCATTTCACCGACATTCCACGACATTAAATGTAACTATAAACGGATAGAAAGTATGTCGTTCGTTAATAAATATAAAATTGGTGAGTTGCTGTGGAGTGAGAGGAATAAAACACTTGGGGACGTGCTGTTAGAGGAAAATAATCAACTTCAGGGTGGTGACAGTAACTCCGCTTCATCACACCAGCCTGTTAATCAGTAATTTACTGTAACACACACACACACACACACACACACAGTTTATTAATTATGTCATAACTAGTTTATCTCCTTATCATCACTGTTTTATTATTTCACTTCATCACTGTATCATTACTGTATTATTATTAATGCTGTATTATTATTATTATTAATGTTATTATTCCATTATCACCACTTTATCACAGTATTATCAGTGAATCATATGATAAAAAGTGTGTGTGTGTGTGTGTGTGTGTGTGTAGGGGATTTTAAGCGCAGACTTCCCAGAACTCCGTCCACAGGCACCATGTCATCTGCTGACGATTTAGACGAAAGAGAACCTCCTTCACCTTCAGACAACGGTGTGTGTGTGTGTGTGTGTGTACATGGTGTTACATGTGACATTATCGTGTATGATTTGCCGGGTTGTTATTGGGAAATGCAGGGTGTTTTTGCCCGTAGTTTTGCTGTAAATGTAATCAGAGTGTAATGCATTCACATTAGGGAAACAAGTTTAAGGGAAATGAAAATATGACTCATTAGATTTGTAGCTCAGTTTCTTGTCATGTTTGATAGTCTCACACACACACACACACACACACACACACACACACACTACTAACACACGGTGCTGTGTTCACTTATAATGGCTCAGGTCATGCTCACACTTCTGTATTAGTAAATGACTGCAAGTGTGTGTGTGTGTGTGTCAGGTCTGGGAGAGATGGTGACAGAGACGGCGAATTCTCCCGGTCCGTTCAGAAACACTCAGATGTCCAAAGCGGCTCAAACACACAAGCTGAGGAAACTGCGCGCTCCGTCTAAATGCTCTCTCACGCTGTCGGACCACCACAAGGTGCCTCGGCTCACGCTCCTCCATGGCCGAGAATAGAAGTGGTGGAAGTGTACCTTCACCACCTTCACCACCTTCACTACCTTCACTACCTTCACCACCTTCACCACCTACACCACCTTCACTACCTTCACTACCTTCACTACCTTCACTACCTTCACCACCTTCACCACCTTCACCACCTTCACTACCTTCACCACCTTCACTACCTTCACCACCTACACTACCTTCACCACCTTCACTACCTTCACTACCTTCACTACCTTCACCACCTTCACCACCTACACCACCTTCACTACCTTCACTACCTTCACCACCTTCACCACCTTCACCACCTTCACGTCAGACATGATATGCATATATATCTACTCGACAAT
>CM074965.1:18808951-18830170 GCA_037577455.1 Pangasius macronema | reverse complement strand
AAATACCTTTGAGCCCCTGAAAATGGAGGCACTTTGCTGAAAATGGCTGTAATTCCTAAACGGTAAATGCCATATTTCTGTAGAGCCTCTTAAAATAAAGCTGAAAGTCGACACTTCCATCACATCTCGATTATTTTATTTCAGTTGTGGTGGAGTATAAAGGCAAAATCACAAAAACTCTGTCATTGTCCAAATACTTCAGGACCTGACTGTTTATTACAGATGTAGTGAAGAGTCACAGTCGACATTTAAAGTTTTTCCTGAGAAGCAAAAAAACAAAGGAAAAATTACAGAAACAAAAAAGTTTCCTAAATTAAATATTATAATTACAGAAATCAAAAATCGGAAGTCAACAAATCATAGCAGATGTAAATATGTTTATGAAGCAAAAACAAAGAAAGTTCCAGAAACAAAAATTATTCAAGAAAGAAATAGAACAAATAAAGGTTCCAGAGATAATGAGAAAAAAAGAGAACTATATAAAATACAATAATAAATAAATAAATAAATAAATAAATAAAAAAGACAAAAATATTTCAGAGACCAAAAATTTTCAGGAAGAAAAAAAATAGAACAAAATAAAATGGAGTAAAAATTAAAATATAGAGAAATAAAAGCAAATTCTGTTAAAAACCCTTGACAGAAACTTCCCTCCTCAGATCGTGGTGTGTGTTGATGAGAACTTCTGGGTTCCTCTGATTCTGTGCTCTGTCTTTCCCAGTCTGACGGTGGAGGAACACATCCTCTTCTACTCGCTGCTGAAAGGACGAGAGCGGAAGGAAGCTGAGAAGGAAGTGGAGAACATGCTGCAGGATCTCGGATTACCACACAAACGATACGATGAAGCGCAGAATCTCTCCGGTCTGCTTTTATTCCTCAGTCTGACTTTTTTAGATTTATATTAATAATATTGAGTAATGCAGCTGCAGGGTTACAGTACTGTGCTCAGGGTTCCTCCTGGGTTCCTCCTGGGTTCCTCCTCATTTCCTCCTCGTTATGATGATGCTCTCTTTGTGTAGGTGGGATGCAGAGGAAGCTGTCTGTTGCCATGGCGTTTGTTGGAGGCTCCAAGGTGGTGATTTTGGATGAGCCCACGTCAGGAGTCGACCCTTACTCCAGACGCTCCATCTGGGATTTACTCCTGAAGTACCGTACAGGTGAAACTGCACCACCTACTGACTGAACAGCACACACTCGCTTCCACACATTACACTAGTGTTACATACCAAACACTGTGTGTGTGTGTGTGTGTGTGTGTGTGTGTGTGTGTGTGTGTGTGTGACAGGGCGGCTGTGATGAAGCTGAGTTACTGTCACCATCCTGAAGCTGATTATTTTCCTAAAGCAGCGCGTCCCCAAGTGTTTTATTCCTCTCACATCACAGCAACTTACCAACAATTACAATCTTTATTTATTAAAGAGCAACACGTCATACTATTATCCATTTATAGTTACATTTAATGTTGTGGAACATCAGTGAGACGAGTGAGTTCCTCTTGTCACTTACGTTACAGCAGCTATAAACACTCGTTCCCTCACCAGCCGCTCTTTATTCTCTCTCTTCACGTTAATAAGCCAAAAAAACGCAGCTTGTTACCAAGAAACTGCAAAGAAGCGTAAACTCCTCTGTCCTGAAGATGGCGAAAAACTTAGTTACAGCTGTAATATACCTCTGACTGTTACAGAGCGCTGACACTGGAGACTCCTTCCATCAGTGTTACATAAACCTGTGGTTTGCAGCTGCACTACTGTCAGAGCTGCTGCTGTAGAAGATTAATCAACACCTTCTGACCAATCACAATCCAGAACTCAGTAGCAGCGTGATAGATAGAAAAAGCAGCAAAGAAATCCTGGTATAAAATACTGTATTTAACAGCTAGCTAGTGAACTCTCTCTCTCTCTCTCTCTCTCTCTCTCTCTCTCTCTCTCTCTCTCTCTCAGGCCGGACGGTGATCCTCTCCACTCACCACATGGATGAAGCTGATCTTCTCAGTGATCGAGTGGCGATTATTTCTAAAGGGCAGCTGCACTGCTGCGGTTCTCCTCTCTTCCTGAAGAACTGCTTCGGCGTTGGATTTTACCTCACACTCGTCCGCTGTATTAAAGACGTACGCAAGAAAGAGGTGAGGCTTCCTGCTACACACGATTTAAACTATTCCTTCCCTCTAAAGTCTCAGCACTTCTGTATAAAACTGATTCAGGGGGCGGGGCTACATACGACCTCTGATTGTGATGTCACTAAATAAACTTAGGACCAATCACATCTGATATGCAAATCACTGGAGGATGACATAGTACCGAAAACGTTTATACTCAGCTACGTGCGTAAGTCACTTAGCTAATGTTGGCACTGAACAGATGGTGGTTGTCATGGTAACATTATGTTCTGACAGGTTTGAGCTGCTGTTAAGTAAATCTACAGCTAAGCTAGCTAAAGTTAGCCAGTGAGGCAGGAGAACATGGGGGTGTTTCCTAATTTGCATATTGATGTATATTCACAGATGCAGGCAGCTGAACTGTTTCTTGGGCGTTAAAAATGAGTAAACAGTTTCTTTTTGTGCATTTTGTTTGTTTTGCAGAACGAGTGTGACTGTGCGTCTGAATGTTCCTGTATGTGTTCCACCTGCACCAGGTATAAAGAGGAGAGTCAGACGCAGCAGATCAACAGAACCCTGGACGGTTAGCACGCTAACGAGCTGTTAGCTTCTGTACTATAATATCATTTTCATTATGAATATTTTTACCCCGTTAATATAGTTTAGTATAGTTTAATTAATCTGACTAGTGACCAATACTTTCTCCTCATCAGGTGACGTGGAGAACATCACCAGTCTGATCCACCACCACGTTCCTGAGGCGCGGCTGATCGAGGTGATCGGGCAGGAGCTCACGTACCTGCTGCCTAATAAAGGCTTTAAACACCGTTCCTACGCCAGTCTGTTCCGGGAGCTGGAGGAGACGCTCGGAGACATCGGACTGAGCAGCTTCGGCATCTCAGACACCTCACTGGAGGAGGTCTGTTCCCCTTCTTTACACTCCAGCACAGGGGCGAGTGTGTTAGACTGCTGCGGGGCGAGTGTGTTAGACTGCTGAGGGGAGAGTGTGTTAGACTGCTGCGGGGCGAGTGTGTTAGTCTGAGGGGAGAGTGTGTTAGACTGAGGGGCGAGTGTGTTAGACTGCTGCGGGGCGAGTGTGTTAGTCTGAGGGGAGAGTGTGTTAGACTGAGGGGCGAGTGTGTTAGACTGCTGCGGGGCGAGTGTGTTAGTCTGAGGGGAGAGTGTGTTAGACTGAGGGGCGAGTGTGTTAGNTCTCCTCCTCTCTCAGATCTTCCTGAAGGTCACCGCAGACGGAGAGGCGGCTGACGGCAGCGTGAACCCAGGTGAGTTTTCCGTCTCGCTCTCTTCATCAACCACAAACCTGTTCCAGCTTCACACTTTTAATTCGACTCTGCCTGATATTTTACTTTTACAACAATAACACCGCCATGTCGGAAATCTCAGCTGGCGTGAAGGTGTTTCAAGCTTTTCATCATCATCAGCTGAGGATCCAGCGGTCTTACACACGTCATCGCTGTTTACTTTTGTGTTATTTGTGTTATTTTTTGTGTCCTTAATGTCCACCCCTGTGTTTATTATTATTTTTTTACATTTTTTACATTTGTGTGTCATCAGTGTTTCTGTTTTGTGTGTCCATAGTGTTTATTTTCTCTTTTTCTTTTTGTATGCTTTTGAGGACGTGTATCTCTGGTGGTGTTTTTCCCTGTATGTGTGTGTGTGTGTGTGTGTGTGTGTGTGTGTGTGTGTGTGTGTGTGTGTGAGTTGTTTATGTGCATGTCCTCGTTGTGTAACTATGTGTATCGTACCTGTTGGTGTTCCTCAGAGCAGTGGATGCTGCGGAGGAGAAAAAGCAGCAGCTTGTTGAGAGACACTGATAAATCTGTGGCTCCTGAAGGTGATGAAGCTGATGTGCTAGCGCTGCTTAGCATTCCTGCGTCACGCACTCGCGCAATTTAGCACTTTAGCTTAGCTTTAATCCCAGGTCCTGCAGTCATGGCTTTGCTAGAACTTCCATTACAGTGTTTAACATGAAGTTCTTGAGATGTTCTCCGTGTCGTCTGCTGCAGAAGGGAACGGCGTGCAGGGGAACGGCGTGCAGGGGGACGGCGTGCAGGGGAACGGCGTGGGAACAGCTGGAGAC
Source organism: Pangasius macronema (assembly GCA_037577455.1). NCBI lineage: Eukaryota > Metazoa > Chordata > Actinopteri > Siluriformes > Pangasiidae > Pangasius > Pangasius macronema. The sequence goes on along the minus strand of CM074965.1, from coordinate 18,825,974 downwards.
TCGGACAGCAGAGCGGGGAAAGCCTCGAGACAGGTTAAAGGGTTCAGGCTGGTGATGAAGCAGTTTCACGCTTTACTGGTGAAGAGATTTCATCACGCCACACGCAGCTCCAAGGACTTCCTCGCTCAGGTGACATCAGAGAGGCCCGATTGTTCCACTCAGACACACCCACCTGTCTCACCCAGACACGCCCACCTGTCTCACTCAGACACACCCACCTGTCTCACCCAGACACACCCACCTGTCTCACTCAGACACACCCACCTGTCTCACCCAGACACGCCCACCTGTCTCACTCAGACATGCCCACCTGTCTCACCCAGACACTCCCACCTGTCTCACCCGGACACTCCCACCTGTATCACTCAGACACACCCACCTGTCTCACCTGGACACACCCACCTGTCTCACTCAGACACGCCCACCTGTCTCACTCAGACACACCCACCTGTCTCACCCGGACACTCCCACCTGTCTCACCCGGACACTCACGCCTGTATCACTCAGACACGCCCATCTGTCTCACCCAGACACGCCCACCTGTCTCCCTCAGATACGCCCACTTGTCTCACCCAGACACGCCCACCTGTCTCACTCAGACACGCCCACTTGTCTCACCCAGATACGCCCACCTCTGTATGTGTATTTGAATGTGTGTGTGTGTGTGTGTGTGTGTGTGACCGTGTGTGACTCTGTATGTGTGTGTGTGTGTGTGTGTGTGTGTGTGTGTGTGTGTGTGTAGATTGTTCTGCCAGCAAGCTTCGTGTTAGTTGCTCTGTTCTTCACTCTGGTCGTCCCCCCGTTTGGCGAGTACCCGAGTCTAACGCTCACGCCGTGGATGTACGGCCAGCAGTACACGTTCTTAAGGTCAGTGCTGCTTTACTCAGACTACATCTGAAATCTTCGTTAGTGCCACAGTGAGATTTAATTAGTTATAACTTGTGCTTTTCAGTAACGAGCGTCCGTCTCATCCCACCATGAGACACTTCATCTACACGCTGCTCAGAGACCCGGGCATGGGGACGCGCTGCATGAAGGACCAGCCGCTAGAGTGAGACGCTTCACACTGCTTTCTCAGCTACTAGAGCTAAAACATTGTTAGCAATTCTATAATTGTTTAAATAAAACTGTATGACAATTCTACACTTCTGACTCTATTGTTAAGCTGAATTAAAAATTTCATTACCAACATTCCAGTGTTGTTAGCAATGCTAGCATGGTCTGGATGCAGTCTTAGAGAATAACGTTTCCAACACTATAAAGAACATCTTACAGATTCTTCTTTTGAAGATTGTTAGCCACGTTAGCATTGTCTATGTGAAACAGCTTTATACAGATTATGGACGCTAGCATTCTTTAGCAGTTGTGTGTGTGTGTGTGTGTGTGTGTGTGTGTGTGTGTGTGTGTGTGTGTGCAGGAATTTGCCGTGTGGGAACGTTACGACGGATTGGGAAGTTCCACCAGTTTCTCCGGTGATTAGTAACATCTTACTGAGCCCTGAGTGGACGGAGCGAAACCCCTCCCCTTCCTGTCAGTGCAGCACCAATCAGAAGCTCACAATGCTACCGGTCTGTCCAATCGGAGCAGGAGGACTGCCACCACGAGAGGTAATACAACGGCTGCAGGGCAGAAACGATTCACATCAAATGTGAATGATCACAATCAACAATTATACAAAATAGATTGCACTGACTGTGCTGGCCCCACCCCTCTGATAACTCCGCCCCTTCTACTAAATAAACTGCAACCATTCGGTGTAAAAAGGGTCCGATGTTCCACACTTTGGTGGTTGTAGCACATCACCTGCATGTTAGCGGTGCGCTACGTGTCTCTGAGTGAGCGCACCTGTGCACTTAATGTAGGCAATCTGAGACGTAGCTGTTAGCATTGTTAGCACTGCTAGCTCCGTTATTAGTGTGTTAACTTTTTTTTTTATAGAGAAAAGAAGCGACAGGAGACATTTTGCTCGACCTGACAGACAGAAACGTGTCAGATTACCTGGTGAAGACGTATCCCAGTCTCATCAAGACCAGGTGAGCTTCACCACACTTACCTGTACCTGTGTCGTTTTTATGACATCACAATTCTGACACCAACCCGAGTGTGTGCTTCTGTTGTGCAGCTTAAAGAGTAAATACTGGGTGAATGAGCAGAGGTAACGTGTTTATATCACTTTCGCATTTCACTCAATCCATTACGCTTTAAAGGTTTCTAAATAAACAGACTGGTTCATGTTGTCAGGTACGGCGGTCTGTCAGCAGGAGGGCGACTTCCTGTTCTGGATGTGGATCCTGTAAACATACAGAACGTCCTCTATCAGCTCGGAAACATGATGAACATCACCGGGGTAGGCTCCCTACAGAGGCTCCCTACAGAGGCTCCCTACAGAGGCACCTAGATATAATAATACCTTTTAATATTATAATACGCTTTCCTGAAAAAGAAATGGATGTGTGTCATTTAGTGCTAAACCCCTCCCTAGGGTCACTACTCCAGGTTGGCTGTTAAAGAAATCGGTCCGTTCCTGCGCCACATGGAAAGCGAATATAATGTCAAGGTAAACTTTTATCACAGAGATGACCTGAAACTTTGGTTGTGTTCCAGTACTTTCACATTCCCCTAGTTCCCTTCCTTAAGTGCCCTTGCTGTGTGTTCTCGGTGATGTCACAGGTGTGGTTTAATAATAAAGGATGGCACGCCATGGTGGCCTTCATGAACGTAGCGAACAACGCCATCCTGCGAGCCAACCTGCCGTTTCACGCTGATCCGTCTGAGTTCGGCATCACGGCCATCAATCACCCCCTCAACCTGACCAAGGAGCAGCTCTCTGACATCACAATGTGGGTGTCTCAGACCACACCCACACCACGCCCACACCACGCCCAGACCACACCCACGCCATCTCCAGACCATGCCCATGCCCAGACCCACACCATCTCCAGACCATGCCCATGCCCAGACCCACACCATCTCCAGACCATGCCCATGACCAGACCACACCCACACCATGCCCAGACCACACCCACACCATCTCGAGACCATGCCCATGCCCAGACCACACCCACACCACGGCCAGAATATGCCCACGCCCAGACCAATCTCACACCATCTCCAGACCACACCCGGGCCACACCCACACCATGCCCAGACCACGCCCAGATCATGCCCAGACCACACCCACTTCTCATCTACATCTAATTTAATCTAACTCACTGATCAGATTACTGCATAAATAACACAAACCCTTTTCTTATAATCCAAACTGTTTTCTTCTTCTTAACACTCGGACTTTTTTTTAATATATTTACACTTTTCATTTTATTTTGTTTTTTTCTTTGTTTTTTATCTAATGTAAGGACATAATTCTTCTTTTCTTTTTGAAATTTATTACAAGTTTTATTCCGTGTGTGATCTCCGCTCTGTGTCTGTGTTTAACAGCTTGACGACGTCTGTAGACGCCGTCGTGGCCATTTGCGTGATCTTCGCCATGTCCTTCGTCCCGGCGAGTTTCGTCCTCTACCTCATCCAGGAGCGAGTGACGAAGGCCAAACACCTGCAGTTCGTTAGTGGCGTCAGTCCTCTCGTTTACTGGCTCACCAGCTTCTTCTGGGACATGGTGATGGTTTCGTCATCATCTTTATCATCATGTGTACTTTAGTGAGGTTCCAGAACCTTCTGTGCAGACCTGTGGAGCTGAATCTTTTCCCTCTGTGACTCTGTAGGTGAATTACTCCATCAGCACGGCCATGGTGGTGTCCATCTTCATCGCTTTCGATAAAAAATGCTACACATCACCCACCAACCTGCCAGCACTCATCACCCTTCTGAGCTTATACGGGTGATCTTCATCTTCTCCTTCTTCCCCTTCATCTTCTCCTACATCTTCTCCTTCTTCTCCTTCATCTTCTCCTACATCTTCTTCTTCTTCTGGCTAAACTGTCTATGGCAGCCCATAGAACTGTCTGGTAAAAAGTAGTGAAATTTGGCAAACTGATTGGGGAGGGTCTAAGGAACATCTGACCAAATTTGGGCCAAGTGCTGCCAACGCTCTAGCGCCACCATTGGGTCAAATTTGGGCCTAATTTGGAAGTACATTTATGATCATAACTTCTGAACCGTGTGTCCAAAATTGAAACGCCATTCTTGGATTCTCTGGGTCGAGACCAATGTCAAAAAACATTTTTCCGCTACTCCTTACAAAAGCCTCAGAAAATTATCGAAAGAATTTTGATTACTCCAAACAGTTTGTCCGTAATGGGCCGATGAATGAAGCCATCAGACAGGAAGTGAGGCCGTATCTCTTGTACACTGACACAAATCTTTTTAGACATCTTCAGGACCATGATCTGAGACTAAACAACAAACTGTCAGAGCAGAAGCAATCATGACCAAAGGTCAAAGTAGGTGACAGCAGCAGTAGCAGGAGCCGCAGCAGCACTGCCACCTCTTTACCTACAGGTCTGCTGTCCTGTGATTGAATCGGCAGCAACTGTAGCGTGTGAGTGTGTGGCTCACCGGGTCTGGGTGCTCGGCCCCAAAAACACTGCTTGCAGCTTTAATCTCCTCCTTCTTCTCCTTCTTCTTCTCCTTCTTCTTCTTCTCCTCCTTCTTCTTCTTCTTCTTCTCCTTCTTCTTCTTCTTCTTCTTCTTCTTCTTCTTCTTCTTCTTCTTCTTCTCTATCTTCTCTTCTTGTCTTTTTCCTTCTCCTCCCTCTCCTTCTGTCTTCTTTTTTCTTTCTTCTTCTCCTTCTCCTTCTTGTTCTTCTTCTTCTTTCTTGACTTTGTAATGTATGTTAAGTTCTTATTTTATTCATTTGTCTTGTTTCTCTTTAGCCCCGTTTTCCTTTTCTTTCATTTTGATTTATTCTTGATTTCCTTTTCTTTCTAACTTGCTGTCATTTTTTCTATTATTAAAGTTATTGCTTGTTTCAGGTGGTCAGTGACTCCTATGATGTACCCGATGTCGTATGTGTTCAGTGTTCCCAGCACCGCGTACGTCTCTCTGTCCTGCATTAATCTGTTCATCGGCATTAACAGCAGCGCCATCACCTTCATCCTCGAGCTCTTCGAGAACAACAGGGTAAACATCTCACCGTTATCACTGTGTGTGTGTGTGTGTGTTTCAGTAACACTCTCTGATCCGTACATCTCTCTAACACACACCGCTCCGTGTTTCAGTCTCTGCTCCTGTTTAACGAGGGATTAAAGAAGGTGCTGCTGATTTTCCCTCACTTCTGTTTGGGACGAGGCCTGATCGATCTGGCCATGAACCAGGCGGTGACTGACGTCTACGCCCGATTCGGTGACGTTCCCTCACTTTACTGATGATGAAGTAAATAAATATCATTAGTGCATCAGTCGTGAGCTGAGTGTACTGTGTGCTGTTTGTGTGTAAAGGGGAGGAGTTTGTTCTGGACCCGTTCAGATGGGACTTTGTGGGGAAATACGCGGTGTGTATGGCGCTGGAGGGCTTCGTCTACTTCACCTTTACTCTCCTCATTCAGTACAGGTTCTTCCTGGATCACTGGTGAGGGACACTGTCTCTTCTTCTTCTCTGATTTATCACATGATTTACTGAAGGACATGATCTGTTTACTCTGTGCTGTGATTCTCCGATATAAATACGATGGTGATGGAGGTGATAAAATGTTGTTAATGTGATTAATGGAGGAGATGGGTGTGGTTAATGTGATGGAGGAGATGGGTGTGGTTAATGTGTTGGAGGTGGTGGGTGTGGTTAATGTGATGGAGGAGATGGGTGTGGTTAATGTGATGGAGGAGATGGGTGTGGTTGATGTGATGGAGGAGATGGGTGTGGTTAATGTGTTGGAGGAGATGAGTGTGGTTAAGGTGATGGAGGGGATGGGTGTGGTTAATGTGTTGGAGGAGATGGGTGTGGTTAATGTGTTGGAGGGGATGGGTGTGGTTAAGGTGATGGAGGAGATGGGTGTGGTTAATGTGTTGGAGGAGATGGGTGTGGTTAATGTGTTGGAGGTGATGGGTGTGGTTAAGGTGATGGAGGGGATGGGTGTGGTTAAGGTGATGGAGGAGATGGGTGTGGTTAAGGTGATGGAGGGGATGGGTGTGGTTAAGGTGATGGAGGAGATGGGTGTGGTTAATGTGTTGGAGGTGATGGGTGTGGTTAATGTGTTGGAGGGGATGGGTGTGGTTAAGGTGATGGAGGAGATGGGTGTGGTTAAGGTGATGGAGGAGATGGGTGTGGTTAATGTGTTGGAGGTGGTGGGTGTGGTTAANTGGGTTTATGTGTGCAGGTTATGTGACTACAGTCAGGTCCCAGTTCCTGATGAAGATGATGACGTTGCTCAGGAGAGACAGAGGATCTACAGCAGGACACGAAACAACGACATCCTGCACATGCGAGATCTCACCAAGGTCAACATCCACGATACAATCACCTGATTTACGCAATCTGACACCTGTCAGCACTTACACATCTGTGTGTGTGTGTGTGTGTGTGTGTGTGTGTGTGTGTGTTCAGACGTACGTGGGGAGGAAGCGACCGGCGGTGGATCGGATCTGTGTGGGCGTTCCTCCTGGAGAGGTAAAACATCTGCTCTAATGAACTCACGGTTTCTGTAGCTATGAGACGAGATCATCCAGGAGACGTAAACGTGTATATTAACCTCTTACACCACAGCACCTTACCAACGACTACAACTTTTAAAAAATGACGTCATACTTTTATCCGTTTCTAGTTACATGTAACGTTGCGAAACAAGTCAGTTCCTGTAGTCACTTACGTTACAGCAGCTAGAAACAGCTCCTTCACCAGATTCTCTTCTTTCCGTCTTTTTTGAAGTTAATAAGAGAAAAAAACGCAGCTTGTCTTTTATTTTACCGAGAAACCGCAAAGAAGCGTAAACTCCTCCGGACTGAAGGTATCGTCTAGTAAAGTCGCTGATTCAGCAGCGCTCAGGTGGAAGGAATATGTTTAAACAGATGCTAACAGTAGCCTGTGGTCTGCAGTGTTTCGGGCTGCTTGGTGTAAACGGTGCTGGAAAAACAACCACTTTTAAAATGCTCACTGGAGACACAGACGTGACCTTCGGCGAGGCCTCGGTAGCCGGATTCAGGTAACCGCCGTGATAACGTCTGAGAGTGTGAACACAGATACTAAACCTAAATCTACTGAGACGTGACACTGAAATGTTAATCATTAATTATTATACTCTAATGTTTTCTTCCTCTAGCATTCTGACTAACATCCTGGATGTGCATCAGAACATGGGCTACTGTCCTCAGTTTGACGCTGTGGATGATCTGCTGACGGGCCGAGAGCACCTGTACCTGTACGCTCGCCTCCGCGGAGTGCCGGAGTCCGAGATCAGCCGAGTGAGTCTGCTCTCACTGACCAGAAACATCCACATTTGAAAAGTTCACTAAAGTTAAAGGGTGAATGTGAGAAAGTGTGACGGCTCGCTGCACCGTGTGTCCTGCAGGTGGCGCAGTGGTGCGTCGACAAAATCGGCCTGTCAGAGTACGCAGCTCTCTGTGCTGGAACTTACAGCGGAGGAAACAAGAGGAAGCTGTCCACTGCCATCGCCATGATCGGCTGTCCTCCTCTACTGCTGCTGGTAACCATCATCATCATCATCATCACAATAATAACCATCATCATCATCATCATCATAATAATAACCATCATCATAACCATCATCATCATCATCATCATCACAATAATAACCATCATCATCATCATCATAATAATAATAATAATAATAACCATCATCATCATCATCATCACAATAATAATAATAATAACCATCATCATCATCATCACAATAATAACCATCATCATCATCATAACCATCATCATAACAATAATAATAATAATAATAATAATAATAATAGACTCAATATAAATATTGTATTAGAAATGACACATGCACATTATCCAGATGATGACAGAAGGATGAGTGATGAGTGCTGAGTGCTGAGTGGTGAGTGATGAGTGGTTAGTGGTGAGTGCTGAGTGCTGAGTGATGAGTGGTGAGTGGTTAGTGGTGAGTGATGAGTGCTGAGTGCTGAGTGATGAGTGCTTAGTGGTGAGTGATGAGTGGTTAGTGATGAGTGGTGAGTGGTTAGTGATGAGTGGTGAGTGGTGAGTGCTGAGTGGTGAGTGATGAGTGGTTAGTGATGAGTGGTGAGTGGTGAGTGATGAGTGGTTAGTGATGAGTGGTGAGTGGTGAGTGGTTAGTGGTTAGTGGTGAGTGATGAGTGGTTAGTGGTGAGTGATGAGTGGTGAGTGGTGAGTGGTTAGTGGTTAGTGGTGAGTGGTGAGTGGTGAGTGGTTAGTGGTGAGTGATGAGTGGTGAGTGATGAGTGGTGAGTGGTGAGTGATGAGTGGTGAGTGGTGAGTGGTTAGTGATGAGTGGTGAGTGGTTAGTGGTGAGTGATGAGTGGTGAGTGGTGAGTGATGAGTGGTGAGTGGTGAGTGATGAGTGGTGAGTGGTGAGTGATGAGTGATGAGTGGTGAGTGATGAGTGGTGAGTGGTGAGTGGTGAGTGATGAGTGATGAGTGGTGAGTGGTGAGTGATGAGTGATGAGTGGTGAGTGATGAGTGGTGAGTGGTGAGTGGTGAGTGGTGAGTGATGAGTGGTGAGTGATGAGTGATGAGTGGTGAGTGCTCTGTGATTATTGTGGGTTTGAGCCCTGTGTGTGTTTATTAAGCCTCAGCCTGCTGTTACAGGACGAACCCACCAGCGGCATGGATCCTCACTCACGCCGCTTTCTGTGGAACGCCATCATGAGCGTCATCCGAGACGGCAGAGCTGTAGTGCTAACATCACACAGGTGAGTTGTGTCAACCTGCAACACACACACACACACACACACACACACACACACACACACACTAGGGGTGTCAAACATACAGCCTGCTGGAACGGGCATGATAAAGGTTGCAATCTCATCAGGAGAATCTGTGTTCTGAATTAAAAGGATCTTGAGAAAGAGCAGTTCTCTGTTTGTCCACTTGGAGGCGAAATAGAGCAGCGAACTCAGAGCCAGAAGCTGAGCCACAGTGATGTAATTCTCCATCAGTAAGATAAATATCTGATGGCGTAATCATGTCTTTTTTTAAAAGATCTAATTTAGGGGTTTCACGTGGAGCAGGGGTGAAAACTTCCACAATCTTTTATGCAATATTTATTTATTTATTTTTATTTATTTATTTTTTTGTCATTTTAAAAGACAAAAGCGCTATGAGCCCTGGTGTGTTTTGTGGGGCTTGGTGGCTCGGTGGTAAAAGCCTCGTCTCTCACCGTAGCGGTTGCAGGTTCGAGTCTCGCTCGTCCCCACAGACGAGTGATGTGAGAGCAGAGTGGGCGGAGCCTGAGAGTGGAGAGAAGGTGGTTGTGGAATATGGTGCTGGAGGCCACCAAAAAAAGTGCGGGTGATAGTTTTTACATTATCTAAGGGGTGCTGTAAAAACTAAGTCGACATTCTCTCTCTGAGCTCCATAACCCCATTCTTCTCCCACTCCGCCCCTGGGGGGGCAGCTGCCCGGTTAATACCCCCCCAACCTCCGTCTCCGCACCACTCCTCCTCCAACCTCCATCTCCGCACCGCACCACTCCTCCAACCTCCATCTCCGCACCACTCCTCCTCCCATCTGCACTCATATCCTGGAGTCCTGGCTGGGGTTCGAACCAGCAACCTCTCAACCCAGAGGCGAAGCTCATCCACATGAGCCACAGGATCTCATACAAGTACATAAGGCTTTATAAACCTTCTCATCTCTGTCTTCTTAACCCTGACCTAAAGCAAAAGCAGAGCCCCAGCCAAGACCCAGGGACCTCACGCACCGGAGACCCCGACACTAACCGCTGTACCGGGGCAGGACTGGTGGAACCGGTGCTTATCGGACTTTTGTCTTAATAAACGGCTCAAAGCGCGCTGAAGTGTTCAGGGGAAGAGGAGCTGGTCGAGGTTCAGCATTCATCATGTCCCTGTAACAGGAAGTGCATCTCTGAGAGCACTGTTCACCAACACACACCAACACACACAGCACACACCAACACACACAGCACACACCAACACTACCAACACACACCAACACACACAGCACACACCAACACACACCAACACACACAGCACACACCAACACACACAGCACACACCGCACACACAGCACACACCAACACACACAGCACACACCAACACACACCAACACACACAGCACACACCGCACACACAGCACACACCAACACACACCAACACACACAGCACACACCAACACACACCAACACACCAACACACACAGCACCCTCAGCACACACTAACAGATTTGTGTAACTCTGAGGCTGCAGTTGCTGTGAGCGGTTTTACACTCAGCTCTCCATCAGTGGAGGTTTTACACTCAGCTCTCCATCAGTGGAGGTTTTACACTCAGCTCTCCATCAGTGGAGGTTAAACCTCAGCTCTCCATCAGTGGAGGTTTTACACTCAGCTCTCCATCAGTGGAGGTTTTACACTCAGCTCTCCATCAGTGGACAGTGGAGAGGTTCAACAAACCAAAAGTTCATGTGAGAACTGTGATGGATTTACTGGTTACACAACTGCACTATTTGTCGTGTAGTCCACAGTTACAGGAATGATTTATAATCGCACTCTCCGTTACACCCAGATGAGGACGGGTTCCTTTAGAGTCTGGTTCCTCTCAAGGTTTCTTCCNACTCGCTCATTAGGGATAAATTCACATATTTACTATTAATATCCTGAATGTGTTTATTTCTGTAAAGCTGCTTTGTGTGAATGTCCACTGTTAAAAGCGCGATACAGATAACACTGAACTGAACTGATGTACTGTGTGTGTCCAGTGAGTGTGTGTTCAGTTTGTGTGTGTCCAGTGAGTGTGTGTGTCCAGTGAGTGTGTGTGTTCAGTGAGTGTGTGTGTTCAATGAGTGTGTGTGTTCAATGAGTGCGTGTGTTCAGTTTGTGTGTGTGTTCAGTGAGTGTGTGTCCAGTGAGTGTGTGTCCAGTGAGTGTGTGTGTTCAGTGAGTGTGTGTGTGTCCAGTGAGTGTGTGTTCAGTGAGTGCGTGTGTTCAGTGAGTGCGTGTGTTCAATGAGTGTGTGTGTTCAGTGAGTGTGTGTGTCCAGTGAGTGTGTGTTCAGTGAGGGTGCGTTCAGTGAGTGTGTGTGTCCAGTGAGTGTGTGTGTCCAGTGAGTGTGTGTTCAGTGAGTGTGTGTTCAGTGAGTGTGTGTTCAGTTTGTGTGTGTGTTCAGTGAGTGTGTGTCCCCAGTGAGTGTGTGTTCAGTGTGTGTGTTCAGTGAGTGTGTGTGTCCAGTGAGTGTGTGTTCAGTGAGTGTGTGTGTCCAGTGAGTGTGTGTTCAGTGAGTGTGTGTTCAGTGAGTGTGTGTGTTCAGTGAGTGTGTGTTCAGTGAGTGTGTGTTCAGTGAGTGTGTGTGTTCAGTGAGTGTGTGTGTTCAGTGAGTGTGTGTGTCCAGGTTGTACATTTCAGATAAATGCTGATAAATGAACAGAAGGAAGAGGAGGTGTTGATGTGTTATTGGTCACTAAACTGATTGAATGATTCTCTCTCTCTCTGTCTGTGTGTGTCTCTGTGTGTGTGTGTGTGTGTGTGTGTGTGTGTGTGTGTGTGTGTGTGTGTGTGTGTGTGCAGTATGGAGGAGTGTGAGGCGTTGTGTACTCGTTTGGCCATCATGGTAAACGGCACGTTCAAATGTCTCGGCACAATCCAGCACCTCAAATACAAGTAAGATCTTTTCTAGTCTTGTGTTTTTACTCCTCTTTATTTCCTTTATTAATGAAACAATCAGGTCCTTTTGCCTTCTAAAGTCTGAGTGTGAGTCTGAGTCTGAGTCTGAGTGTGAGTCTGAGTGTGAGTCTGAGTCTGAGTGTGAGTCTGAGTCTGAGTCTGAGTGTGAGTGTGAGTCTGAGTGTGAATCTGAGTGTGAGTCTGAGTCTGAGTGTGAGTCTGAGTGTGAGTCTGAGTCTGAGTGTGAGTCTGAGTCTGAGTCTGAGTCTGAGTGTGAGTCTGAGTGTGAGTCTGAGTGTGAGTCTGAGTCTGAGTGTGAGTCTGAGTGTGAGTCTGAGTCTGAGTCTGAGTGCACTACTGAGAAAAAATAACAATCTAAAATGTTAGCAGGTGTAGAAACAGATCTCTGAAAGTCCACATGATCGCAGTGTGAAGAACTCTGGCCAGATATCTGTGTTTGTTTCTTGGATCAGACGCTGTGCCTCTGTGGCGTACGGGACGCTTTGGAGTTTCACAGACTCCAGATATTAACTACAGTTTTCCAGAAAGGGATTGAGGGATTGAGGGATTAAAGAAAAAACAAAACTATGATAAAAATGATGAGCTGTAGAGTGATTAAAGTGGCGTGAGATGGAGACAGAGGAGAACCTGTGTATAAATACGTCCTGAAAACAGGCGATTAGAAGATTTCTGTCTTCATGCTGGTCAGATCTGAGATCAGCTGCTGATTAAATGCTGCACTGATGTTCGGTACCTGATGAAACCGCTGGTTTAACTCCAGCCCTGTGTGTGGTCTGCTTCTCAGGTTCGGTGATGGTTATGTGGTGACGATGAAGATCAGAGCAGCTCGAGCCGGTTCCTCTCCTGATCTCGGTCCCGCTGAAGCCTTCATGGAGAGCAACTTCCCGAAATGCGTGCAGCGTGAGAAACACTACAACACCCTGCAGTATGAGATCACCTCGTCCTCGCTCGCTCGAGTCTTCCAGCTGGTGGCAGAAAATAAACACAAACTGAACATTGAGGATTACTCCGTGTCTCAGACCACGCTGGACCAGGTGAAAGAATCGCACGTCACAAAGTCTGTTCACGCAATCTACAGGACAAACCGCATCGGTTCACTAACATCCGGAAAACACGCAGGACAGAGATGTGTGTCAAAGAATAATTTTTTAAAAAGTCACGTGTGAAGCTGGAGGAGGAAACGATATTTAAATGAGTTTTTTTGCAAGTGTTAATTGTTCCTGATAATCACGACAAGTTCAGATCTTAAAAAGACTCACGGAAACGTGGCGGTGGAAGTGAATGGTGATTTCAGACAGTAAGTGTTAAATCAGAGCCTTACGTTCTACAAATAATCACAGATTCCTCACGCGGCAACGTTTTGTGAGCCTCAGATAAACTCGGTCTGGTGGAGGGCCGAATGAGGACGTGGGTCGTGTTAGCGTCCTGATTTTACACACATTTGAGGATTCTGTTCACTGCGAGAGAGAGTGTGAGAAGATCGTGTATTTTAGCTTCGATCTGGAGCTGATGACAGTTTCATTACAGATCGCTTCACAGATCTCTCGTCTGATTGGTCAGTAGTGACGAGGGAGACTCAGGGGGAGGGTCAGGATTTATAAACAAGAGGTTCATAAACACCAAAATCAAATATGGGGACTTTATAAAGACTGTAAGCAGGAAGTGAAAATAATTAACAAAGAGGAGTGTTTAAACTCAGAGACGCGCCCTCTGGTGGCGTGGTGGTGAACTGTCTGTGGCTGGTGAGACGTCAGTGAGACGTCAGTGAGACGTCAGTGAGACAGAGCAGCCATTAAACCCATCACATAATTTTATCTCAAGCAGAAAAGTGAAATCAGTCACCAGCTATCTACTGCCACGCCTCTGCCACGCCTCTGCCACGCCTCTGCCTCGCCTCTGCCTCGCCTCTGCCTCGCCGCGTCTACATCCTCCTTCAGTCTGTTCACACGTGATGTACTAATGTCCGCTTTTTATAATCGCGTCTAACAGACAAAGCACTGCCTGGGTTAGATTGTAATTTGATTTTGATTTCATTTAATTTGACTTCGCTTGATTTTGAGTTGAATTTAATTTAATTTGGTTTTGATTTGCTGTTCCTGCAGGTGTTTGTGAATTTTGCGAAGCAGCAGACGGGTGAGGATGATGATGATGTCGTTCTTCATCCCAGAGCGGCCGGAGCGAGACGAGAAGCAAAGATCTCACCGGTGAAGGCGTCTTCCAAAAAATAATGACGTCACGTAAAAACGCCACGACACACCGCATCAACGAAACTCATTTACACTCCTTCATACCAGCAACGTAATGAATTTATTTTTTAAAAAAGGTTGATTCTCTTATTAACACACGTGACTGAGTGTGTGCTGATAATCAGTCCTACGATAGATCACGATGATTAATGTAACGAGCAGTGCTGCTCTCGTGGACCATTTAAAGGTCATTTCATGTTTACGTGTTGAAGATAAACTCATCCTTCTAACCGCAATCTTTAATTATTAATAATATTTCATTCCCACTCTTCATAGCTGTGTGTAATATTTAACATTTCTGCGACTCGCAGCGTAACGCGTGACTCACACGTGACTCACACGTGAAATTTCTGACGGAATGAAGACTGGAGCGCGGCCGTGTGCACGTCTCCACGTTTACATGTGCTGTAAATATGATGTTTTATTTTTTGCGCTTTTTTTATGTGTTTGCGCTCTCCTGCTGAAGCCGTGCCTGTTTTATTATACTTGCTGAAACTTTATATGCACTACACACACACACACACACACACACACACACACACACACACACACACACACACACATTGCTGAAGCTATTAAGCCAGAATAAAGCTGATTAATATTTACAGCTTTTACGTTTATTCACATTAATATTCAGACTTTAGAATCAGCTTGAATTGGACAGTTTGGTGAAATTCACTGCTGTGTTGTGATTTAAAGTCCTGAGTTCCGTGTTCTGAACACAACACACACACGAACTAGAGAAAAAACACTGAAAAACAATCAGTATTTTTTATTTTCCAACTGATTCTCATCGAGTAAATTTTGTAAATTAAATTAGGTTATAAAAGGGTTCTGTGACGGCTGTGTCCCAAATCACTAGAGGAAGAGTGGAATGATGGCGCTCCTGAGCGCAGGATAATCCCTGAACTCCTGCGTGTAGGCTTTGTGTTTTCCTCGAGCCCAGATGGTCATCTGTACAAACCCGATCAGTGTGAACACGGCGACTGCGGAAAGAAATGATACAGAAAGGACGTGATTATTAATGTTAGAGAGTTTCTCATGCGTGTTAAAGTGTGTGAAAGAACGTGTGTGAAAGAACGTGTGAAAGAACGTGTGAAAGAACGTGTGTGAACCTGGAACACACTGCGTCATCACCGTGAAGCTGATCCATGAACCCAACTGCAACCAAAACAACACACAGAATTAATAACAATATGAAGTAAACTACAACAACCAGAGAGAGACTGTGTGTGTGTGTGTGTGTGTGTGTGTGTGTGTGTGTGTGTGTGTGTGTGTGTGTGTGTGCAGAGGGACTGCTAGGACTATTCCTGCAGTAATATATCGGTGATAAGAGACTCCTGTTAGATTTATTTCAACACTCGCAAAATCTTTTTAAAATTCTTTAATTTTTCAAATTCTGTTTGACGTTTATTCAGAATCAACATGTTTAATGTACAGTCCTCTTTCCTGACGGAGATAAACTACAGGATCAGAACCTCCTGCCCTCTTTAAAGAGACAGCTCTCCTCACCTCGGCCAGACGGAGCACCTCGATCCCAAACAGCCGCCTGAGGTCACATGATATAATGATTCAATGTAAAAAAAAGATCTCGTGCTTTTATCTTACAGCGTATTAAACAGCAATACAACACTTTTTCCTTCTTCAGTCCGCATTTTCTATCCCTGGTTTTGTTTTTCGGGTGTAAAGGTGAGTGTTTGTGTTTAAAGGCGGAGTCTAGATGCAGAGAAAAACTCCGTCTCAGACGCTTCTACTCACGAACAATCCGCTCACGTTGGAGCTGCGTAACCCGACTCTGAATACCAGCAACTTTCCTCACGTAAACAGTGTGTGCGTGTGTGTGTGTGTGTGTGTGTGTGTGTGTGTGCGCGTGTGTGTGCGCTCAGTGTAACACACCTCATAAGTGTAGTTTGGACAGGAGACGAAGAAGAAGAGCCACGTGAACGGGTTTTTACTCGGGTATGGAATCTGCATCGGCCTCGATCCTGCAACATGCACACAGTGTTCATTCGTTCTTTCCTTCCTTCCTTCCTTCTTTCTTTCTTTCCTCGGAGGTGTTGAGAGGGAATTGTTGGTTAGATGTTTAATGTTAAACTCTCACCGTTACACCTGAGCTGATTCAGAGCGAGGTGAATGGAGAAGTTTCCACACTCACAGGTCTGAGCGATTGGAGACAGAACGGAGGAACGTCACGGAAACATTCACAACACAATTAAAAGCACGATATTTATTTATTTATTTATTTATTTATACAAGACTTTAGGATACGCACCAGAAACGTAACGAGTGACGTGTAGATCTGAAATTTTCCGTACACTAATAAAACAACAAAACAGTAAAATGCTCACATCCAAACAAGCCGCTTCACACTTTCACAAAACTGGAACAAAGTCTGAAATAAAATGTTTAAAATGTTTAAAATGTTTAAAATGTTTAAAAATGTTTAAAATGTTTAAAATGTTCAGGTCGTTAAGAGAAATAAATGGATCAAATAAAAGGGATGAATAAGAAAGACTGGAGTTTGTAAACGAAAACCAGTTAGTGATATTAGTGTAAATCACAAACACTAGGTAGTGAGCAGTAAGTAGTGAGCACTAGGTAGTGAGGTTTAATTCAGATAAATTCAAATAATTCAAATATTTATAATATATATTTTGTTAATCCATTTATTTCTGTAAAGCTGCTTTGCGACGATGTCCGTTGTTAAAAGCGCTATACAAATAAACTGAACTGAACTTACTGGGTGTGGTGTAGAGAGGATGGTTGATGTAGTACGCTAACCACGCTGCAAATCCCCAATAATATAAACAATTCTGAAAAATAACATTAAAACAGCCATTAACTCCGCCCACACACTCTGATTGGCTGAAAGCATACCTAGGCTAGCTGCGCTAATGTCCTGACCAATACAAATGGAAAGAAAATTCAGATTCCTGACAAATACATTTAAAAATTGAAAAGAAATGAAATTAAAAATATCAACAAGCCAGAATAACAGACAGACAGACAGACAGA
>CM074965.1:18790854-18797847 GCA_037577455.1 Pangasius macronema | reverse complement strand
TGTGTGTGTGTGTGTGTGTGTGTGTGTGTGTGATACTCACAGCAGGACCTGGATTGCCAACTGGACCTTGAAGACCAACTGGACCAGAAGGACCCTAATAATAATAATAATAATAATAATAATAATAGTAAGTGAAGCACTGTTTATTACACAGTTATTTGAACTTTAATACTAATTATTTGAGGTCGATTATTATTTTTTGAATGATTTGTGTAATAATTACAGCAGATACTCACCGATTCACCCTTGTCCCCTTTGCTTCCCTTCTGTCCCGGTTCTCCGACTTCTCCCTTTACATCAGAACACACGTTCACGTGTTAAACAGAACAAGACGTCTCGTGAACTGAGGAAACGTGGCGCAGAGAAGTTGAAGTTACCTTATCACCGTCCTCTCCAGGTGGTCCCTGAGGTCCTGCAGGTCCAGGAAGTCCGACTGGACCCTGAATACCATCACGGCCCGCGGGTCCAGAGGGACCTTTCTCACCCTGAACATTCAGGACACATTGCACACGTCAGAACACACAGCGTCACTTCTCTGAGCAGTCTCTCCATCAGGGCGTGGCATCGTGACTCGCGGGGATGAAACCCGTGATGTCACCGAGTTTGTAAAATAACATCTTTAACCATATAAAGTCTTACGATGGACCGAGTGATGTGTAAACGTGTGTGGAGTTCGGATTCGGTGTGAGAGAATTCATGCGTTTATCAGTCTGAAAGCTGCTACTGCAAACGACGGCGAGTGAAAATATTTTTATGGCAGGATTCTTCTGAAGCTTACAGACTTTTTCACAACCTGGATAAATCAGATGTAGAGAATTAAACGACACTCCGTATAAATAAAGCAGAATAAACTCTCCGCAGCCTTACCGGGCCACCTTTCTCTCCAGCAGGTCCCGGGAGTCCTTGAGGTCCGTTTCGTCCTGGTACTCCGATCGGACCGCCGGGTCCAGCACCTCCTCTCTCACCTGGAGATCCCTAAAACATCCACACACACACACACACACACACACACCACGTTCTTCATCATCACCACCCTGAGCTGTGCTCACTGCTTACTCACATCAGTGTGTTATTTATTCATTACTGTCATAATGTTTATTTATAATAAATAAAGGTAATGAAGTATAAGAGCGTGGCGGTGTTTACTGCACTGGGACGGACTTACGATGGGACCTGGTGCACCAGAAGGACCTTCACCACCTTTCAGACCTCCTGGACCCTGAAGCAGAGAAGCAGGAAGTGTGTGTTTATGTCAGGAAAGCGTACACACACTCCTAACCTTCATCACACAACACATTCACTCCTTCTTACAATTTACAGAACTACAGCGTAAATATCTGATTTAAATTCAGGCTTTCTGCTCTTCTCGTCCGTTGCGCGCTGATGAATGAACACAGCGCTGATGGAAACTTTGGGTTCTGTTTAAAGCAACATGAAGTGACGCGGCTTTAAATCCCGAGTTACATCTTCTTCAATTTCACTTTTTTTTAAATCGACATCAATCACAAAATTCCCACTTTTCCACACTGCTATTAAAACAGAATGATTTTACTGCAGCCAGAGATCCGATTTTTAACATGTCTGACGTGAGCGTGTGAACACAGACAGGACACACTCCTGCTCCGCCTTCAGCCTCTTTATTAAACTCCTGGAGTGAGTCACGGCAGAAACGTGTGATGACGTGGTGTCTTTAGCCGCGTCACTGGGTTTGGAGAGGATTATACTGTATTCTGCATTAAACAAACTCTTATGATTTATGTTTTTTTTTCTTACTGGAGTTCCAGGGAGACCTCTCTGTCCCAGAAAACCTCGGATACCAGCAGGACCGGGCTTTCCAGCAGGACCCTGAGGGCCCGGGTCACCCTGACGCAGAAATGAAGAATAGATTAAAGCTCGGAAAGTTTTATATTCGCTTCAGAGAGCAGCTCTCCCAGAGCGGACATTTTAACCTTTCATTCTTTGATTAATAATAATAATAATAATCTTTTTTTTTTTAAATGTTTTTTTTTTTATACCTTTCCACCCTCTTTACCCGCCGCTCCAGGAAGACCTTGCTCTCCGGGGGGTCCCGGGGATCCGGGGTGTCCTCTCTCACCCACAGGTCCGGTTTCTCCTGTAGAACCCTTTCACCAAACACACGACCCGGTTACCATCACACACTCATGAATAATAATAATGATAACAATAATAATAATAATATATTAATATAAGATATTAATGTGCACTAATGTTTTATTATTAATATAATTTTATAAATGCATTTAAACTTTAATATGTAAACAAACTAATTATCATCAACTTAAATACTGTTCCAATATTAACAATATTTTAAATGTAAAAATACATAAAATCTAAAAAATGTCTTTAAATATGTTTAAATATCGTTTGATTAATATTGCTTATTTAAAATGAGTACATCAAACACTAAAAAATTCATACTGTAAAAATTATTTTATATTTTTTAATTTAAATTATAAAGTAAATTTATTTATTTGTTTGTTTATTTATTATTTTTGAAATTTCTTTTATATATATTAAAATGTATTTTCCTATATTTTTTAATTATTTCTTTTCCAAGCGCGTTTGTGCAGGAAGAAGTTAATCTAAAGTTAATCTAAAGTTAATATAAAGTTAATCTAAAGTTAATCTAAAGTTAATATAAAGTTAATCTAAAGTTAATCTAAAGTTAATCTAAAGTTAATATAAAGTTAATATAAAGTAGTGTTGTTATATAACCCTATTTCGCGGTTGCCGTGGTTACCTGCGGACCGACGACTCCTCCAGGACCCGGGGGACCCGTCTTCCCTTGGAAACCCTTTCAGTCACAAATAAACTCAGATATTAAAGAAGATTCACGCCAACAAACACGAGCAGGATGACTTCTCTCTCTCTCTCTCTCTCTCTCTCTCTCTCTCTCTCTCTCTCTCTCTCTCTCTCTCGTGATCTATTGTGAGCTAACGTTAGCACAAACATATCATGCTAGTACGCTACTAAGCACTGCTAGGCTAAATGCATGCTAATGTTAGCTAACAGGATTAGCTTCAGACTGAAACGGATGTTTATACAAAACTACAAGGACAAGCTGGGGACTTTATCTGGCAGGAAGCGGCTCAGTGTGAATCAGCGCAGCGTCTTCAGACATTGTGACGTGTGTGAAAGTGAAAGGTGACGTACGGTTTCTCCTCGCTGTCCCGGGTGTCCCGGCAGTCCGTCTTTACCCGGTGGTCCCTGTGAACACACACATCATAATCAGCGTAACTGTTAACTAGCGCTTTCTTCAGACCGCGCGAGAGTTAGCATCAACACTTACAACTTTACACTGCTGATTTTATTCCACATCACTGGAGTCAAATTCAGCGAGCTAAATGACTAGCATGCTAACTTGTTAGCACAGTGATGTGTAATGTAATTATACGTGTTTTAAATCACTTACAGGTGGACCTTTAGGTCCCGGCAACCCAACGGGCCCCTGTGGTCCTTGAGGTCCCTGAAAAAAAAAAAAAAAGAACAATTAAGGAGTTTGAAATGAGTTTGAGTTTGGCAGAGTAAATCCTGCAGTGAGGGTGAAGGCGCTCACTCGCTCTCCAGGACCTCCGGCAGCACCGTCGTGTCCCGACGTTCCCTGTGAGGGAGAGAAAAGCCTCACAATCCTGCACGAAGTAATTCAAATAAACTAATAAATCAAAACATGACAGTTCTGAGAGTTTGGTTAATATTCTGACCTTCGCTCCTGGTTTCCCCGTCGGTCCTCTCGCTCCTCGGCTCCCGCGAGCTCCCTGAGACACAACATCACCATCATTAGCATTAGCATTAGCAAACCTAGCCACAGAGTCAGAGTGACTTAAACATGTGTGTGTGTGTGTGTGTGTGTACCGTCGGACCGCGCTGTCCTCTCGGTCCTGCTTTACCAGCCAGTCCCTACACACAGCAAAACACTCCATTAGGATCAGGACAGAGCCACAGCCCTCAGCCGAGCTCCACCTCGAGACATCACGTTACACAGCCGTGTACACACACGTGTACACACACGTTTCAGAGTCTTTTACACAGGAATTAAAGGTCTAACATTAAATAAACAGCTACACTGAGCAACAATCATTATTTTAAAATCAGTATCAGGACACGCTGAAGTACAGCGCTATAGCTAAAGCCTTATTCCTAATGTCATTAGATTATAGTCCAGAAGGAGTGCAGTAATTAACACTAACGTTAATGTTACACTAACAATCACTAATCAAATCTCTACAATTCATCCAAACAACACAGAGTTCAAAATTCCGTTTAATGTTTAATCCTCTGACGTTCCGGTGTCATGTGACTTTCCGGTGTCATGTGACTTTCTGGTGTCATGTGACCACAGGCTTTTCTTTTACAGAGAATTTCTCTTTTTTCTCTCTCTCTTCACTTGTACATGTTTATCTGTTCCACGTCTCTGTCTCGCTCACGTCATCGCATCGTGTTTAGAATCTGAGCACGGTGATCAGACGTACCCTCGTTCCTTTCTCTCCACCGGCTCCAGCAGCACCGGAGAATCCAGCAGAACCCTGCGGAACGGAGAAGTTTTATTCCCATGGAAACACACACTTAATTTACATCAGTGACGCGGTTTAGGCGGCCTACAGAGTGAACAGGTTTGGTTTGGGACTGATGATGATGATGATGATGATGCTCAGGTGTGTGTGATAGTTTTACCTTTGGACCCTGACGTCCAGGATATCCAGGTAATCCAGGAACTCCCAGTTTACCCTACACACACACACACACACACACACACACACACACACACACTCTCTCTCTTTAAGCTTCATATATAATCACAGAAACACACTCGTTTAGTTTATGGAGAGAAATGTTCACCTTTTCTCCAGCCAGTCCCATGGGTCCAGACTCTCCAGTCGGTCCGGATTTGCCCTTCGGTCCCTCCGGCCCGTCTTCTCCCCGCAGTCCGATCACTCCGGGCTCCCCCTGAAAAATATAAAACAAGTAAACAAATCAATTCTCTGCTAAATCTTCTTCGTGGTGTGAGCACTGGTGAGATAACGAGGTCATGTGATCAGCAGCTCTCCGTTAGTTACACAGAGGGATTGTGGGATTGCACGCGCTTTATCGCGACCCTTTCTCCACTCGATCGCGAGCGTGACGTGTTGCACCGCGTCCGTGACGTGAATCAGGCTGAGACGGAGCTCTGACTCCTGCGCTGAGACGCCTCGGCTGATCGCGCACGTTTATAACGTAGTTATTACACCACGCGCTGTGACCACGCGGAACGACGCGGAACGACGCGGCTGTGATCTACAGCTCTCCGTGCCTCTGTCGCCCTCCGGTGGCTGCAGCGTGAAACACCAGCCTTCCACTCATCACGTCCCTGCCCTGCTCTCAAACTCTTCTCTTCTCATCACGATCTCTCCAGAAGAAGTAGATGCTCAGTATTTATTAAATCACGAACACACACCCACCCACCCACACACACACACACACACACACCCACCCACCCACCCACACACACACCCACACACCCACCCACCCACACACACACCCACACACCCACCCACACACACACACACACACACACACACACTAACGACATGTTTTTCACGTGGACGGTTAAGGAGTGTGACTCATACCTAAACAAATCCCATCGACGGTCAATTAAACATAAACAGATGAAGCGCTGGGCTCTGTACTGTATAACGAAGCGTTCTGTGTAGAAAGTGAAGGTGTTGTGAGAACTTCACATGAACATCATCACTCACCTTGTCCCCTTTGAGTCCCATATCACCTTTAAACCCTGGGAAACCATCTTCACCCTGCAAAGCACACAATTACAGCATTTATTTATTTTTAGGAGAATTCGGAGCCTGAGTTTTTCCCAGTTTTACTCGTTATCATGTACCACCACTAGCTCTCTTTCCTCCATCACACTGCAGCTACACACACAGAAGGCAGAAAGCGAGCAGCGTGCTCTCACGCAAGAGAAATAAAGCAATGAAACGCACCACGCAGATCATTAACTCATTACTGCATTCATTCATTATTTCTGCAATTTTAAAAATAAAATCAGCACATTCTTCACTCTGCACCTGCTAATGCAGAACAGCAGCGCAATGCTGACATCTAGTGGTGGAGAATGATAACAACAACAACAACAACAACAACAACAACAATAATAATAATAATAATAATAAACTAAAACAAGTCATAAAATTTTTAATAAAACCTGATTTAACTGTAAGAGTTTACTCGTTAACACACTCATGTTTCACGCTTAAGGTCATTCATTAAAATGCTAAAGATTAATAGTTAATAATCGAAATGTGTCAATAAAATAATCAAAAATTCTAATTTATTTCTGAAAAGAATTTACAGCAAGAACAACCTCAGATTATAATCTTATTTACAAACGATTTTTTAAAAAGAAATGATTTATTAAGAATATTTTAAGAATATTATATTCATTTATAATCTGATCGCATTTAAGGGAAACAGAGCCACCTGGTGGTCGTGAGCCGTCATTACCTTCATTACCACGCGCGTGACTGCCGTGTGACACGAACGCGTTCTTACGTTATTACCGACACGCTCGTGCTTATAACTGCTCTATAACAGAGCAGCAGCTACACAAGAGCTGATTTAGAGGCAGTGGGTCAAAACTACAGAATCAAATAATCACTAATAATCACTAATAATCACTGAATAATCACTAATAATCACTAATAATCACTGAATAATCACTAATAATCACTGAATAATCACTAATAATCACTGAATAATCACTGAATAATCACTGAATAATCACTAATAATCACTGAATAATCACTAATAATCACTGAATAATCACTAACAATCACTGAATAATCACTAATAATCACTGAATAATCACTAATAATCACTGAATAATCACTAATAATCACGACACGGACGAATTTCTTTTTTTAAATCTTTTCTAAGCTTCTCATAAGAATCCCTCAGCTCGTTATCATCAGCACTTTGAGT
>CM074965.1:18693584-18706908 GCA_037577455.1 Pangasius macronema | reverse complement strand
GATAGAGGAGAGGAGAGGAGACGAGAGGAGAGGATAGAGGAGAGGAGAGGAGAGGAGAGGATAGAGGAGAGGAGAGGAGAGGAGAGGAGAGGAGACGAGAGGAGAGGATAGGAGACGAGACGAGACGAGAGGAGAGGAGAGGAGACGAGAGGAGAGGAGAGGAGAGGAGAGGAGAGGAGACGAGAGGAGAGGAGAGGAGATGAGACAAGACGAGAGGAGAGGAGAGGAGAGGAGACGAGAGGAGAGGAGAGGAGAGGAGAGGAGAGGAGACGAGAGGATAGGAGACGAGACAAGACGAGAGGAGAGGAGAGGAGAGTTCACACTGTGGTCCGAATCAGGAAAATTATTCAGCCACAATTCACTCGTTATTATTATTATTATTATTATTATTATTATTATTATTAATTACACATACAGGACGGGTATGTGTAATTAATAATTAGTTATTGTCAGAAAATAAACATTTAAATCTAAAATAAACACACAACAAAAATGTGTTTTATTCAACTTATTGTTTATTAAATATCAAAGTTAGTTTAATATTATAAATAAATTTACAAAAAATCCACAGCAACATGAACAGAGAGAAAAAAACTGCAGCCTAAAAAATAAAAATGTATAACACCGATTTTAATTTCCCACGATTATAATTATAGCTCTTAAAATACTCAAATTAATCTTATTAATGTTAATATTTTATCATAAACATTTGTCCAAAAACACAAATATTAGTATTTAGAATGAACACAACCTAAAAAAGCAGGATATTAAAGATTAGAATGAATGATTTAAAACACTGTCACTGTGTAAAGATATTTAATTAAAACATTATTTATAATATAATAATGTAGTAGATCATTTAGAGAGACGTCCGGACAGGCAGAGAGACGTCCGGACAGGCAGAGAGACGTCCGGACAGGCAGAGAGACGTACGGAGAGATTAATGCTGAATAACACGTGCTGTAGGTTTTTGCCAGAGAGGTTTTAGAGGTGAAGGAGTTTACAGTGGTGTTATTCTGAGATGTGAACTGAAACGCGATGTTGTGATGTAACGGAAAAGAGGCACTGAACATTAACGCCGAGCCTGGTGAAGCGTGGTGGAGGTAGCGCTAATCCCTGCTGCCACCGCCACCATGACCATGGCACTGAATGTTAACAGAACCTGGTGAAGCGTGGTGGAGGTAGCGCTAATCCCTGCTGCCACCGCCACCATGACCATGGCACTGAATGTTAACAGAAGCTGGTGAAGCGTGGTGGTGGTAGCATCAGGCGTCCGGCTTTGGGGCTGATTCACTGTGTCACTGTCTGGACGGATTATATAAAGAAATCATAGCAAGTAGTTTAACAGGAGAAGCTCAGGATGGATGGAAATGTAATTAGTGTAGAAATCTATAAACTCAATCCCTGGGTTCACAAACTTTTTCTCAAGACGTATCCTGCTTCATAATGTCAAAATTGATGCAAAGAAAATGAATTTGCTTTAAGGAGGATCTCACGTCTCAGAATTCCGTCTTAGATGGATGTTTCATTGCAGAATTCCCCATCAGCACTAGGACTCGGAGGAAGTGGCAAGGGCACGAGGAGGAGAGTGTGCTGTAAACACTGCAGGAACACATCCTGTGCTGTCGTCTGGAACGCAGCCCATCGCTCGGTGGGCTTTAGGACCCAGCAGCAGCGCGAGTGTCGGATCCTGATGTACTCTCACCGTGTCCATGTGGAGATGTTCAGATGTGAGTGAGACTCTGAGAGGAACACCATCATCTCCTCAGCCTCCACCCTGGATAAACACGCTCAAACCCTCACACACACTCCGCGGAGACAGACAGGAGTGTGTGTGTGAGGGAGAGAGAGAGAGAGAGAGAGAGAGAGAGAGAGAGAGACTGAAAACATTCATTTATTTTAAAAAACATATGTGAATAGTTTTAATGTGGATGGAGAAGCGACGTGGGCTTAGTGGAGAGAGTCTCCTGCTTTTATGGCTGAAGTTGTGATGAAGTGAAGATGTGGATTAAAATCGGAGAACTCCGGGATCCCTGCAGGTGAGTGTGTGTGTGTGTGTGTGTGTGTGTGTGTGTGTGTGTGTGTGTGTGTGTGTGAACACTGATCAGATCCTGACTCAGACTCAGCAGCCTGATCGCGGTGCACTCTTAGAATAAATGGTTCCTCATGGGTTCTTCGGATGGTTGATGGTTCTAGATCTCTGACAGGGTTCTACTTGGAACATTCTACTTTTTCTCAGACACGTCAACAAATTTGTTGTTGTTGTTTATATCAGAAACAGTCGCGTCGTAAATCTGCTTTAATCAGCATGAAGGAAATTCACACGTAGAACACAGACTCAACACCTACAATCCCGATTCAACACCGACAGTGTGGAAATAAAACCTCAAATATAAAATGAATTAACACTGAATTAACAAAACACCTAGAGAGTACAATTAACACCTGGAATGCAGAATGAACACCTACAGTGTGAAAGTAGTACCTTAAATTTAAATAAAAATAATAATAAATGCACACCTACAGCACTGAATTAGGACCTGAAGCAGTGTATTAACACTTAAACCAACACCTTAAATGTTTATAAACACCAGCAGGGTCTCATTACCTCCTAAAGTGTTAAATTCGAACCTGAACACACTGTGACACAGGGATGCTGATGATGTTAAAGCCTACGTTGCTGAAATCTAGATTTTAGGTGTTTAAATGAACACGCAGAACACCACATTAACACCTAACATGCTGACTGAACACCTAAAGTGTGGGGAAAAAATCATAAAATGCGATGTTAACACCTACATACAGGAATTAAAGCCTAAAAGAATTAATTAAACCTCTACACAGTGGTATTAACATATAAACTGCTGAATTAACACGTGTAGTATGTAATTAACATGTAGCATGGCCTAATGTAAACTGTTAATGCCTAATTTGCATATTCACTGCAGAATTAACACCTTAAATGCTGATTTAACACCTCAAGTGCAGAGATAATACTTTAAATGTGGAAGTTCACATTGAACTGTTCGCTCTGCTGCGTTACTGCCGGATTAAATAAGTGCCTCGGCTTCAGCGCTGTAGGTGTTAAATGCGGCGCTGTAGGTGTTAAATGCCGCGCTGCAGGTGTTAAATGCGGCGCTGTAGGTGTTAAATGCGGCACTGTAGGTGTTAAATGCGGCGCTGTAGGTGTTGAATGCGGCGCTGCAGGTGTTAAATGCGGCGCTGTAGGTGTTGAGTGCGGCGCTGCAGGTGTTGAATGCGGCGCTGCAGGTGTTAAATGCGGCGCTGTAGGTGTTAAATGCGGCGCTGCAGGTGTTAAGTGCGGCGCTGCAGGTGCTGAATGCGCCGCTGCAGGTGTTAAATGCAGCGCTGTAGGTGTTGAATGCGGCGCTGCAGGTGTTGAATGCGGCGCTGCAGGTGTTGAATGCGGCGCTGTAGGTGTTGAATGCAGCGCTGTAGGTGTTAAGTGCAGCGCTGTAGGTGTTGAATGCAGCGCTGTAGGTGTTGAATGCGGCGCTGTAGGTGTTGAATGCAGCGCTGTAGGTGTTAAATGCAGCGCTGTAGGTGTTAAGTGCAGCGCTGTAGGTGTTTATTCGGGACGAGAAATTGCGTGTGGAGTTTTTTGCTTCTGTTTATCGACATGTTTCATGGCCTCTAAATAAATCCCTGTGTGCCTGATTAAATGTTTTTAAATCAGATGAAGTCTGAGTGATGTAGTGTTTAATGTGTAGTGTGTGTGTGTGTGTGTGTGTGTGTGTGTGTGTGTGTGATGTACACTAAACACTCAGACAGGAGATAAATACTGACTTGTTAATGCACAGTTGGTAGATTCTGTGGTTTATAAATAGTAGTAATGCGAGTGTGAAGGCCGATGAGACGCTCGCCGCGGCTGTGGCTCATTAACACGCCGTACTGTCGAGTGTTTACTCACGTGAAATGCGGCCGAGTTCAATGAGAAGCGAGATCTTAGGAATAAAGTGAACATCTGCTTAGATGTGATGCGAGTATGTGCTAAAATGTTGTTTACATGTGTGTGTGTGTGTGTGTGTGTGTGTGTGTGTGTGTGTGTGTGTGTTTGTGTTTATGGTCACTGCAGTTTATCTGATGTGCAAATCAGCTCATGCATATACACAAGTCACAAAATGACATCATGCATTAATTTGCATATTTATGAAATAATTTGCATTTGAAAACACCACAGTGCATTATGGGTATTATTGTGGGTATTCTGTGGCATGGCGCTAATCTACTGCGGTGCATGATGGGATGCGAACACAAAAATTCAGGAATATCCTTTTTTCCCTTTTATTCCTCGTAGATGAACGATAAGCAAGTTTACTATCAAATGTAAGTGTGGCCACACCCAGGGACACAGGCCACGCCTCTTACGCTGGTACTGACAGGTATAAAGGCCACACCTGTTACACAGATGAGGCGTGTACCTGTTGGCCCTACTGAAGGAGCGCTGGCCTTGATGGAGGTCAGTACCAGCGTAAAGGGCGTGGTCATCTGCGTCTGGGCGTGGCTTCCCGTTCAATAAACAGTTTTTGGTTAGTTGAAATTAGATGTTTAGAGATTCCTGAAACACACACACACACACACACACACACACACACAGACGTGATCATGTACTGAGATGTGTGTTGTTGTTCTTGTCTCTGAAGGACACACACTTTTACTGCTCACTGCACGCTAATAAAAATAAATGTTGTTGTTTGTAATTTAATTTGTCAGAGAAATAGGAGTCGCTGAAAGCGCCGATGTTTCCATTAAGGGTTATAAAATATGCAATGTGACTGGACTGAAGTGTATAAATAGCCTGTGCGGATTATAGAGGAGCTCGTGTTGCCGTCATCGCTCGCGTATACACACACACACACACACACACACACACACACACACACACACACAGACGTAATGTTCTCGTGTAGAGCTGAAATAAAAACGAGTATCCTGTGTGTATGGAGGTGTGTTTGTGTTCCTTACACACAGACGTGATCAATTTAAAACATTTTAGTGAAAAATTTCTGATTCAAAATCAGAGGTATAAAATAAACACCTATAAACATCTCTGTGTGTAAGCGACAGTGAAGGAGGCGTGGCCTCTGGGTCTAAGTGAAAGTGAAGGAGGCGTGGCCTCTGGGTCTAAGTGAAAGTGAAGGAGGCGTGGCCTCTGGGTCTAAGTGAGAGTGAAGGAGGCGTGGCCTCTGGGTCTAAGTGAAAGTGAAGGAGGCGTGGCCTCTGGGTCTAAGTGAAAGTGAAGTAGGCGTGGCCTCTGGGTCTAAGTGAGAGTGAAGGAGGCGTGGCCTCTGGGTCTAAGTGAGAGCGAAGGAGGCGTGGCCTCCGGACATGTTGGTCCAAATGAATCAGGTGTGGTCTCTGTACCTGTCAGTCTCAGTGAAGGGGGCGTGGCCTCTGTACCTGTCAGTCTCAGTGAAGGAGGCGTGGCCTCTGTACCTGTTAGTGTCAGTGAAGGGGGTGTGGCCTCTGTACCTGTCAGTGTCAGTGAAGGAGGCGTGGCCTCTGTACCTGTCAGTCTCAGTGAAGGGGGCGTGGCCTCTGTACCTGTCAGTGTCAGTGAAGGAGGCGTGGCCTCTGTACCTGTCAGTCTCAGTGAAGGGGGTGTGGCCTCTGTACCTGTCAGTCTCAGCGAAGGAGGCGTGGCCTCTGTACCTGTCAGTGTCACTGAAGGAGGCGTGGCCTCTGTACCTGTCAGTCTCAGTGAAGGAGGCATGGCCTCTGTACCTGTCAGTCTGTTAAAAGGGGCGTGGCCTGTGTGCCTGTAAGTTGAAGAGGTGTGGCTGTTCTATGATTCAGTGCAGGAGGCATCCCTTCCCTTTTTATCGGGTCCCAATGAAGGAGGCGTGGCCTCTGTACCTGTCACTCTCAATTAAGGAGGCGTGGCCTACTACTTTTCAACAGCATAGTGAACAAAAACAACCAGCTGTTAACGTTCTACAACTTAACCATAACGTTAAGGACCTTCACTCTCATAGTTCAGCAGGTGTCCAGCAGGGGGCAGTGCTGCGTTAGTGTTAGCCCGACACGTTTAGCATTCGTTTGCACATTGAAAGTTTGAGTAGATGGGAATTTGTGAGAGACACCTAGGCTCCAAATCTGTCATATAACAGATCTTAAAAGCAAAGATGTGTTAACGCGTTAAAGTAAACAGAGTACAGTGCGAGCTAAATACAAATACGTCATGCTAATTTTATACGTGTTTATATTCTGACAGAAAAAATTCACGTACGAGTGTCTCAGTGAGTGTTAAGTGACATGTAAAGTGTGTGTGTGAAATGTGTCATTTTTATTTCATCTGCATTTTCATCTTATTTTAAACGGCTGTGTAATTATTTGTCATTTTTTATCCATTAATTGTTATAATCACAGAGTTTACTAGGAATTTATATCGTTAGCTTCGCTCTGTTAACGCACTCTTTCCCTTTTCTTTCCTTTCTCCGTTTATTCCTCGTAGATGAACGATCTCACCGGAAACAATGACTAGCGAGAAAGCTGACTGACAAGGCTACAACTTCTTCGAAGAAAATTTTTTTAAAAGCCTCACAGTGGGAGAACATCGGACCATCTGAGGAGTAAAAACGATTTTTGTTTCCATCTTTTCAGACGTGTGGCGCTTTTTACAATTCATTTCTAATATTTATATATTTATCTAATATTTATCGAGAATTATGTAAAGACTGTCTGATGATTAGCGCATGCTAGCATTTCATATTTAGCGCTGTTCTCAGATTATATAATGACAGACACGTGCATGTTTTACTCTTTTTCTGACGGCTAACTCTCTATTCTACAGCCATATTTTGCAATACAGTTAAATCTGATAAAGACTGTAAAGTAAATTTTCACAAAACTCTGAATCGGCTAAATCAGCGCTAGCGCTAGCATGCTGCCTTTACAAACCTAAACATCCTGAGATCAAGCCTCGTATCGGATTCCATGTTTTATTTCCGTCGTTGTTATCCATTGCAAATGATCTAGCAGCCATGCAGCTAGCGTTAGCATTAGCGCTGCAGGCGTGTTGGGTGTGTATTAGCCGTGCGATACAGCACTCTCCGGCCTCATGGGGGCACTACGACGTCTGCAGATCACAACTTTACACAGATGATGGACTCGTGTGGCATTACATGGCGTGCCAGCCAGAATCCACCGACATGACCAAGTACGTCAGAGTGAATCTGGAGCCAGAGAACATCACGTGCGGAGAACCGCCTGAGATCTACTGCGCGCTGGTCAGTGCACTTTTATCATCTTTATCTTTTGTTTTATGGTGTAGAGTCAGAAATAGTGACATTTGCCAGATTATTCTCTTTCTTATTAATACTAACACGTGAAGTTGAGGGAACCTTGTGCACTATTCCCTATTCCCTACTCCCTACGCCCTTGTGCCCTATTCCCTATTCCCTACTCCCTATTCCCTACTCCCTATTCCGTACTCCATATTCCCTTGTGCCCTATTCCCTACTCCCTACTCCCTATTCCCTATTCCCTACTCCCTATTCCCTACTCCCTATTTCTTTCTCCCTATTTCCTCTTCCCATAAACACTGAAGCCTGGTTGAATGAATAAATTGTGAATAAATCCTGAATAAACTGGGAAATAAAGATACAGCTGTGAGCGTGACGCTCTATTAGAGACTCAGTGTTCCTGCTCTCACTCTCCAAACCAAGCTTTTTATATCTGCAGAGTGACAGTAAATAAATAAAATAACTGAAAATACTGTGAGATTAAACTCAAAATAAAGCCTTCAGCATGTCACAAGATTTCATTGATGAGGTCTATCAGTATACCTGTCTCACTGTCTCACTGTCTGTCTCACTGTCTCACTGTCTGTCTCACTGTCTCTCTGTCTGTCTGTCTCTCTGCCTTTCTGTCTCACTGTCTGTCTCTCCGTCTCACTGTCTGTCTGTCTCACTGTCTGTCTGTCTCTCTGTCTCACTGTCTGTCTGTCTCACTGTCTCACTGTCTGTCTCACTGTCTCTCTGTCTCACTGTCTGTCTCTCTCACTGACTGTCTCTCCGTCTCTCTGTCTCTTTGTCTCACTGTCTCTTTGTCTCTCTGTCTGTCTGGCTCACTGCTTCTCCGTCTCACTGTCTGTCTGTCTCACTGTCTGTCTGTCTCACTGTCTGTCTGTCTCTCCGTCTCTCTGTCTCTCTGTCTGTTTTCTCTCTCTCTGTTTCTCTGTCTGTCTCTCTGTCTCACATCCATCTGCTATTCATCAAAATTAGAGATTTTTTTTAAATTGCTTCTAAAAACACACAAAAAATTAATATAAATAATCAATAATAAATAATTTCTAAACAATTATTTCATATTTTTATTCGACGTGATCACATAGTTTATCACTGTGGTTTATTGTCATGTTACTTTTCCATATGTATCACCTCACATTCATTTATCACCTGAACCCAGCGTGGAAACACACACACAAACACACACACCCAAACACACACACACACACACACACACACGCTGAGAGAGAAGATGGAGTGTGTGAGAGAGGTTTAGTGCAGGAGGGAGGTAACCTTTATTTTATTTTTAGCTGCAGAAACGAGACGAAGAGCAAAAACACGGTTATTATTCTTTTCTCTGAGTTCAGGTTCACCTTTACAACTGCAGTGTGATACATCAGAGTGATACACCAGAGTGATACACCAGAGTGATACATGAGAGTGATATCACATTCGTATTGTCACAAAGAAAAGAACTGAAAGAAATGGAAAAGAAATGAAAAATATTTTCTTACGGTCATTGATGGATTTTCGGCTTTCAGAATAAAATCCGCATTTTACTGGATTTTCTTGTCTCCAGTTTCAGTTTGAGCAGAAAGTGAGAGTGTAGATTAGTGTAATTCTCTCTCGTGAACTCTGCCCAGAAGGATGAAGGATGAAGGAGAAGAAGAACAGATTAACATATGAGCAGGATGAAGGAGTGAAGTTGCGCGTGAGTAACTGACAGAGCATGATAAAATGCTGGAATAACAGTCAGTGCTGGATCAAGTGCTATTCTATGATGCGTGCGGAAGCCATTTTGTTTTGCAGTGATGAATGTGATAATTACAACTAAAGCAATTCATGCAGCAATATATTGGTGATATACGAGACTCCTATTAGATTTATTTCAACGCTTGCAAAACCTTCTCCTCATGTATCATCGAATTAGTCTTTTATTTTTCAGTTTTAAATGATCTCCTGCCTTTATGTTACATCACGTTTAAATTTAACAGCAAAGAAAACACTTTTTCCTTCTTCAGTCCGCATTTTCTATCCCTTATTTTTTTTCGGAGGTGAATGTTTGTGTTTAAAGGTGGTGGCAGTGAAAAACTCCGTCTCAGACGCTTCGACTCAGGAAGTTTCTGATAACCTCGGAGATGTGAACTACATGCGGTTGGTTTTAGAAAATCCATTAAAGCAGCTGCGTAACCCGACTCTGAATACCAGCAACTTTCCTCATGTAGATACTGGCATAACCTTTAAGTCACCAAATCTGAATACGAACCTTTGGGAAAAACTACACAACACTGATCTAGCTTAATATCTATCTATCTATCTATCTATCTATCTATCTATCTATCTATCTATCTATCTATCTATCTCGCTGTCGTTATGCTGTTGTGCATGGCAGCTCCAGTTAATTGGGTCTGAAGGCAGCGGAGATGCTTCTGACGTTTCATTACCAAAAGGATTGTTGGCAGCTGATTAGCGTCTACACAGAATAAACGCGGCTGTAAACTGAGTGCAGTCGTTCCCTCTGGGTTCGTGACTTTAGCGTGACACCTCCACCTCGTTGTGAGTTTGTTTGTCCTGCTTTTTAAGATTATTTTGGACCGATTTCAATTTCTAGAGAAATCTCATCTTAATGTCAGTGGAGTCTGAGGCTGAGGATGAATAACACTGACATTAAGCACAGACTCGTCAGGGGAACGCGGATCACACAGCTGCTCTCTTTTTATTCACAAGGTTCTTCCTCAACCATGAGCCAAATAAAGCAACGAGGATTTATTCATCAGAATTATTAGGTGATATAAGAAAGATCCACACACAGGAGCCTATGTACAGATTCTCATTTACTGTAAAATGTCTTTGGTAACACTTAGAGTAATATAATCATATAATTATAAATAGAATTCTGTGTATAAAATACGCAGCCGTTGTCCTGAAGACATCAAAATAACGAATCACGAAAATGAATCACAATGAATCAAATTCATACATAAAGAGGGAGTTTAAAAGAAATGAATCACTAAAGTGAGTCTTAAAGGCAGTCCATACGAATCAATGCCGGCAAGCTGGAGTCAGTAGACGGCGTTTTCGTAAGAATCGATTCACTGAAGTGGGTTTTAAGGGCGAATCAAACGACTTAAAGTTCAGATCACTTTAAAAAGCAGTTTGAAAGAAGTGAATCAGTGAAATGAGTCATAACTGTAAAATAAATGAATCACAGATCACACAGTCTGATTCATTTAAACAAGTAGTTTAATGTGACTCATCATTTTAATTCAGTCTGTTTCTTTCCTGAGATTAATTATTAGTATTTTACTCCACGCTCATCAGCTAGTTGCTCTTTGTGCTGTACGGATCAACATGGCAATCAGGACCTGAAAAATAAACAGCATTAAAAACATAATCGATTCTAAATATGTTTAAGGGAAAAAAGTCTCAGATAAATATTTAATTACAAAATATTCTCCTTTACAGATAAATCCTGTGATTAAAGCTCAGCGTGGTGTGATTTTTGATTCAGAGAAGAAGACACACTCGATCACTCCAGTGTCAGTAACACAAACACTCGAACCCCAGCGTGGAAACCGAGCTCTATCCCTCAGCACTCGGAGCAGACGAGATGAATGACATCAGCAAACTCGCGAAGTCTTTTCCATCAGAGCCACGACGAGTCGCTTCACTTTAAACACACTGACACAGTGGTGTTTATCTGCTAGTTCTGTAAAGTTGTTGTACTTCATGATGGTAATTTATTCATTACGGAAAATGAGTTCATCAGGAATGAATTTAAACACATTCAGGATCACGGTTATTTTTACGAGCGTTATGCAGCAGCTAAAGAAAAGAAAATGTAAAAATGATTATTAGTGTTTATTATGAGTGCTGCTGTAATTAAAGGAGCCGTCTAACGAGGCCGGAGATGGAGCTTTTAAAGCTATTTGAGGTTAAACTGTTAATACCCACGATGCATCACTGCTCATTATCAGACCGTTACAGAAAGCTCATGTGATTTAAACTGAGAAATGAAGAGATTTCCTGCAGCGACTGTAAGAGATTATAATAAACATTTATAAATATTTCACTCAGTTTTCTGTGCAAGAGGAGAAGAAGAAAAAGCTTCACAGACACATTTTATTTTTATTCTATGTGCCAATCACACGATGCCTCACAGCTCAGAGACATGAATTAACAAAAATACAATTTAAAAAATTAATAAACTCAAATACAGAGAGAAAATTCTCTACAGTCGTCTGAGAAAAGAACTTAATTAGTACAGGGGACTGTTTCTGCCTCAGGTTTTCTCCTTTAACTCGTTTTCATTTTCACATCAGACTCATGGGCAACATCATCAGAGTGAAACCTCCTTAATCTGACCTGCTTAATCTGACCTTTGACCCTCAGTGTTGTGGATTAAAAAGATTTTCTTGCTAATGAAGTGTTTTCCTGAACACTGGGGAAAAGAGAATGAAACCTCTAATCCTCTACCGTAAACATAACTCTGAATAATAATGAATTCTCATTAAATATGTATTAATGGTGCGCTGTATCGTTGCTGTCTGCAGGAGAACCCGTACATGTGCAATAACGAATGTGACGCCGCTACAGAGGAACTCGCTCACCCTCCCGAGCTCATGTTCGACGTTGAGGGTCGAAACCCGACGACATTCTGGCAGTCGACCACGTGGAAAACGTACCCCAGACCTCTGCAGGTGAACATCACGCTGTCGTGGAACAAAACCATCGAGCTGACCGACGACATCGTGATCACGTTCGAATCGGGTCGACCCGAGCAGATGGTCCTGGAGAAATCTCTGGACTACGGGAGAACGTGGCAGGCGTACCAGTTCTACGCCACCGACTGCCTGGACGCCTTCGCCATGGAGCCCAGGTCCGTGCGTGAGATTTCCCAACGCACGCTGCTGGACGTCTTCTGCACCGAAGACTATTCCCGAGGCTACGTCTGGAAATACGACAAAACGGTGCGATTTGAGATCAAAGATCGTTTCGCGCTGTTCGCCGGCCCACGGCTGCACAACATGGCGTCGTTATACGGACAGTTAGACACCACCAGGAACCTGAGGGACTTTTTTACACTAACAGATTTACGCGTCCGACTCTTACGGCCGGCGACAGGAGCCACGACGGTGGACGAGGACAATCTGTCCAGATATTTCTACGCCATTTCAGACATCAAAGTCCAAGGCAGGTGAGAACGACACTTTACAGAAAATCTCGTCTCCGTTTTAATTTCTCAGGATTTCAGCATAAAACCTCAATAGTAGCTCCTCATTCACAGGAACCTGAAACTGCAGTGTAATCGCTGACCTGGAGAAGCTTATTTAACATTCACGGAAGGAGTCTCCAGTGTCAGAGCTTTGTAACAGTCAGGGGTAAAGCTGTAACTTACTGGATGATGATGAAGATGATGATGATGGTGATGATTATGATGAAGGTGATGAAGGTGATGATGGCAATGATGATGAAGATGGTGATGAAGGTGATGATTATGATGAAGGTGATGAAGGTGATGATGGCAATGATGATTAAGGTGATGATGATGAAGCTGATAATGATGATGATGAAGATGGTGATGAAGGTGATGATTATGATGAAGGTGATGAAGGTGAAGATGATGATTAAGGTGATGAAGCTGATGATGATGGTGATGAAGGTGATGATGGCGATGATGATGATGAAGATGGTGATGATTATGATGATTATGATGAAGGTGATGATGAAGGTGATGATGGCGGTGATGATTATGATGAAGCTGATGATGATGATGAAGATGGTGATGAAGGTGATGATTATGATTAAGGTGAAGATAGCAGTGGTGAAGATGATGATGATGAAGCTGATGATGATGATTAAGGTGATGATGGCAGTGATGAAGTTGAAGATGATGATGGTGATGATGATGATGGCGATGGTGATGAAGGTGAAGATGATGATGAAGATGGTGATGAAGGTGAAGATGATGATTAAGGTGATGGTGATGAAGCTGATGATGATGATTAAGGTGATGGTGATGAAGCTGATGATGATGATTAAGGTGATGGTGATGAAGATGATGATTAAGGTGA
>CM074965.1:18677795-18693538 GCA_037577455.1 Pangasius macronema | reverse complement strand
GTGATGAAGATGATGATGATGATTAAGGTGATGGTGATGAAGATGATGATTAAGGTGATAGTGATGAAGATGATGATTAAGGTGATGGTGATGAAGCTGATGATGATGATTAAGGTGATGGTGATGAAGATGATGATTAAGGTGATAGTGATGAAGATGATGATGATGATTAAGGTGATAGTGATGAAGCTGATGATTAAGGTGATGGTGATGAAGCTGATGATGATGATTAAGGTGATGGTGATGAAGATGATGATGATGGTGATGAAGAATCACAGCAGTGGGGTAAAGAGTAATGTGATTAAGAGCGTTCAGCGCTGATTAAACACATCGACGCTCCTCTGAGTCATAAAATGCTCTCTGTGATTTATACTGAGTTTATTGTGTGCCGTGTAAATCCATCATAATTACCACACACACACACACACACACACACATCCTCCTGCAACATCACTGAACACACACACACACACACATCCTCCTGCAACATCACTGAACACACACACACACACACACACACACACACACACACACATCCTCCTGCAACATCACTGAACACACACACACACACACACACACATACACACACACACACACACAAACAATCCTCAAACATCACTGAACACACACACACACACACACATCCTCCTGCAACATCACTGAACACACACAAACTTCTCATCTGAATAGTACATAAAATGACATTGTTAGCAGTTCAGGTCTCAGTGGAGTGTGTATGTGTGTGTGTTGGTGTGTATGTGTGTGCGTGTGTGTGTGTTGGTGTGTATGTATGTGTGCGTGTGCGTGCGTGTGTGTGCGTGCGTGTGTGTGTGTGTGTGTGTGTGTGAGACGCTAATACAGAGTGCTGTGATGTTATTTAGAGTTCAGGAGATTTTCAGGATCGATGGTGTTTAGTGTGTGATGAATTATGGATGTGTGTGTAATTACAGTGAATAATACACATCTGAAGAGACTCTAATTCTGTAACACTAATCTCAGTGTGTGTGTGTGTGTGTGTGTGTGTGTGTGTGTGTGTTAATGAAGGCCTTTGGGGGCTTCATATTGCTTTGATGTATTAAAAGCAGGAAGCGGTTTACGCTGCGTTTCTCTCTAATAAACTCTCACATGATCACAGATTGTTCTCGTGCAGAACCTTTTTATAACCAGAACCTTTTAACTCCAGAACCTTTTAACTCCAGAACCTTTTAACTCCAGAGCGTTTTAACTCCAGAGTGTTTTTACTCCAGAGCGTTTTAACTCCAGAGCGTTTTAACTCCAGAGCGTTTTAACTCCAGAGTGTTTTTACTCCAGAGCGTTTTAACTCCAGAACCTTTTAACTCCAGAACCTTTTAACTCCAGAGCGTTTAACTCCAGAGCGTTTTTACTCCAGAGCGTTTTAACTCCAGAGCGTTTTAACTCCAGAGCGTTTTAACTCCAGAGCGTTTAACTCCAGAGCGTTTTTACTCCAGAGCGTTTTAACTCCAGAGCGTTTTAACTCCAGAGCGTTTTAACTCCAGAGCGTTTGCCTGCGCTGAGTCTCCGGTGGTGAAGATCAGAGCTGTAGTGCTGCTGGAGAGAAGCAGACTGTGAGCTCACGTCACCTTTTCTCACCTCATTAACATGAACTCCAGCACTGACTGACACACCTCTGTTTTTCTCTCCGTCTCTCGTTTCTCTTTTTCCCTGTCTCATTTTTCTTTTTCTTTCTTTCTTTCTCTCTCTCTCTCTTCTGTCTCTTTGTAATTTGTCACTTTTCCCCTCTTTCTCTTGTATTCTCTTTCTCCTTTTCTCTTTTGTCTCTCTCTCTCTCACACACACACACACACACACACACACCCTTCTGTCTCTCTCTTTTCTTAATCTCTTTTTGTCTTTTTTTCTCCATCTCTCTCTCTTTTTGATGTTGTGTCTTCATTTTATATTCAGCATTTCACTTTTTCACCTTTTCTCTTCTTCTTTTACCTGAAGGAACATCAAAGTGAAAACATCATAACTTCACACACTCGAGGTGAAGGAGGTGAGGAAGTGTGTGTGTGTGTGTGTGTGTGTGTGTGTGCGTGTTTTCTCTTTCAAGGTTGAGTAATGAAACGAGGCCCTTCGTTTTCTTTTCTTCCATCAATATTAAAAAAATGACCAAAAATCTGACAATAATCTGCTTCAAGATCAGAGGAGAGACATGTCTGAATCTCTCTCTGTGTGTGTGTGTGTGTGTGTGTGTGTGTGTGTGTGTGTGTGTGTGGTGGCTACGAGTTAAACACGTTGTTCATGAAGTTTATGAAGGGAACAGGGGAAGTGATGGTGTTAATAACAGGACGTGACGCGCCGATGACTGCAGAGAGAGCGCGTCCGAGCCGAGCAGGAGGACGGAGATAAAACGCTCTCACTGGGAGAATAAAGAGAAAAAAGCCTTTTATCCGGGGAGACGTAGTGAAATCAGACGCTCCACGTGCGAGTGTAACTCTCAGGGTCAGGGCCGTACTCACGGCAGCCGTGTGAGGGGAAATAAACCCGCGTTTGTTTTAAATAAAGTCGCGCTCAGACTCGCTGGAGTTCGTGACTGATGAGTTTCCACCAGAACATCGCCTCAGATCGAACACGATCCGCTCCCATGAACCTGTTGTGTTGTTTTATTCCAGTAAAAGACCAGAAAACTTCTGATTATTCAAACTTAAACGTGTCGACACATTTACTAGTTGTTGTTTTTTTCAGATAGATCAATGATCCTAGAGCGGCGTTGTGTCAGGAAATGGTGCAAGTGAAGATTATTCACTGATTAAAAAACTGTCAAACCGTCAACTCTGAGTCCGACAGCAGAAGCCTGACGCTGAGACGCAGAAAACTTAAAGAGTGAAAACGAGACACAGGTGAGAGGCGAGCGGGATCAGGGCAGGTGTGAGCGGGTCATGTGACATGCAGGGGCTGATGGGTAGTGTAGTTCTGCGCTTTACAGCACCGCCATGACAAGTTCATCTTAAACATTAGCACATTCTACGGTGTCTTAATACCTTCCTTTTAGTGTCGTAGCACAATGCCACTGTTTGCATCTGTGTTTGTGTTTGCATTTAAACCAAAGTGGGCGTGGCCTTTACAGGAAGTGTGTACTGGAAAACACACACACAAAAAACAGTGCCACTGGAAAAAAATAGATTTTTCATTCACAAATTATAACAAATTATAGAGCATGACTCACTGAGCTGTTATTTACAGTTGATGTAAATATCCACCTCATGAGCTCTGATCAGATTTACTGCAGTTTCCAGAAAGTTCCGGAAAAGTTCTTCAGCAGATTCAGATTCTAAAGCAAAGTCACAGTAAAGTCTGTTAAGCAGCTTCAGCTGTATGGTTTAAAGAAGATCATTCCTTTAATAACGATGAGAAACACAGTGAATGTTGTTAAATGAACTGAATCGCTGTTTCGGGCGCAGTGTGTGTGTTCTGCGCGAGCGACACGGAGCGGCGACTCGAGAAATAAATCAGAAATGCGCATGCGCCACAGATAGCTCCACAGATAGCNCCTCAGATAGCTCGTCTTTCCTACGCGAAAAAATGACAGAGAAAGTGGAAGGATGTTTGTGCCGTGTGCAGCGCTCGGACTTTCTGGGCTTGTGTCAGTAGTTTTTGTGCGGTTTTGAGTTGCGTTGGAGTTGGAGTTGGAGTGGGAGCCGCTGAAACCTGGCAACCTGCCTGCAAACTTTACACTCACGCATTTCAAACTCTGCAGCAAAGTCAAAACTTCACGCTCATGAAGTTTCTTTTGTTTTGTTTTGTTCTGTGGGATCCCGGGTACCACACACACACACACACACACACACACACCTGGACTCCACCTGAAGCTTTCTGGAGCTTTCAAACAAACCCACAATTAAAAAGTGTCTCGCTTAATTCCGAATAAAGTATTCACAGTTTGTTACATCTCTACTTTCTATCTTTGTATTTTCATGTAGAATAATTTATTAAATATTCAAATATAAACTAAAAATAATTATATAAACAAACATTTTAAGACTTTATTCCCTTAAACACACGTTTGTACAGTCAGACACCTCACTTCCAGGTTTGTTTGGAGAAATCACAACTAAAAACTTAATATAATATAATATAATATAATATAATATAATATAATATAATATAATCTCTGTCATTTGTCTTGGAGTTGTTTGGTTATTGATTCGTTTATTTTTAAGCTGGTTGTAATAATTCTCAGTTAATAGCGAACAGCTGAAAATGCCGCGAAAGAACAGTTTAATTTAAAGTGAAAGAAAAACTGCAGAAAGCGAATTCGCATTTTAATGATTAAATGATCACCCAGTGTCTGGAGAATTCACATATAAACAGAAAGTGAAAGCCGTTCCTTTCAGCGAGCGCCGCCATGTTGAAGTCACGTCACGGAATCGCAGCTTTGAGTCTCGAAAAACATAATAAAGCATTTAGCATAAACATAACTAGCGCAATTAGCAAAACATTAGCACCTGTTTTAGCCTCCGTGACATCTAGCATTGCGGCTGCTAATCTGTGAACTGTCACACCATCACAGAACATTTACGCTTATTAAACGTAGAGCGCTAATCCTGTATGCTAACTACTAATTATCCATTAGCTATATTATTAGCTATATTATTAGCTTAGCACTGAATAGACTACGTTATTGGAAAGTTAGGACATTCTGTTGATACAAAAATGTCTGGAATAACAGAATGATATAATTATACAATATATTCACGCTAATGTTTAACACAAAATCAAAACACAACATGCTAGTGATTAGCCTGACTTTAGCTGCACTGATAGGTATGATGTCTGCTGTTGATTGTTTTCACAATTAAAGTGTTTTTATGATATTAACAAGACCACGTTAGCGTAACGCTATCAGGCTGAAATGAAACAAGAATCCTCTGAGGTAAAATCTGCATTTCTAAAAACCACTCAGTAAAATAAAGAGAGTAAACATGTAGAATCGCTGTGGTGTAAGAGACATAGAAGACTTGTCTTTACTCAAAGTGGTTATGTGATTTGAAACACTTCAGATGTACTCCTTAACCATGAGTGTTTAATGTGTGTGTGTGTGTGTGTGTGTGTGTGTGTGTGTGTGTGTGTGTGTGTGTGTGTGTTCTCTCCTGTCAGGTGTAAGTGTAACCTCCATGCCAACTCGTGTGTGTTTGATAAAGGGAAGCTGAGCTGTGAGTGTGAACACAACACGACGGGACCCGACTGTTCACGCTGTAAAAAGCACTATCAGGGCCGAGCGTGGAGCCCGGGGTCGTACCTGCCCATTCCCAAGGGCACGGCTAACGTGTGTGAGTTCTACACACACACACACACACACACACACACACACACACACACACGTAAAACACAAGTGCACCACATTTCCATTTAGTCTAAATACACATTTAAATACAAATAAGCTCGAACATAACTTATTACTTAATGCTAGCTAACAAGTTCAGCATGGGCGGAGCTAACATTTGATCAGCCAATCACAAACCTGCTTTCACTCCTCTGACGATACGATACGAAACAAAACGATACAATACGATTCGAAACGAAAAGATACGATACGATACGAAACGATACAAAACGATACAATACGAAGTGATATGATACTAAACGATATGAAATGATACGATACGATATGATACGGTGCAAAAAAAATGCAGCAAAAGTCCAAAAAAACTCACAAGTCCACGTTCAGAATTGTGCGTAACTAAGACACGCCTCTATTTTAGACAAACTCCGCCCAGTGCATGTAAATCTCACATAACTTCATGTGAGCTTAACTCGGAGAAATAGAAAGAAAGGGTTCTTTAAGGGTTCTTCAGATAATGAAGGGTTCTTAGCTTCCAGAAAAGGAACCCTTGGAACCCTTTCTAAGGTTTTAGAAGAGTGCTTTAGACCCTTTAGGAGTTGTAGCTTTGGAAGAGAGTACAGGTTGTGTTGCAGGTTTGTGAAAGTGATAAATATTTTTTTCAGACTCAGCTAACACACAGCATGTGTTTTTTTTTCTTCTGTTAGATTGTGAACGCAGCGTGAGGTCGCGTCTGCACCATCACACGTCTCATTTTTACAGGTTTAAATCGGAGTGCTGTTGCTCAGTGAGTCACTCTGCGCTTCCTCGTGTTCCTCTGTCGCTTATTAAAGCAGTGAGACGCTTACACACAATACAACTGCGTCCTACTGCATCATCGGCTCCAAACAGTCAGCACTCATCCGCACGGAACGCAGAGTCTTTCTCACACGCATTTCACGTGAGATGAAAAAAACATGACGCTGCATTTCGACATGTAATGCCCTTTAATTTGTAATTTGTGCAGGTGAAGTAAACGTGTGACATCACGTGAAAATGTTCATGTAGAGATGACAAACGTCTGAAAGATAACACGTGAAGTGTGTGATTATTTACATGTGAAGTTCATGGAGATGTGATGCAGCATGTGGCTTAGGACACACAGTAACACACAATAACACACAATAACACACAGTAAACCTGACGACTGAGTGTGTGTGTGTGTGTGTGTGTGTGTGTGTGTGTGCGCGCGTGTGTGTTAAAGCCTTTAATAACAGCTCTGTGCCTCTGCTCTGTTATAACGCCCTCGTCTCGCCGCGGCGTCATTCAGACTGACAGCCGTTTATTAAAAACTCGATATGAGGAAAAGCGAAATATCAGCACCGAGCTCGCACACTCAATATAAACTCCATAAAAACTCATCTTCTCTCCTGTGTGTGTGTCTGCGTGCATCACGACGCCGTTAAATATCAAATTTAAAATATTATTACTACCTGTCCCTGATGGGACGTGAACATCTTTCTAATATTTATATATTTTATATATTTATATATATTTCTAGGTTCCTTCTGGGGAAATGACTCATGTGGCCAAAACCTGCTGCACAATTTGTGCAGAATTTGGATGTGACCTCTTTAATGACCTTATTATTTATAATTTATCAAGTTGTATGCAGGATATTTTCTTTTTTTCTCTTTCCTCCTCTGAATAATGAAACAGGAAATTAAATTCTTCATTCCACACAAAAGCAAACCTCCTCGAACCCCCAGAAACACAGCACAGGCTGGGACTCGCTGCGTGCTCGCGTTTAGCGCTAACAGCCGCCAGTTAGCTTAATGTTAACTTTCGCCAAAGGTGTGTGTAAATGTTTGCGTAAGCCGAACCAAACTAAAATTTTCCACCGGATTTAGACGCTGATTTTCTTCGTACTCGTGTGCGTACGTTGATCACACGGAAAGCGTGAAGTCCTGACACGGCTCATTGCATCTTATCATCGTTCATACCGCAGAAAATGTATTAAAATAGAAAGAAGATGATGAACCATGTGGATTTAAAAGTA
This sequence comes from Pangasius macronema, assembly GCA_037577455.1. Taxonomy (NCBI): domain Eukaryota; kingdom Metazoa; phylum Chordata; class Actinopteri; order Siluriformes; family Pangasiidae; genus Pangasius; species Pangasius macronema. Next base: position 18,686,195 of record CM074965.1, on the reverse strand, counting down.
GTTTTTGGAAATGCTGTCAGAATTGTACTAATTAGCAGCAAAATGATCCAGACCTGAAATATTTAATGAGGAGGAAGGAAAACTTTGGAAGTTTTACCAAAGTCTATTTTAGAATTAGCTTTTAGATCAAATAAAAAAAATGAAAACTGACCCGTCGCTGTTAAGATGTCGCAGTGCATTGTGGGTATTTCAGCTGATTCTCAGTATGTGTCACTTGACGCTAGTTATGATACAAATGACGTGGAACTGTGGGTGTCATTTACGCTGCCATCGTGTCCACACCACTGCTTAAAAACACCTGATTCTGTTTCCAGTACATCTCTTACACTTTTTATTTGTATTGTTTCAGGTGTTCAGAGCGGTCCAGCAGGTGAGTGACGTCTCACACCAGTCAGTTATTAACCTTCCTCACCTTCTGTCTGTCTGTCTGTCTGTTTATTTTTCTTTCTGTCTGACTTTTCTTTCTGTGTGTCATTTTTTTCACCTGTCTGCAGGTCGGCCGAACGTCTCGTCTCTTGGAGTAGCGAACCGAAATCAAGGTAATAAATTCAGAAAAATACAGTAAATATGATCTATAGCTAGAACAGAAAAATATTATTATATAATTCTAATAATTATAAATACATTTATTATAAATACAAAAAAATTATACTACGTTAGCCTCATAATTCCAGCGCAACACTAAAGAAATCACCTCACACTCTGAACACACCTCATTTAAACGCACACACACACACATACACACACACACACACAGAGAGAGAGAGAGAGAGAGAGAGGGAGAGAGAGAGAGAGAGAAAACAGCACTTTATTAAGACATTCATGAACATCTCGGCCGTCTCTGTGGCTGTTCACTCCGTTTTAATTAAACACAAACCCTTGGGACGTCTTCTTGTCTCGTCCTGTCAGAGGAAGACAAGAGGAAAGAGGAGGAGTGGAAAAAGATGGCGGGATAAAGCAGAGAGACAGGAGGAGAAGCTGCAGGAGGTTCAGGGCCATCGATTTAGTGGATTTAGTGAAAGAGCTGATGTAATCCCTCCAGGCCTGGATTTAAAATAAAGCCACTCGCTTTCAAGAAATGAGAAAAAGAGACGAGAAAAGAGCTGAAGAGAAATTTACAGATAAAAACAGTAAATTAAATTTATGAAAAAATAAAGAATCAGAGTGTAACTGTAAATAATAAACATTATTACACAATTGATTAAATTCAAGTTGAAATTAAAAAACATTATCTAATACACTTTAAAGGAAGAAATAAAAACACTTGGTGCATAGACATTATTTATTATAATTATTATGACTTAAATACATATTAAAGTATTATTCTAGTAATTACATAAATAAACATAAATGTTAAAATTGACAAAAAAAACCTACCTGAAGCTTTTATCATAATCCTCTAATAAAACTTTTTTTTAATTTTCTGACAAAACGTATTTTATACACTTGAACCTTCGCTGTTATTTCTGTGTAAAAATCTGGCAGGTGTTTTGAATAATCTGAAAGAATCGCTCAGAAATGCTGCTTAAGTAGCTGCGTAACCCGACTCTGAATACGAGGAACTTTCCTGCGTAAATATCGACGTAACTGTGAAACACAAGTCTCTGCCTCTGTGCAGTAATGTTACTTAAACTTACGTTCTTTTAATCTTTTGAGATGAAACAACTTGTAATGAAACAGAATGTGATGAATAATATAATTAATGAAAATATTTCATTAATAAACATCTTAATTTACCTGAATCTGAACATTTTTGGGATAAGAAACTCGTATTAACGATCAGCCAGTGGCATGTGAACGCAGGTTTTTTGCAGGTTTTCTGTAATTTTGTAGAAATCTCTGGATAAATGAGAGTTTGATAGCTGATGAAACATAAACAGCTCTTTGTTAGTGGCATTCTGACTTTTCCCCATAACGCCTCCTGCGATTCTTCATAAATAAATCCGTTAATCTGGGCTACAGATGCTGAACTCAGAGGCTCCTCGGGGTTTTCTGGAAGCTGTTCAAACCCCATCGACTGAATAAAATTCACAGATCTGCAGATTAAAAGTTTTTAAATCCTCCCGAAGACCTGCGGAGGAGAAACACGAACCCTGGAATCTCGGAGCGTCTGTCGCATAAACACACAGACTGAAAGAGGAAACAGAAGAATCATAAAGTCACAATTTCACATCTGAATATTTATCACTTTTAACCGGATTCAGTGGTAAAATAATGTAAAATTTCACATTCTCTCTCGATTAACTTTAGACATTAATGAACAGAATTAAAATCGATAAAACAAACACAGAGCTTCATTCCTGGGACACGACGGTGACCTGAAAAACATCGAGGTTTATTCCCATCAAAATAAAATCTCACACTACGGCCAAAAAAAGGCAGATTCCACCAATAATCAATTAATCGATTAATAAATTCATCATATAATATGCTCCGTGTTCATATTTTTTAAAACACTTTTTTCTTCTTTTCTCTTTTTTTCTTCTCTGTTTTTTAGGAGAAATCTTTCATATGACTAATTCAGTTCAGTTCAGTGTTATCTGTATCGCGCTTTTAACAGTGGACATTCTCACAAAGCAGCTTTACAGAAATAAACACATTCAGGATATTAATAGTAAATATGTGAATTTATCCCTAATGAGCGAGTCAGAGGTGACGGCGGTGAGGAAAAACTCCCTGAGACTTCATGAGGAAGAAACCTTGAGAGGAACCAGACTCTAAAGGAACCCGTCCTCATNGTGTTCACGTGAAGTCCAGCTTGTTGAACGTCTCCAACCTCCACTGATGGAGTCCTGAGTATAAACCGCTCGTGCTCCCGCAGTCCTAAGCTAGCGTCATGGTTTTTATAATAAATTATAAAATGTTATACACTCCTGATCAAAATCTTAAGACCAGGGAGAATATTACAGTATTCACACTCCGCGCTGGTGGATCGTAACCAGGTTGTAAGAACTTCTTCAAAATGCCAAAAGAAGAAACAAGAGCAAGAGACAAAAANAGGCGATTTACTGAAGACTGCATTTAAACTCCAACCGGCTGGTCATCAGCTGATCAGTAATCTGCGTCTGACGGACGGACAGTGTAGAGAGTGTGGGAGGAACTGGAGTAAACCATTCCTGAGGTGTAAAGACATCGTTTTTCATTTGCCTAAAATGCGTCCTGACTTCAGTTATACCTCCAGTGTGATGAAAAAACTCAAAGGATCGGAGAAAAAAAGTATAATTTAGATAAATCTTTCACTTTATTATTAATTATTGAGTAAAAGTTCGGCGGAGATGCCGAGTGCTTCCATATAAATAAATGTATTTATTACCTGCCCTTCAGTGGTATTAATTCACACACAGTCTCTGTTCCTGAAGTGACTTTCAGGCTACAGGTGAATTAATCTAATTAGCATAGACTCCGCCCACTATTTTACATATTCATGCCATGGCCAACCCAGCAGTCCGTTATCAACACCCCGCCCTGAAGTACCGTTTCAGCTAATGAGCGTTTTTCTCCGATCCGATCTTACACTCGTTTATCAGAACCGCTCCCACGAGTGTGTGTTTCTGCTTTGTGTTCTCAGCTCGAGTGTGTGTTTCTGCTTTGTGTTCTCAGCTCGAGTGTGTGACGACGCGCTGCTGCGCTGTCAGAACGGCGGAGTGTGTGTTCAGCACCAGCGCTGTCGCTGTCCTCCGGGATTTTCCGGAGTTTTGTGTGAAACGGAGCGATGCCGCGGCGGCCAGTCCTGTGAGGAGCTCCGATCAGGACGTGACTGTCTCCGTCTCTCGTCTCTGCCACTCTTTTATTCCCTCGTTCTCTCGCTCTCGTCTCTCTGCTGCGTCTGAGGGAAGGACGAACGCCTGAGACTGAGGAACACCAACACAACGCTCAGAGACGCGCTGCACTCCGCCAAAGTGTAAACATGATGAGGGACAACGGACACACAACGTACACAACGTACACACAACGTACACAACATAGACACAACGTACACAACATACACACAACGTACACAACATAGACACAACGTACACACAACATACACAACATACACACAACGTACACACAACGTACACAACATACACAAAATATACACACAATGTACACACAATATACATGCAACATAGACACAATGTACACAACATACACACAACGTACACAACATACGCACAACGTACACACAATATACACACAACATACGTACAACATACACACAATGTACACACAATTTACACACAATATACATGCAACATAGACACAATGTACACACAACGTACACACAACATACACAACATAGACACAACGTACACACAATGTACACACGATGTACACACAATATACATGCAACATAGACACAATGTACACAACATACACACAATCTACACAACATATATACAACATACACAACATAGACACAAAGTACACACAATATACACACACTATACTTGCAATATACATGCAATGTACACACAACATAGACACAGCATACACGCACTATACATGCAACTTATACGCAATATACACACAATATACACACATGACATACACAATGTAGACACAATTTACACACAAAAACGCAACATACAATACACACACAACATACACACATATACAAGCACTACACACACTGCAGGCTGGAAGTCTGGAAATTAAGAAGTTTTTCAAAAAATAATGATAAACGATAAACACGTTATTTAAGTTAACTGTCATTCAGCTTGATTCAGCTTTAACCACGCCCCCTCTGACATCATCAGTATGGTGATGTCACCAAGCCCTCAGTCAGGGTTGCCAGATCTGCGTAAGAAAAGCAGCACGACGGTTAATAAAATGCTAAATCTGATCTCGCAAACTCTTTATTAAAGTCCGAAATCAAATCTAGAAATATATCGAAATATTTGCAAAGCAAAATGATAAAATGATAACGTTGTAAAATGGTCTTTAATATAAACACTGCGCCTCTTTATCAAACTAGATACGAAGAAATCTATTCGGCGTTTACACAAATCCATAAAGTAACACAAATAAGACTAGCTGTTCAATTGCAAAAGTAATGGCGCCCTGTAAAAGGAGGCGGAGTTAGTGTGTGTCTATGGCAGCCGACACGCTGCAGTGGCTGAGCTGCGTTACTGGAAGATTTAGCGTACGCCATATTAGTTGATAAATGAGGCTCAGTGTCATTAATAAACAATATTTATGACTAACGCAACAAACACGTACAGTAAAAATAGTTTATTATTATTTTATTGTTATTGTTATTATTTCACGGAAAAGACCACGCGTTTATTTATTATTTATAGTTATATGTTTCCATGCAAAACTGTGATCTATCATATATTTATATAATTTATTTAAAAAAATCCAACCTCACCAGCTAGTTTATTCAATAACATGCTAATTCTCACTAGCTAGCTCGAACCTCAAATTGCTGTATAATATGTAACAGGAAATGACATCACTGCACACCTGGGAAACATTCTGGAAAAAGCTGTTAGAAATGTGGAGTTCGCTTCCAAACTTCTCACCTGCAGTGTGTGTTTATATACAGATGTGTTTATATACAGATGTGTTTATATACAGATGTGTCCTCATGTCACAGCTTCGATTTTACAGTTTTATCTCGGCGGTTTTGTCCTCCGTGTTTATAATAACAGCCACGTTTTTGTCGTCTGGGGAACAGAACTTTGGAAATGGACATCGTTCCCAGGACAGACTTCACCACGGAGCTCAAACACCGACTCTGGAACAGAACACTGGGACACTGACGATATTTTGTCCCTGAAACAACAACAACAACAACAACAACAATAATAATAATAATAATAATAATAATAATAATAATAATAATGCGTGTTGCTGAATATTTACTGAGCAGAAGAAACCAAACACAGAGCATGAAATTTATGCGAACATTGCGGGGGGAAAAATCTTGTACATTTTTTTATGTAAAAAAAAAAGTGTTAGCAAATCATCAGCAAATATTCATTTTATATTTTGTCTGTGAAACATTATAAAATACGCGAACGCTTCATCCAGATTAGAGAGTGAGCCCTGACAGGAAACCCCCTTTTTTCATGGCCACGTGGTACAGTCCAGTTTGTGGGTGTGTCCACTTTTCATTCATAAAATTAAGCTTAAAAATGCTGTAAATCAGTTTACTGTTCAAACAAATATTGTCTTCTCTCGGCTAACTGAACTCTGTAACATCAGGCCACACCCACTTCCTGAAATTGTTGCCCCGCCCACTTCACACTGATGGCTCCGCCTGTAACGACAAGACAGCGCCGTTTTATTTAAAACAAACAGTTCATCGGCCCACGTGTTGTGGATTTGCTTAGTGCTAGGGCTAAGCACACGCCCGACTGTTGGCCCCGCCCACTTACACGCCCACTATTTATCTCTTATCTATTTATCTCTGTCATTAAGACCATTATCTCTATTACTGTCAAAACTGGAACCTCATCAGGTGTGGACTTCGCGAGGGGAAGGGGAAGGGCTTAGGGGAAGTGAGTAGGGTTTAGGGATTTAGTTTTACTCTGGATTGGAACAAGGCCAATTTCATCCCATTTACTCTGTAGATTTGTGTCACTTCCTGTGTGTGTGTGTGTGTGTGTGTGTGTGTTTAATTGATATATAAAGGAATTTTAATAACAAAGGAAACTGAAAATCATCTGTGAACCTGTGTTATGACTGTAAATGGATAAATCGTGATGTTTTATTAATCACGTGGCCTCTGCACCTTTTTTTTCTCTCCACGTAATCGTAGCGTTGCAGTCGTTAACGTTGTTGCAAGGGAAATCATTTTTTTTGTTGTTGTTCTGAAAGATGAATGTAGTAAAATATTAAAATATTAAAATATTAAATCACAGTGTGTAATTATTTTAATGAGTGACTGAGCCAAGGCTGTGTTTCATACAAAACGGTCATCTAAATGAGTGTGTGTGGTTAGCTAATAGCCTGCTAGCTAAGAGTGTGTGTGGTTAGCTAATAGCCTGCTAGCTAAGAGAGTGTGGTTAGCTAATAGCCTGCTAGCTAAGAGTGTGTGGTTAGCTAATAGCCTGCTAGCTAAGAGTGTGTGGTTAGCTAATAGCCTGCTAGCTAAGATCATGTATTCCTCACAACCGCACTTCCCCATCATACTGATACAAACATCACGTGTCTGATCTGTAGGTAAAACCCAGTGTTTATATCAGCAGTGTGTGAGTGCGAGTCATTACTAAGACCAGGACGTCTGCGTTAACGAGGAACTCGAGGATGGGAAATGGCATCGGTTTAATCGGACGTTCGATCTGGGATCAGACATCATTTTAATCACGTCACAAAAACGCCTTTAGCCCTCGTCTTTAATAAACTCACTCTCAGAGAGACGGACAAGAACGAGGATGTCACGTGACCTGCGTTTTAATGAAAAAAAGGGTTTTGGTTTTTTTCCCTCAGGAATTAAAGTTTGGATGTAAATATAAAGCAGAAGTGAAAAGCAGCCGGGGCGAGAGGACGAGGCTCATTAAGGCCGCTGCAGCGTTAATGCTTTTACAACGAGACTGAAATGAAATGTTCTTTAATATAAACTGTCATTTGGGCACTAAAGCGGAGAGAAAGTCAGTTATTACTCTGAATCAAAGTCTAAATCTCTCTCAGCTAAACAGTTTTTATATGTAAATCAATCAATAAATAATTATTAAGAATAATATAAGGAGATATTTTTCTTTTTCTACTTTGCTGAGAGTTTGAGAAGCAGAAATTTCTGAAATTGCTGAATCTGCACTTGAGGAAAAAAGGATGTGTATATGAATGTATCTTTATATGAAGGTGAATATTGTGCTAACTTGAGCGTCTGCATTAAAACGCTCTCTGTGCGGAAATCGGTAACGAGCCGGTGGAGTTGTGCCGAGTCACAGGGATGAAGTCATCAATAACAGCACAAGGTGAGCAGGAGGAAAAAGAGAAAATAAAACCACAAGCTCAGGAGTTTTCTCCTCTTGCTGAGGTCAGAGGAAGAGACACTGGATAAATTTATTTTATAAGACAGAGAGAAAGAGAGAGATAGAGAGAGAGAGACAGACGGGTAAGAGAGAGATAAGATGAGTGAGAGAGAGAGAGAGAGCCAAATTAGAGAGAGACGGGTAAGAGAAAAACAGATGAGAGAGAAATGGGTGAGAAAGAGATGGAGAAGAGAGAGACTGGTGAGAGAGAGACAAGAGAAGTGAGAGCGAGAGACAGGAGAGAGAGAGAGATGGGTGAGGGACAGATGGGTGAGAGAGAGATGGATGAGAGAGAGAGAGAGAGACAGGAGGTTGATTATAAAATACTACTATTGACCTATAAAGCACTAAACGGTCTCGTGCCACAGTACCTGAGTGAACTTTTGGTCTTTTATGATCCGCCACGCCTACTTAGATCAAAAGGTGCAGGCTATTT
>CM074965.1:18657318-18670907 GCA_037577455.1 Pangasius macronema | reverse complement strand
AGTTAAACGAGTTTTAATGATTGATAAAACAAGAACAGTTCTTTAAGAAATTGTCTAGGAAGCTTTTGTCAAGGATGAGTAATAAATTAACTATAAATTTTGTTTTGTTTTGTTGTTTACAATGTTTATCCCATGTGTAAGAATAACGTTTAATATTTTGCTTGTAACAGTTATCATTTTAAAAGGGTTAAATATCATTAGAACTCGAGAATATAGTTTCAGATTCATTACATTTCTAACGTTTATTGCTATTTATTCACAATTTATTTCCTTTTTAAATTATTTATTGCTAGCAGTTAGCGGTTTTGTTTCCTGACAGGAACACAGTGATGACGTCACTGCAACGGTTTTCTTTTAACTGTACCGCCTGCGTGATAAGACTCACGCGATCTAATTCTTTTCCGGTGTTCTATCTAGAATGTACTACGTAGTATGGTAGTAGACGGAGCACAAGTGGGCCAATCAGATTACAGGACAGCTCTCGATTTTAGCCAATCAACGCAGAGAAGGGGGCGGGGCGTATGGTGTCCCCTGTTCCTTGCCCTATAACAGCGAATCCTGCTTTATTTGGATTAGTCAGTTAGCATTAGCGTTAGCTTTAGCATTAGCATTAGCGCTGGTATCTTACGGAAACTAGCGCTTTGACATGGACAGGGAGAAACTTGGATTAATCCACTTTAGCTCGGATTAACGCGAATCTTTGTCTCGTCACACGCAACTAAACCAGTTTATAATAATATTAATAATCTAGCGAGTCGTGTGGTTATATAAACCGCTAGCTAGCTAACTAGCCAAACTAAAGGGAGTAGTTAGTGTTTCCGCGAACTGTTCGCACTGATAGTTTATTTATCATTATTTCACAGAGTTAAAGGATGGATTTCAGCGTCAGGAGATTCGCAGCAGATGCTGGAACTTTCCTGAGCCGCGCAGTGCAGGTACAGTTTACTGCTCCACTTTAACCAGAGCTGAGAGATACAGCTCCGCTTTTACACTCAAAGCCTCCTGAGTGTGAGGAACACACACATACACACACCTGTTACTGAGGCTGAACAGTCAGATAAATTACTGTGTGTGTGTGTGTGTGTGTGTGTGTGTGTGTGCGTGTGTGTGTGTGTGTGTGTGAGGAGAAGAAAATCAGCGCGTCACAGTCGGGTTATTAGTGTTTACAGTGTGTAAAGTGTTTAGTTTGTTTACAGTGTGTAAAGTGTTTAGTTTGTTTACAGTGTGTAAAGTGACGGTTACAGTGTTTACCGTGTGTATAGTGTGTCCAGTGTTGTTTACAGTGTGTCCTTTGATATTTATCGTGTTTACAGTGTGTATTGTTTACAGTGTGTACAGTGATGTTTACAGTGAGTACAGAGTTTACAGTGTGTAGAGTGATGTTTACAGTGTGTACAGTGAGTACAGAGTTTACAGTGTGTAGAGTGATGTTTACAGTGTGTACAGTGATGTTTACAGTGTGTAGAGTGATGTTTACAGTGTTTACAGTGAGTAGAGTGATGTTTACAGTGTGTACAGAGATGTTTACAGTGAGTACAGTGATGTTTACAGTGAGTAGAGTGATGTTTACAGTGTGTACAGTGAGTACAGAGTTTACAGTGTGTAGAATGATGTTTACAGTGTGTACAGTGATGTTTACAGTGTGTAGAGTGATGTTTACAGTGTTTACAGTGAGTAGAGTGATGTTTACAGTGTGTACAGAGATGTTTACAGTGAGTACAGTGATGTTTACAGTGAGTAGAGTGATGTTTACAGTGAGTACAGTGATGTTTACAGTGAGTACAGTGATGTTTACAGTGATGTTTACAGTGTGTACAGTGAGTAGAGTGATGTTTACAGTGTGTACAGAGATGTTTACAGTGTGTACAGAGATGTTTACAGTGAGTACAGTGATGTTTACAGTGAGTAGAGTGATGTTTACAGTGANGTACAGAGTTTACTGTGTGCAGTGTTCCAGCTCCTCTCACACCTGAGACAGGTGAACAGTGTTTAGGGTTATTACCTGGCTGAGGAGCAGAGAGAGAGAGAGGGAGAGAGAGAGAGAGAGAGAGAGAGAGACTCTCAGGACAGTATATTATTTTTATAAAAATGAGAGCTTGTTGGTTTTGCGTTTCAGAGTCGTTCTCTGGAGCAGAACAGACTGTAGATGTGTAAAGCACGCTCTGCCGTATTAAAGATCAATAACGCTGTAAATCTGTTGTATTTATTTAATTTATTTAACTGAATTTTCACTGAAGCGTCCTCGCACATCACGGCGCCCTGAATCTCCCCTTTTTATTCCGATAAAATAAAATTAGTCAGAAAACTGAGCCGTTAATATAATCTGATTATTTTAATGGTTATATTAGCGACTGATTCGCCTCTTTGTTTTGTTATTAATGTTAAAGTTCACAGAGGAGAAGCTCGGCCAGGCGGAGAGAACCGAGTTAGACGCTCACCTGGAGAACCTGCTGGCGAAAGCCGAGTCGACGAAACACTGGACGGAGAAGGTGATGAGGCAGACGGAGGTCTTACTGCAGCCCAATCCGAGTAAGAGGCTTCAGCACGAACACCAGCTGATCCTGCTCATCCGGATAGTGTCAAAGACGCCATAAGTCTTATTAATTTAATAAACAACTCACACTATGTTCTCTGTTCATCATATACACATTATACCAACATTTACTGTAGAAACATTCACGTTTGAGATAAACAGGAATTTTTCATTCCAATAAACATTTCATTTTTATTCAATTTTTACGATTTTTCATTTTGATAGACAAGTGTTTTATTTATAAACGCTCTCTTTTGGAAAGTGCGTTATTTCNTCGTTCTTGTTCTGTGAAGCGGAAAATTCTGAAACGCATGAATATCCTGTTGTTAAAGTAAAACTCAGTGAGGATATAAACTCTCTTCTTCAGTCTTTAAACATTCTCGCGTTTCTGAACTCTGCGTTTACTGATTCCCTTTTTTCATCGTCTGATAATTCATCTCATCTACCATGACTTTTTTTTCTAAATGAAATCAAACCGAGCGTAGAAAGCCTGGAAGGTTTATGAAATGATTAATTTATTTTTGTCCGGAGCAGGAATGCCGTAAACGAGCGGCGTGAGGTGACCATGTGATTGTGCTCGCTGTAAACAAATCGAATTTGTGTGAATTGAACAGACGTGAGGATGGAGGAGTTTCTGTACGAGAAGCTGGACCGGAAAATCCCAACACGAGTCAACAACCACGAGCTGCTGGGGGAGTGCATGATCGACGCCGGGCACGAGTTCGGACCTGGAACGGCATACGGTGAAAACCACTCACACGAGCCGTGAAAAACACACGCGCCAGGTCACGTCTGATAGATTAAACACGTGGAAATACGACAGTTCAGGCGTTACACACCGTTAAATACTGCTTTTAAAACTGAGTTTAAAAGAGAAGTGAAATGAAGAAAGGTGTATGTGTATGTGTATGTGTGTGTGTGTGTGTGTGTGTGTGTGCGCGTGCAAGAACACACTTTGGCCTGATGATTAGGTTTAACTAAAGAAAGTAGAAAGTCCATCAGACAGATAATAACTACAGAGTCCATAATATTAGCGTTATATCTCACTGTTTTATTGTGCGTGCGTGTGTGTGTGCGTATGTGTGTGCGGGTGTGTGTGCGCGCGTGTGTGTGTTATATTAATGCGCTCGTTGTAATATGTTATCGTTGCTATAGTAACGGCTCATCCACAGGGACTCGTACATCAGACGCCCCACTGATAATAAACTGATAAATAAACGTGTCCTCGTTGATACGGTGAAGTTTCTGTAAGGAGAAACGTGTTTATGTAACACTGATGGAAGGAGTCTCCAGTGTCAGCGCTCTGTAGCAGTCAGAGGTGGAGCTGGAGCTTTAAGTTTCCGGCCGTCTTCAGGACAGACGAGTTTACACTTCTTTGGGTTTTTTTTTCTCTTATTATCTTGAAGAGAGGGAATAAAGAGTCTCTGGTGAGGGGACGAGTGTTTATAGCTGCTGTAGCGTAAGTGACAACAGGAACTGACTCGTCTCAACAACATTAAATGTTACTATAAAGGGATAAAAAGTACACTGTGTCGTTGTTTAATAAATAAAGATGGGTGTCGGAGGAATAAAACGTTTTGGATGGTTTTACTTTTTTAAATTCAGATCGTGTTGATGAAAGTCAAAGTGTCGATTAAATGATGACTTTTAAACCGATTTGTGTTTATTATGTTTTCTTTCTTTCTTTCTTTCTTTCTTTCTTTCTTTCTTTCTTTCCCTCCCTGGTTCCAGGCAGCGCTCTGATTAAATGCGGCGAGGTGGAGAAGCAGCTGGGCGGCTCGGAGCGAGAGTTCATCCAGAGCTCAGCCATTAACTTCCTCACTCCGTTCAGGAACTTCATCGACGGAGATTATAAGACCATCTCGGTGAGCGTCGGCCGAAAGCGTGTTTATTACACGTTAAACACGTGCGTGGCGTCAGGCTTCATCGGCGCACGTGGCGCTTATCACGTACCGTAAAAGTGAAACATTAAATGACTGAAGCAGGGTTTAGTGCACGTGAGTTTACTCATTACTTTATCACAGCATGCGCTCAGGTGCGTGAGGAATTATCCTTTTCTCATTTTAACATTTTATATAAAATATATATATTTTTATTTTATTTATTTTGTTCATTATTAAATAGCATTTGTGCAATATATTAATAAATATTTATTTATTATATATCTTTTTATTTATATCATGCTTGTTATTTATTATACAATATATTTTATTAATTATGTATTAGATATTAATTTTATTATTATTTCTAGAATTATTTATTCATTGTGTGTGTGTGTGTGTGTGTGTGTGTGTGTGTGTGTGTGTGTTGTACAGAAGGAGCGTAAGCTGCTGCAGGTGAAACGCCTCGACCTGGACGCGGCTAAAACACGGCTAAAGAAAGCTCGAGTAGCGGACGCTCGCTCTGCGGTGAGTAACTCCACCATCTCACACACACACACACACACACACACACACACACACACACACACACACACACACACACGTTAATACCCGTCTGTCTGTTTCTCTAACTGTGTATCTGTTGAGTTATTAGTTTTCCTGTCTGTTATTAAACACACACACACACACACAGAACCTTCTGTCTAACTGATTCATTATTGAATGTGTTTGCGTTAATAAACAGATAATTGATTAATCATTAGAATGTCTTAATGTGGTGTAATCGAGTATAAGTCATTAATTAATCTGTACTGTCAGTGGTGTGTGTGTGTGTGTGTGTGTGTGTGTGTGTGTGACAGGTGTGTTAGAGAGAAGTAATAAACAGAAGTATGAGTCACAGTGTAAAAGCTTTACTGAGCCTTGGTGAGAGTTCAGCAGTGGAGTTTCCGGCGGCGGTTTCCGGGTCGGTGCTGGAGCAGTGGGGTCCGGGGGATGAGTGCAGCTCGTTACTCTCACGCCGCTCTGATTCCTCAGCGCGTCATTAACGGCTCTTTCATTTCCTGCCGAGCGACACGTCACGCGCTTTAACGGCTTATAATTACACTTAATGCTGTGGAACGTCCGAGAGACGAGTTATTCCTGTTCTCGCTTACGTTACAGCTGCCTTAAACACTCGTTCTTCCACCTCTCCCTCTCTCCCTCCCTCTCTCACACACCCTCTCTCCCTCTCTCACACACCCTCCCTCTCTCTCTCCCTCTCTAATTCTCCCTCCTTCTCTCTCACACACCATCCCTCTTCCTCTCTCTCTCTCCTTCCCTCTCCCTCTTTTCCTCTCTCTCCCTCTCTCTCATTCTGTCTGTCTCTCTCTCTCTCTCCACCCCTCATTCTCTTTCACTCCCTCCCCCCATTCCCTCCCCCTCGCACACACCCTCTCTCTCTCTCTCTCTCTCGCTCCTCATTCTCTTTCTCTCTCACCACCTCCCCACCACCCAATCTCCCTCTCTCTTTCTCTCTCTCTCTCCCCCACTTATTCTCTCTCTCTCTCTCTCTCTCTCTCTCTCTCTCTCTCTCTCTTTTAAGAAAGCGTAGACTCCTCTGTCCTGAACTCTCTCCTTCACTGGGAAAGTTTGATTGTTATAAAGCACTGACACTGGAGACTCCTTCCCTACATATTAAAGATTCTGCGTATTACCTCGTCAAACGACAGCACGTTCTTTAAATCGATTTTTTATCATCAGTATTGCTAGTTTACGTGGAGCCCTGTGAACGAGCCGTTACTATGGAAACGATAGCGTATAAGAACGAGCACATTAATATAAACCTGTCGATCATGTTACAGTCAGAGTGATCCGTGCTGTCACACAGAAATAATGCACACCTTCTGACCAATCAGATTTGAGATTTCATCCACGCTGTGGAGTAAATAAATAAATAAATAAACAAACAAGCACTTGCTTGATGTGTTCGCTAATAAATTTCTTTACATTTATTTCTCCCAGTGTCCGTTATCTATTCAGCAGTAGGAAATGGCACACACACACACACACACACACACACACACACACACACACACACACTTGTCTAAGATCAGGTCTGCAATGCTCTTCTCTAATAACATGTTCTTCCTCTTTTCTAACCCACTTGTGTTTTATCCTGTCCTGTGCTTTAACGAGCAGGAGTTTAGCTCCGCCCCCTCGCCAGGAGAGGAGTACGTGTTTTCTTACATGCTCTCCTTCTTGCATGTCAAATGGCTGAAGGTTTGTCTGGGCCTTTCTGTGTGTGTGTGTGTGTGTGTGTGTGTGTGTGTGTGTGTGGTTATCTCACCCAATCACTTAGTGTTCCTTCTTCTTTCTTAAACCTTCTGATTCTTTACTCCATTTCCTGAAAATGAGTTCCCCTTTATCGTGTTGCGTTGTGTTGTGCGTGCTCTGGTAACTGATATAATCGTAAAGAATGTGTGTATTTTTAGGTTTAGTTTTCGATAGCTGATGAACAAGGCCGTTTTCACACTTCAGTCCACACCCAGGACCGATTCTGAGCTCGTCAGGGGGCGGGGCTTATAGTCACAGACTCGCTTTCAGCACAAAATGGTAGGCTCTATGATTTAAAAAAAAATTCGTTCAGCACTTTTTTTGGAGGCGTGGCCTGGCGTGTCGTCGCACAGGAATCCCCGCAAACGATGAGCGCGATTTCCATGATGTTCTCAGTAAACACTCACCTTCACTTTTGCAGCATTTAGTCTTTATCCAGCGCGACTGATGAAGTGTTTTGTCGTCTTTAGCATAAACACATCCTCAGGCTAGTTCACGAGGGCAGGGACTAAGACTAGCGTCAAGCTAAAACCCTTTTTGGAGAAGAAAACACACATCAGTTCTCATATTTTCTTCCCAGTTTGGTCATCTGTCAGTTCTCTCCTGTCATACGACTGTCATATCTGCTATCTACCCTCTTCTACATACATGAGCTCACAGGCACCCATGATTGGCTGGTGTCTCTGTGATTGACAGGTGAGAGAGAGTATGTCCCTCCCACCCAGAAAGCTCAGCATGTTCTTCACTCCATGCGTCCGTCTGAGATTCCCGCTACTGCGATATCTCAAGAGCGAGTGATTGAATGTTTGTAGGATTTATATGGAATTATCATCATAACCCGCAGATGAACTGATTACATTTTGGAATTGATCCAAACAAGGTGAAGGTCACAGCAAGGTCAAATGTCCAAGCTAGTTTTTCTTCAATAGCTTCGTTGACGTTTGAAGTGTTTTTCGTGCAGGTGTAAAAATCAGTAAGGCGTTCTGTCTTCTCCGCGGAGTGTAAAACGCTTTTCCTGCCGTCACGACGCTTTAAACAGGAAGTCAGATGACGAGATGAACGAGTCACGGAGAGCTTTTCTGGAGCTCTCCCAGGCAGAACCGCAGCTTCCACACGTCACCACATGTCCCGAACTCTCAGAGAAAGAAACCCAAGTGTGAAAACGACCTTAGAGTGGATGAAGTATTGAAGTTAGCTGCATGGTTGCATATATTTTTTTTCTCTCAAATTAAATCATGGTCTGATAAAACCGTGTTCCTGTTTCTCAATGCTGACCAGTTTTGGGCTCAGGAGATCAAGCAGGTAAGAGTGAACATGGCTGAACTCCGTGTTCTTCCCGTGTTCTTCTCCATGTTCAGGACTGATTTATTCTGTTCTGTGATCGATATGATGTCTGCAATCGCTTAATTCCTCTGTATATATGACGTTAAAGTGAAGTTAGAAGTGTGTGTGTGTGTGTGCGTGTGTGTGTGTGTGTGTGTGTGTGTGTGTGTGTGTGTGTGTGTGTGTGTGTTCCTCAGGCAGAGACAGAGCTGAGGATAGCTCAGAGTGAGTTTGATCGCCAGGCGGAGATCACCAGGTTACTGCTGGAGGGAATCAGCAGCACTCACGTACGTACGCTAATCATCTTCTGTCTATAGTGAACATCTAATCCAGCAACACACACACACACACACACACACACACACACACACACATGGTGTTCAGAGTGTGCAGTCACTCAAACAAACCATTAATATCCACCTCAGAGGCTCCGCCCACAGACCTGCACTTTTCTGGCTAAAAGCTTCAGAATGTTAAAAGCTCCAATCTGATTGGCTGTTTGCACTTCCATGTACACACACACACACACACACACACACAGACAGACAGGGAAACAGTGGTGGATAAACATAATTTGATGATGTACGTGAGGAAAGCTCTGTGATTGGTCATTTGCAGTGTGAAAGTGGGCGGAGCTTAGTCACATTTAATGATAAAACAAATCTGATAAATCTGTGTTCACTACAGTGGACTGCATGCTGACAAGGAAGAATAATAATAATACTGTGTGTGTGCGTGTGTGCGTGTGCGCGCGCGTGTGTGTGTGTGTGTGTGTGTGTGTGTGTGTGTCAGGCTCATCACCTGAGGTGTCTGAGTGATTTTGTCGACGCTCAGGCTGTGTATTACGCTCAGTGTTATCAGTACATGGTCAATCTACAGAAACAGCTCGGCAGGTCAGTGTGTACTCACTCACTCACACACACACACACACACACACACACACACACACACACACACTCAGTACTGCTGAGTTTCACTCCTACAGCATATTAAATGTTTCTTTGTTTCCTGAATCTTTACTTGAATTGTGAATAAAGTGATCATTTCTTGCTCTTTTATTCTTCACCTGTTTTCTGTTCTTTTGTTCCTCTTTTCATTCTTTCTTTTTCCCTTCCTTCTTCTTGACTCTTTTTGATTCCTTAATTAAACCATAAATCATATGAAATGCTCTTTTTCTTCTTTCATTCTCGTCCTCGGTTGCAGACTGAGAGTTAATGATGAACGATTCCCTCTTGCAGTTTTCCTTCAGCTTTCTCCTCCAATAATAATCAGCCCGCTGCCTCCTCTGCTGGGATTTCTGTCCCTGCGACCTTGGCCACGACCTTGACCCCGACCCCCACCGTGACCCCGGGTCAGAGTTCCCCGAGCCTTAACGAGCTGCGTAATTCCTGCGGCCCACGCCGAGCGCGCGTGCTGTACGATTACGACGCGGCCTGCAGCAGCGAGCTGTCCCTGTTGGCCGACGAGGTGAGAGACGCTGTTACACAAACACTTTCTTTAAGATAAACATCCTGAAATCCTTTAAAACACAATTACACCTTTAAACTGTGAAAAGCCACGCCTCCTTACCTGAGTCATCCTTACAGACGTCCCCTTATGCACCTAAACGTACATTTAATACACAGTTAACACTTATTCTCTAAAGTTTAACAGAAATTCTGCTTTTTCTTTAATTTTTTTTTTTTTAAGGTTTTTCGCTTGTCTTCTCGGATATGTTTTATTTTGCATCTTGTATGAGCTCCTTTTATAAAAATTCCTTCTCATGGAGATGTTGTTGGATCATTCCGGTTGATTTAGCCAATTAGTCTAATTAACAAACAGAAATTTATTTGCTGTATTTTTCAATCTGTAAGAAAATCCTTTGGCTTGCAGTCACACAGCAAACAGGTTATAATAGCTGTTTTAACTAGAGTTCACCAGCAGGGGGCGCTGAGCACTGTCTTTAGAACAGGTCCATGAGAAAACACACACACGCGCGCACACACACACACACACACACACACACACACACACACACACACACTTTTAAACTCCTCCATCAGTGTGTAATAAACGTGTATCGTGTGTGTCAGGTGATCACAGTGAGCAGCGAGCCGGGCCTGGATTCTGATTGGCTGATGGGGGAGAGAGGACACCAGAGAGGCAAAGTACCCATCACTTACCTGGAGCTGCTCATCTGAGAGACACACACACACACACACACACACACACACACACACTCCGACCCGTCTGTGTCATTTCACTCTCAGTGTTTGTGCCTTGTTTGCTCGCGAGTAGCCAAAAAACAGACTTTAGCATTTCATTAATGTGCCATAAAGAATTATTTTCTACTGAGCGTGTGCGACTTTAGAACTAATCCAGAGTGCTATAACATGTTATAACGCTTTAATAAACATATCAGGTGGTTATAATGCCAAATGTAATGATTATTACTGTTTGTTTTGGACACTAGATGTGTGTGAGAGATGAGATTATGGAAGAGATCATGATTGTAACCCTGTTTTTTGTTTTTTTGTTTGTTTTTTTAAACCACGCCCTTCTTGACTTTCCCTCGTCTTGTCCCCTTGGTTAAGTGCCCTTGGTTAAGTGCCCTTGGTTGTTTAAGGTCACATTAAAGTTCATTAAAGTGGAATGAGCACACTGCTGACTGCAGGACCAGTGCTTAAGCTGTGAATATAAAGAACATCTGTTCAACACGTCCATTTCCCGTCTCGTGGCTCACGTGTGTGTGTGCGCGTGTGTGTGCGTGTGTGTGTGTTTGTGTGTGTGTGTGTTTTAAATTGAATATATTACACATTTAATTATTTTTCTTGGCCATAATGAACAGTAAACACCCAGAGACGCACGATTTAATCCGAGCTCCTGGTTACTGTCTGTTTTTAGCTCAGGTCTGAAACACACGTGCTCTCTACACGTGAAACTGCCCGTGAGGGTGACGTGAAGGGTGACGTGAAGCGCTGCAGCTCGTGACTGCTTCAGGAATAAAAAACAGTAAGGATGAGTGGAATTGTGTACGTTCATATGAAGTGTTTTATTACAGCGCCGTTTATAGGTTTCGACCTGAAAGAGTTCAGCAGCATTTTCATCTCATTCGGTTTTATTTCGTTTCTTAAAGTTTCATTTATTTATTGAGACGTGTTTTTTAGTTTCGTGTAGATTTTTGGAGGCTTATTTATTTATTTATAAGTTTTTAAAGTATTATATGTATTTTAAAGGGTTTTTAGTTTTAATTTTGAACAATTTAAGAATATATTTTTGAATGGAGAGGGAGTGTTTATTGACGTTTTTGTAGGTTGATTTTAGGATTTATTTGGATTTTTGAGAGTTAGTTGTTTGTTTGTTTGTTTGTTTGTTTGTTTGTTTGTTTAGGAGAGGTTTTGGAGGCTTTCATTAGATTAATTAGAAAACAGGTTTTTTATTTTGTTTTATTTGATTGTTTGATACTTGTGCGTATTTTGTGTATGGAAGGAGTCTCCAGTGTCAGCACTTTTTCGGCATCTTTTTCCGACGTCTTCAGGACAGAGGAGTTTACGCTTCCTTGCGGTTTCTCAGTAACGTGTAACAAGCTGCGTCTTATTAACTTAGAGAGAGAGAAGAGAGGCTGGTGAGGGACGAGTGTTTATAGCTGCTGTAAGGTCAGTGGTATAAGAGGAATAAAACACTAATTACAAACCCACCTCATTAATGAAGCAGTAGCTCTATCTGAGAGCCAATCAGACGCGTCGTGCTGTTTACAGTGAGGAACAGAGCTGATGTCACGTCATTAAACAGAGTTTATCCTCATAACACCGTTTTATCAGTGAAACCCCTTTATTTATATTTACACTGAGCGATCGGATCACTCGCTCACTCGGGTCGAAAGTGTCCAACACCGTCGGCTTTCACAGCAGTTCATGTCCAGGCCACTCGTTTTGTCGTTTTTGTCTTTGTTTTCTGCGAGTGGCACTTCAGAAGAGTTCTAGACGAGTTATTATGCAAATGAGGACGATGCACAAACCTGACAACACCATCGCGACAGTTCAGGCAGAAATAAACTCAGGATGTTTGTGTACAATTCATTAATAAACTGTCACTTTAAAAATAAAAACAATACAGTAATCATTGAAACAGTGTGAAATCGATGTTTAAGCCTATTTTTTTTAAACATCAGTACAACAGTATCATCACACGTATCAAATGATGTAGAAAATCCAGTTTTGGACGTGAAAATAAATTTAGAAAAAAACGCTGAGGAACCGGTAACAGAAGCATGTGGGACGATGAGCAGCAGGAGTCGCGTTAGCCGCGGTGCGTTAGCAGGTCGAGCCGTCGTGCTAATCACGAAACACAGACGGCTGGCTCCCGTTTCAGTCTCGATTGTAACCGAGCCGTAAAGTGCATTCACGTGGAAACGTAAAACAAAAATTGTTCTTGAACAGAAACACAAATTCAGGCACGAGGAGAAGGACACATGCGACGCTCCCCGGGAGTCGTTTTTCCGTTATTCAGCTGAAGTATGGATGATATGAGAACTGTGCTCTGGAGACGTCACAGCATGTCGCAGTATATAAACCGAGGATGTGCACATGCCGGCTGAAGGAGATTAATGATTAGTGGTAAAGTCAAGCGCACGTCCCGTCGCGGCGCGTTTTATTTCTTGAACGGCGTCAGGCGGCCGATGTTGTGCCAGAAGTTTCTGCGCTTGGGTTCAGCGAGCATGATGACCTGCTGGGGCAACGCCGACGGCTTCTGACGCAACAGCAGGTCGTAATACGGACGAGTCACCGCTACAGAGAGAGAGAGAGAGAGAGAGAGAGAGTAGGGAAAGGTCATGAGGTCAAAGTTCACACACTTTCAGTCTTTCTCTTTATCACTCATGAGAAGATGCTGGTTTGGAGACGCTGTAGAACGTGCGAGGTTTTAATCAGGCTGTGAGTCAAAGCAGGAATGGATCATGAGGTCTTAAGGTCAAAGTTCACGCATGCGCACACTCCTAAATCCGCAGCCTGTTCCTAGGGATTTATCCGGGAGTCTCTCGGTGCACTGTGAACGTTTCAACGGTACCCATGATGCAGTGTGAGGGGTTAAAGATGGCAGGTGAACAGGAACACGGTTAATATCATCACACACACAGTCGATGAGAGGAAGGTGTGTGTGTGTGTGTGTGTGTGTGTGTGTGTGTGTGTGAGAGAGAGACAGACTGGATTCAGACCGACAAACAGGAAGTAGACGGCAGAAACAAACTGTTACTGGATAGAGTTAATAAATCATTAATACACTACTTTTGGGAAATTCTGTGGGTTTTTTATAGTTTAGGTCATGTTGTGAAATCCCACAATGCACTGCGGCGTGTTATTGTACAGACGAGACTGCAGTGTGTTATTGTGTAGACGAGACTGCGGTGTGTTATTGTGTAGACGAGACTGCGGTGTGTTATTGTGTAGACAAGACTGCGGCGTGTTATTGTGTAGACGAGACTGCGGCGTGTTATTGTGTAGACGAGACTGCGGTGTGTTATTGTGTAGACGAGACTGCGGTGTGTTATTGTGTAGACGAGACTG
>CM074965.1:18646548-18651826 GCA_037577455.1 Pangasius macronema | reverse complement strand
CATTCACGTTTACACTAATCACTGCTCGCATTCACGTTTACACTAATCACTGCTCACATCATCCACTAGCAGCATTATTAATGGGCTAGTGATATTCATTAGATGATTGTTAGAGAGCTGATTTTCCAACACACACACACACACACACACACACACACACAAACACAGCATGTAGGAAGTAAATACTAAACCCTGGACACATCATAATACACAGTACACCATTCTTCTCTCTGTTTCGCTCACACACATCTTTCTCACACAGACTCTCTCTCTCTCTCTCTCTCTCTCTCCGTCACACTCTCTCCATTCTCAGTTTTGTTACCTGCACTGCGCAGCCTGCATTGCGCACTCCCATCCACACAGAGTGAACGAGGGAATGACTTTCCCTCTTTTCATCCCCCTCCTCCCTCTCGCTGGTTCCCTCCCTCTTTTTCTCTCCTCTCTTCCTGTTCCTCATCCTCACTTTCCTCCACTTCCTCTGTTCCTTTTTTTCCTCATTATCTTTCACTCTCAATCCTTCTCTCATTCATGTCTTTCTTTTCCAATCCTTCCTCCTCTCTTTCTTTTCATCACTTTGATTTTTTCTCTTTTTTTATCACTGTTATTCTTCCCCTTCCTCACTTTCTACCTTTTCTTTCTTTTTACACTTCCTGCTCCCTTCTTCTCCCTCTTTTCCTCACTCGCTTTTTCAATCTTTCCTCCACTCTTCCTTTTCCTCACCTCCTACACTTCCTCCTTCCTTCTCCCTGTTACTCCACTACCTCAATTATTCCATCCATTCTACCTATCATCTTTCCTTCCTCCCTCATTCACACTTTGAATCCTCCCTTTTCCCATCCTCAATCTTTTGTTTATACTCTCCTCCCTTTCTCTTTCTCTTCTTCTGCCTTTCCTTCTTCTTCTTCTCGTCCTCCAATACCTTCTATCCTTTTGTTGTTTTTTTCTTCCTCTTCTTTTTCTCTCCCTTCCTTTACTTTCACTTCTTCCCCTCCCACTTTCCTTCTTTCACCTTTTCCTTCTACTTTTCTTCTTCCTCTCCTCCGCTCTGTTGCTCTTGCCTTCCTCTTTTCTTCCTCTCCCTCACTCCTTTATTGGAACGCCAGGAGGAACATCAGCACCACATTGATGATGATGAGGAGCATCATGATGAAGAACATCACCACTCTCTGTGCCTCGGGACTCAGATTGCAGCGTAAAAATAAGTCTGAGACGGTCTGATGCCGAGCCATGATGTCACACACACACACACACACACACACGCGCGCAGGAGAGGTGCACTCGGACCCGGAAACACTCGATCCAGAGCGTTAGCGTGTGAGGAGGTGATTTGAAAGGAGGAGGGATGAAGAGAGAGAGATTCCACGTCTACACTTCCTTGTTCTCTTCTTCTTCCTTGCCTCCTATCCTGCCCTCGTTCTTGTTCTTTCTCTTCGTCCTCCTCTGGTGCTCGTCTCTCGTTCTTTTTCCCTCGCTCCCCTCCTCCGCTGCCACAGAGCCGCACACACACTCGTCTCTCTAAATCCCTCTCATCTGCTTAGCAATGCTTCTTCAGTGCTTAGTGACAAAGATTCATCCATCAATCCATCTACCTATCCATCCATCCATCCATCCATCTCCCTGAATAGCTTCTATTTATTTTCTTCCTGTATTTTTCTCTTTTATCTCTTTCAACCAATCAGACAGCGAGGCTGTGAGGTGTATCCTAGAAACCGGAGTAATGGAGGTCAGTCTTAGCGGAAGGAGGGAGATGGAGCTTTCTCTCTCTCTCTCTCTCTCTCTCTCTCTCTCACACACACACACACACACACACACACACACACACACTCAAACAGCTGCAGCCTTGCCACATCCAGAGTCTCTCATTGGTTGCTTCAGCTGTCCATCACCCATAACCCCGCCCACACTGCATATTAACACATGTTCATGCAATGAATGTTAAAGACGACTGAAGGATTAAAGAACTCAGATTTATTCACCTCACTCATCTGTCTTTCTCTTGCTGTCTCTGTCTCTCTCTCCATCTGTCTCTCTCTCTCTCTCTCTCTCTCTCCAGCTGTCTCTCTCTCTCTCTCTCTCTCTCTCTCCATCTGTCTCTCTCTCTCCAGCTGTCTCTCTCTCTCTCTCTCTCTCCATCTGTCTCTCTCTCTCCAGCTGTCTCTCTCTCTCTCTCTCTCTCTCTCTCTCTCTCTCTCTCTCTCTCTCTCTCTCTCCAGCTGTCTGTCTCTATTTATTTTTCTCACTTTCTGTAATTGTCTTTCTCTCTCTCTTTTTGTTTCTTTCTCTCTGTAGAACTTTCTCTCTGTTATTTTTTTTCTCTCCTTTTCAGACCAACAGCAAAACACATCTGGCACACACACACACACACACACACACACACACACACACACACACCTTGTGAATGCAATCTAATTTACACTCTGATGATGTCAGCAGAATCTTAATTCATTTTTATTAAATAATTGTAATCTTTTAACAACTAACACCTGCCTGCTCTCAGCCAATCAGAACACATCTCACTGCTCTCAGCCAATCAGAACACACTACACTGCTCTCAGCCAATCAGAACACATCGCACTGCTCTCAGTTTATAGTTTATATAGGAGTGATTATAGGAGGAGTGTATGATCGTGGGCGGAGTGTATGATCGTGGGCAGAGTGTATGATCGTGGGCGGAGTGTATGATAGTGGGCGGAGTGTACGATAGTGGGCAGGGTGTATGATAGTGGGCGGGGCTTGTTACCTCATTAATAGCGAGTTGTTCTCCTCCTCCTAAGCGATTGGCAGAAATGTGGAAGTCGTTGTACAGCTCGTCTTCACTGCCCACCTCATCACCCAGACCCGATTTATCCTGAGGTCCATCAGTGATCACCAACGCTGCAGACCACACACACACACACACACACACACACGCACACACACACACAAATCAATCATTTGACTAGTTGTATCCGTCTTTGTGTCTCTGTATGAGCAGATCTTTGCACCTCTTTTTTGGTCTCTCCTCAGTTTCACGTCTCTAAAATAATTTTTTCTGGTGTGATCAGTGTTGCAGAATGAAAGAGTAAAAATAAAACTGCACATTATTAACATGTTTATTTATTAATTAGATATTAGACGGTGTTACTTTCTCATGAAGCAACCCTCGTGCAGCAGTGTGTGTTCTTAAACCTGAAACAGAAACTCGGAGCACGCGGCTGAGGCTTTCACGCCGCCTCAGAGGCGCTTCTCGGAGAGAGCTCCGTTTTCCGACACACAGACGGACCAAAGACGAATACTGAAAGCAGAAGCTGCAGCGTCTCCACTTCCTGTCGTACTTTTCACACTTTACACCCAACCACACGCCTGAGTCAGCTCCACTTAAAGACTAATTTACGGGCAGGAATGTTTCCTAACAATAAATCTGTTTAATCATTCATCGCAGAGAGACATTAAAGTAACAATCCTGCAGAAGAAAATGTCCACACTGGGCCTCTTCACCCCGAGACACAGAGCTAATGTAGCTAACAAGCAATACAACCTTACAGCCTCCAGTTTAGCATGCTGCGCTATTTTCACAATTGTCCAATTACTTTTGAGCCTGTGAAAATGGAGGGACCTGGCTGTAGTTATTTGTTAACTACGTTAGCCTCAGAGCAAACTCGGAGATAAAGGGGGAAACTGAGGACATGTCACTGAGCTGAAGCTGTTTTGAAATTTCAGACGAATCTCAGACATTCTGTCCCCGATGCCACTTCTCTCAACTCACTTTCGTTCTTCGTTATTTTTAGCAAAGACAGAAAGCGAGGAGGAAAACAAAACCCAGACATATTTCATGAAGACAGCAAAATGCCGTCTGAGACATTGCTGGTTTGTCTGTCACCGTGACAACCTGGAGTGAGCGTCAACAGGATTGGTCTCGTCCCAATTTGGCACCTAGTGTAACGTCTCATCGCCTTGTTTACATAAATTAGCAGTGAACATGTGCTAACAGGCCGAGGTGCTAATGAGGATATCATCAGTCTGAGAGACAAAAGCAGAATCATCTCCATCTGTCTGTCTCTCTGTTTACCTGTCTGTCCACCTGTCTGTCCACCTGCCTGTCCACCTGTCTGTCCACCTGCCTATCCACCTGTCTGTCTTTTTACCTGTCTGTCTGTCTGTCTGTCTGTTGAGAACATTGTTTTTTCTGTTTGGATTAACAATCATTTATCTTCATAAATTGAAAAAATGTTGTTCAAATGGTTACATTTTGCTAACGAGCATTCAATGATCATGATGATGATGATGATGACGATGACGATGACGATGAAAATGATGATGATGATGAAGGATGAAGTGTGTGATGCGTGCCTGTAGTTAAACCTGTAATTATTTCTCAGTACAATATTATGATAATTCAGTGTTAAACGCTGACACACACTGAGCGGGTAGACCAGCGCGAGTGGTCTGTGAGGGCCGAGCTTCGCTCTGAGAGCCTCTCGCTTCATTAGCTGGCACCGAGACATAAAAGCCATTAGTCGTGTTGTTCGGATGGAAAAACGCCGGGATGTGCCGTGTGTTTACATTTTATACTCACAGAAAGATCCCTCTGTAGCAGCACCACATTTTATTACCATAAAAACACCAGAGTGACTTCATAACTTCATAACCTCATAACTTCATAACTTCATAACCTCATAACTTCATAACCTCATAACTTCATAACTTCATAACATGTTCAAATGTTCACTCCACTATCACACAAACCATGACAGAATTAATTCTTTAAGATTAAAGATTAAAAAAACTCTGAATAATTTAATAATTTAATAAGTTGCTGAATAATAAAGAATTAAAACACAGATGTAATATATTTATAATACATTTATTAATAAGGGCTCCATAGAATAATAATAACAATAATAATAATAATAATAATAATAACAATTATTATTATTATTATTATTATTATTATTATTATTATTATTACACATGCTCTACGCTTTATATTTGTGGTTTTTTTTACAGTTTAGCTTTTTTTAACTACTGTAATTATAATATTTATTCTTATTCAGATATTTTATTATATATTTTAATTTTATTCGTCTTTTCATCTGTGGTTTTGTCTTTTAATGTCTTTTTATTGTTTAATGTTTAATAGAAATGACGTGTTTATAAATCTAATAAAAAGCATAGACTTCAGAAGTGGATGTTATCAGATGTTATTAAATATAGACTTTATAACAGACATGTTGATTTATTTCATTTTATTTGTATTTTATTTCATTGTTTGATTTGAATGCTGAGGACTTCATTGTCT
>CM074965.1:18629048-18641548 GCA_037577455.1 Pangasius macronema | reverse complement strand
GTGTGGAGTCACATGGCGTCAGAATTCCACTGCATTCCAAAACTGTCTGCTTTCAGGACAACATCTCAGAAACCAGCCACAATCTAATATTTAAGTGCAAACTGAATGTATTGCCACTTTGTCCTCACCCGAGAATGAAACTGGGCGTGGCCAGTGGAGACAGTCGAGTCCAGTCGGAGTGCTCTGCGAGAAGAAGTGATCTTTAAAAGACATGGAGGGCAACTGCTGTGGAGAACTGAATGGCAGTCTCATCCTCACCTGGGAACGACAATAACCAAAAACAACGAACAGCTCTTACACCCGAATAATTATAAAACATCTGAAGCGTCTGATTTATAACATAAGATCATCAGGATCATCGTTAAACGGTAGAGAGAGCATCACACTGAACTCTCTCTCTCTCTCTCTCTCTCTCTCTCTCTCTCTCTCTCTCTCCTGTTACACTGGTCTAAATGTCACAATACTTCGAGCAAACTAAACTGCAATTAATAAAAGTACAGTTAATTATTTATCCAAAAAATATTTTGGGTCAAGCTCGATAGAAATCCAAGAAAATCCTATAAAGCAGCCATTATTTGTCCAAAGGAAGAATCAGGAAGAGAGAAACAGGAGAAACAGGAAGTCGATGGTTTCTGACGGCGACGAGAACCATGAAACCAAGAGCAAGATTTTAACAAATAAAAGTAAAAACTACTTCAATAGATAGAGAGAAAGATGTACAGACAGACAGGCAGACAGACAGATAAATTAGACAAACAGAGAGATGGACAGATAGACAGAAAGACAAAGAATGACAGAGAGATGGACAGACAGATTAATAGAAGGCTAAATCTACAGACAGATGAAAAGACAGATAGACAGATCCTAGCCACTACAAGTGAAGAGGAAGAGTGCCCAAGAGGAAATGAAGCAGGAAGTAGAAGAGCAGAAACAGGAAAGGTGTCGAAGTTCCAGTAAACAGTTCCCTCGTTGTTGAGCCTCTTACTTTCTGCTGTTCCTCAGACATCGTGCTCAGCGCCCCAAGGCTCCTCTGCATCATCACCTTCATCTTCTGCATCTTCTGGAACTCCCCGAGCAGCTCATCTGAGCACGATCTCTTCTGTGCCTTAGCCTTCCACTTTTCCATGACGTTCCGCTCCTGAATCGGATCGACCACCATTTCTCCGATTCCCCGCAGAGGTAAACTCCAGCTGCAGATGTCAGAAAGAGGTCTGGGTCGGACCACACGCCGATCGCTTCTTCTGACACGGAGCACAGAGGAAGATGACTGGAGAGATGATTTACTGCCATCCTGTGCAGGCTTTCGAGTGGACAATCAAAAAAACATGTTATTTAGCAATGAAAAACGTGTGTAATTGTTGATATGGTGATGTTTTCTGTAAAGAAACGGTTATGTGACATTTATTGAAGGAGTCTCCAGTTTCATAGGTATAAGTTTTCCAACATCTTCAGGACAGAGGAGTTTGCACTTTGTGGTTTATCGGTAACACACACGCTGCATTTTTATTTGTATTTTTAACTTCATGAGAAAAAGACTGGTGCAGGAATGGCTGTTTATAGCTGCTATAACATAAGTGAGAACAGGAACTAACTTGTTTCACGAATGTTACTAAATATTAAATGTAACTATAAACAGATAAAACGTATGAGGTGTCAATAATGTTGCTGTTGTATAAGGGGAATAAAACACGTGCCGTTTTAGGGAAAAAATAAATCAACTTCAAAGTGGTAATAATAATAATAACAATAATATAATAGTAATAACACACCACTGACCATTTTCCTACAACAGCATGTCCAACAGTGATTATCTATTGCTGGTTTATGCACCATGAAAGAACAGAAAGGTCACTAAGACTCACCTCATACTCAGTGGCCGAGTTGGTGGACACCAGGCTGGTTTGAGATTGGTTGTCAGAGTTTCTGTCTTCAAGTAAGTACTCAGTATCAAAGGACTGAGCTGATGCAAGTTGTGCTGCTCTTTGCCCAATCCGCCTCTGTGAATGATCTGACAGTCCCTCCAAACTCGGACCTTCACCCAGCGAGCACAAGGAGGTGGTGACAGATTTTGAGGGGTAACGGAAGCTGCTTCTGTGGCTCCAAACCCCAGGATTTTGTGGTTTGGGAGTCATTGGCCTAGTTGGCGTATCAAGTCCTTCAAAAGAAACCAGGGATCTTGTCCAGGATGGAGACAGCTGATTGGCAGGTGCAAAAACAGTACGGTGTAGGAGTGTCTCTGAGATGTTCTCATAACTTTGGACAGCCTCAAAACACTTAGATAGTGGATTCCTCTCAGCAGGCTCCACCTCAGGTCCAGACACTGGTACATCAGGGTGTGATGTGCTTTTCAAATCCTCCTCGGAGCTCTGGAATCTCTGAAGATCTGGACAGTCCTCAGTTAACCCAGACACAAAGTCACTCTGGAGGCGACGTCTAGACTTGGCAACACTTGGTCCAGGAAGAGACAGAGTTCTCTTTAGCATCTCAGCCTCCTTAGACATTTTCATCTTCTTCCAAGGCTGCTTGGATTTTGTATCCTGGTTCAGCATGTTGGAATCCTGTTGGTTGTCTTTTTCACCAGTTCGGATATCAAAGAAGCTTGACAGAGACCTCTGAGCCATAGCAAGCTTCATGCGGAAGTTATCGCTGCTCTTGCTTTTCTTTTGGGGATCAAGTACAGGCTTAATTTTCACTCGCTCACTGTATTTGTTATGTTGTTGCGTATTCTTGGAGCTGGACGTGGATTTGGATTGTCCATTCCAGGTTACACCAAGGGCTTTCCCAAAGACATCATCACTAGATTGATCCTCATAGTTTGTCAAGTGATCTTTAGTAGGATTATGATTAGGTGTCTGATTTCTCTCCTCTCCAACCTCAGGAGATAGTTTTGTCTCAGGTTCAACCTTGTTTCCAACCTTGGACTCTCTCTTGCTTTTGCGGAAGGAGGGGATTCTTGTGAACCTAGAGAATCTTGAGCTTTTCCCTGCAGACATGCTCTTGGTCTCCTTGTTCTTTAATGAGCTTTGGTTGCTGCCAGTGGAGTTGGAGTGACTGGGATCTTCAACTTCTTCACTGTTTGTGGTGATAAAGTCTTGATCTGGAGATGCGGAATTGGGAATATCCTCATTACCATCATACCCATTTGTCAGAGGAGTGGTAGTGTCTATATCTTCTGGTTTGTCAAAAACTCCTTTCATAGGTCTGAAATTGTATAGTGCATCATTTTCATCCCTTTGTAAAGGGCTGCATTCATTCTCATTCACAGATAATGTACAATCCTTCTGTTCTCCCTCCGAACTGTCTGAGCGCTCCCGAGGGTGCTCAGACTCCATAATGGGCTCCAAATCTGATACTGTACCAATGCTAACATCTATAAAAGAGTAGCTTTTGAACTGAAGAGAATCTGGACCCAAAGGTGCTCTTTTGGATTCATCACTTCCTAATCCATTGGTAACACTGATTGAGGCAGAGTGAGGCAGCAGGCTTTGCTCTCGGAGGATCTCCTGACATTTAGGTCCATCTATAGGACTAGCTTGTGAAAAATTGGAGCTTTGACAATTGGACTGAATCAGTCCATTTTGAGTGTCTGTGACTGGATAGAAGGTAGGATCTGCCATGATTTCCTTATTTTCCTCCAACTGGCAATCTTTTCCATACATCTTCCCCTGAGAAGCATCTTCTACATCAAGTGGATTTAAAACATCCCTTTTGTAATCCATCATGACTGATTCAGGAATTTCAAAGAAGCTGGTAGAATTGTTTGATAAATTGGAAGCACCATATTGCAAGGATGGATCTAAAGATGGATGTTCTAGTGTTGAACTACGGAAAGTGCAAGGTGTCTCAGGTGTGTGTTGCTTTGTGTTATTGTTTGTGTCTGAACCATGATGTGCATTAAAATGCATTGAGGTTTTTAAGCCAGACTTTTCCTGCATACAATAATCATCATATGAAATACTGACTTCATGCTGTTTTGCACAGACCTTTTCAGATTTAGCCTGGTCTCCTTGCAGGACCTGTTTGGTGAATTTATTGACGCTAACAGAATCTAAAGGAGTCGATTCCTTGAAGAAAACCTCAACTGGAACTGGAAGTTGTCCTACATAGCTGTCTTGAACACAATCGAAGGTAACACTTTGAGTCACATAAGAGTCAATAGAACCTGAGTTATCTGAATAAATGACCTCCTGCTCTTTCTGAGGTATGGCAGTGAATTCCTTCACACTGCAAGTGTTCAGAAACTGCAAATTTACTAAATCATCTAAATTATTAGACCGTCTTTCAGTTTGATTAATGTCCAAATCCAAATCCAATGCTTGTTCATCATCCATTGGAATGTTCATAGGCTCTGAAATAAAACTGTTTGCATACAATGGACTTGAGGAACCCTCCTCTGCTAAATAATAATCACAGTCTTTAATAGCAGAACTTTCTAATACGTTCTCCTTATTGATTTTTGGATTTGAAAATTCTGCCTGATCGTTTTGGATTGATGTTACACCTTCAGGTTGAAGCCTAGAGCTGTCACAAGGAGATCTGTCCATTAATGGATCCACAAATATGCTACTATTTACCTCAGAAGGTTTGACCCCAGCTTCATCAATCTGTCCCAGAGGTTCTACCATATTTGTGTTTATCATTATTTGTGATACTAAAGACATTTCAGAAACAGTGGGATTATCCATTTTACTTATATTACCTGATTGTTCTTCATTTCTACTTACACCAGTTGAATCACATGCATTCTCTAAATAAGGTTCTGCTTCACTTCCATCTGGTGGTGCGAGAGTGTGTTTAGAAGTTGTAAAAATTTGTGAACTGATCAAATCTGTGTTGGACATGCTAGCCTGTGAGATGGAAAGAAGTCCAGCTACCTCAGAAGAAGGACTATTTAGAACTTCATCCTGCCCTGAATCGTCTAAAACCATTGCACTGGAGTTCAAGGGTACAATGAGCTCCTCCCAGTCCTTGTTCTTCTCCAAACCATCGTTCTGTGCAAGAAGTCCAGCTTCCTCAGGAGATACACGATTATCAATTTCTGCACTCTCTACATTATCTACTAAATTGCAGTCATTTGTCAGTAGTACCACAAGTTCCTCTTTATCAGTTCTATTTCTTTCAGAATAAGACAAGTTAAGATTTCTGAAGTCAGGAGAGCTTTTAGGAGAAGGTAAGTTCCCATGATCTGTGCTCGAAACATCTAAATTAGAAGTGTTGTCTAACTGAGACGGTGCTTTAATTTTGTTTGTCAGTGTAGGTGTCTCCTCAAAAGTCAGGGTTTTTGATGTTGTATTAGACACTCTAGCTTTTGAGATAGAAGAAAGTCCAGCTTCCTCAAGAGATGAACCATTTAAAACTTCATCACACCTTGAATCATCTAGAATAATTGCATTGGAGCCATCTGCTAGGGGTTCCATGAGTTCTTCTCCTTCCACTTTCATCTCCAGAGCATCACTCTTTCTTTCTGAATGAGAAGAGTCAAAGAGGTCAGTAATGTGTTTAGGAGAAGAACATTCCATATGATCTAAATCAGAAATGTGTTTTAATTGGGGTTCTGCTTCACTTCGGTCAGTGAGTGTTAGCGTCTGTGTAAAAGCTGTGAAAAGTTGTGAATTGATCGTATCTGTAGCTTGAAAGATGGAAGGAACTCCAGCTTCCTCAGGAGATAATCGATTAACAATTTCTGCATTCTCAAGATCATCTGAAATTACTACAATGCAGTCGTTAGGCAGTGGTACCACAAGCTGTTCTCCATCCATGCTCATCTCCAGACCATTGTTCTTTCCTTCTGAATGAGAAGAATCCAGGTTTCTGAGGTCAGGAGAGCTTTTAGGAGGAGGAAAATCAAATTGATATTTACATGCAGCCCCTACATCGGAACTGTTGTCCAACTGGGCCACAGCTTCAGTTTGGTCAGTAATTAAATCTGTGTCAGACATGCTGGCCTGGGAGATGAAGGGAAGTCCAGCTTCCTTGGACAAGATCTCAAGCGATGATGGATTCATAATTTCATCACAGGATAAATGATCTAAAATCACTGCATTGCAGTTGGCTCTCAATGGTACTACAAGTTCTTCTGTGTCTGTTTTTAATTGAACACTATCATTCTTTATTTCTAAATGAGATAAATCCAGATTTTTGTGGTCAGGAGAAGAACATTCTACAAGATCTCTGCTTGGAACACCTGATTCTGATGTGTTGTCTAACTGGAGCACTGTGTCACTTTGGTCAGTAGATGTAAGTGTATCTTCAGTTGTAAAAAGTTCTGAATCTGTCAAGTCTTTTGATGCTGTGTTGCTGTACAAGATGGAAGGAAGTCCAGCTTCCTCAAGAGATGACCAATTTGCAGCTTCATCAACTCCTGAATCACCTAAAATTACTGCACTGACCTCTTCTGCACTGTTTTCTAATTGCACTTTGTGTTGCACTCCATCACCGTTCATCTGCTGACCATGATTCTTTATTTCTGCATGAGATGGCTCCAGGTTTTCCAGGTTTCTGGGCTCAGGAGAACATTTAGGAGAACAATAATCCACTTGATCTTTGCTTGCGACTGAATTTGAAATTTGTCCTAACTGGAGAGCTGCTTCTCTTCTGTAGGTGAGTTGAGGTGTCTCTACAGAAGTTGGAAAAAGTTGTGACTCTATCAAATCTGGGTTGGATACGCAAGCCTCAGAGATGGAAGGTAGTCCAGCTTCCTTGGAGAAAATCTTAATAGATGAACTATCAGCAGCATTATCACCAAGAATAATCACACTGCACTCCTTTGCCAATGGTACCATGAGTTGCTCTACATCAGTGTTCATCTCCAGACCATCGGTCTTTTCTTCTGATTGAGAAGACTCCATACTTGCAAGGACAGGAGAGTGTTTATGAGAAGAAATGTTTGTAATATCTAAATCTGGAGTGTTGTCTAACTGAGGCGCTGCTTCACATCTGTCACTCAGTGTAAGTGTCTCTTTAGAAGGTGTCAAAAGTTGTGAATCTGTCAAGTTTTTTGATGACATCCTAGCTTGTGAGGTGGAAGAAAGTCCAGCTTCCTCAAGAGATGAACCATTTAAAACTTCATCACACTCTGAATCATCTAGAATAATTGCATTGGAGCCACCTGCAAGGGGTTCCATGAGTTCCTCTCCTTCCTCTTTCATCTCCAGACCATCATTCTTTCTTTCTGAATGAGAAGAGTCCAGGTTACTGAAGTCAGTAAAGTGTTTAGAAGAAGAAACTTCCACATGATCTAAATCAGAAATGTGTTCTAACTGGGGTTCTGCTTCACTTCGGTCAGTGAGTGTTAGCGTCTGTGTAAAAGCTGGGAAAAGTTGTGAATTGATTGAATCTGTGTTGGACATGCTAGCTTGAGAAATGGAAGGAAGTCCAGCTTCCTCAGGAGATGAACCATTTAGAACTTCATCACACCCTGAATCAAGATTTCCGAGGTCAGGAGTGTTTTTAGGAGAAGAAAAGTTCCCAAGATCTGTGCTTAAATCAGGAGTTTGTTCTAACCGATATGCTGCTTCACTTCTCTCAGTCAGTGTAAGTGTTTCTTCAGACGTAACCTGAGAAACGGAAGGAAGTCCAGCTTCCTCTGACATGATCTCAAGTGATGAATGATGCCCTGAATCATCTGAAATTATTACACTGGAGTCATTCGTTAATAGTGCCATGAGTTTCTCTTCACCAGTGTTTATCTCAAGAACATCATTCTTTCTTTCTGAATAAGAAGAGTCCAGCTTTCTGAGGCATTTAGAAGATGAAATATCCACAAGATCTCTGCTTGTAACAACTAAATCTGAACCTGTCAAGCCTTTTGATGCTCTGTTGGGCTGCACGATGGACAGAAGTCCAGCTTCCTCAGATGGTGACCAATTTGCAGCTCCATCACACCCTGAACCATCTAAAATCTCTGCATTGCAGCTGGCTTCCACTTGTACCATGAGTTCTTCAGAAGTTGTGAAAAGTTGCGAGTCTTTAGGTGTCTCAAACATGCAAGTACGTGAGAGAGAAGGAAATCCAGTTTCCCCAAGAACTGCACATCCTGAATCCAAGTCCAAATTCATCAAGCTACACTCACTTCCCAATGGTACCATGAGTTCCTCTCCATCTGTGTTCATCTGTGGACCATCAACAAGTGCATGCTGACCTTCTGAGTCCTGCTTTCTGAGGCCAGGGAAGTGTTTAGGAGAAGAGAAGCTCCTGTGATCTCCAGTACAATCAGAGAAAGTGTCGCTCTGCCACGAGCGGGTCTCAAAATACTCCTCCGTCATGTCCTGAGCTTCTTCCAGCTCTGGTTCACGCCAACCATCTCGACTTTCTGCGCTCTTCTCCTGGAGAGAGTCGACATCTTCTGGATGAGTAGCATGTGTAACGAAGCCCTCAACAGCTGGAGTCTACAAGGAGAAAGAGAAGAGCTTTAGTCAATCGTTTCAAAGCCTTAAATTTTAAATAGCAAGCATCGAATTCCTCACGAACTCCTTTGTCGCTGCTACTGTAGCTGTGCCGTGAGTTAGCCGTCCTCCTATTGGTGGATTTTAGGCGAGCGTCGTAGCAGCGCTCACACTCTGAGACTTCACAAGTTTCTCACACTGACACTTTGTCGGCAGAAATCTTTGGTCGCAGTGACAATAAACCGCGTGTTGTGTGCTCCAACACCGCTGATCCAAACTCACGATTTTTTTACGATGTGCGAGTTTTATGTGTGTTTATGATACTTTTAGAAAGACATTTATTAAGATATTCAGGTTTGCTTACAAATTACCAACAAAATTATCTTAGTGCTGACTTTAAAAAAAACTTTGAAAAACTCAAAGATTCTTCCTCAATACTTTTATTTAACTTCAACAAAAAGAAATAATTTAACAATGAAATGTCTACGATATCTCAGAAAAATGTATTGTACAATAATTTATCATGATATTTATAAAATAAGCATCATATCACCTGCCTTACAGAGGGATAACTGCGCTATTGGGTTAACAAACTTATTTAAAGAATTAAAATTCTTTCATTTGAAATTACGTATCTGTACAATCACTACCTCAGCCGTACTTCTGGTAAACATTTGTGTTAATATTCGGCTTAAATTTTTATGCCTAGTTAACATTACTAGCTGGTTTGCAAGTTTCACCCTTTCTTACGACTTCACAGGAAGAAACTCAAAGCATCGTCCTTCAGAATCAAAAAAAGAAGTTAAAAAAAAGACATAAAAATGCAGTTTCCCTGCCAACGACTTTATTTTCTGTTATGCAGCTCAGGGAAATGTTGTAACCATCAAGAAACTGTTAGGTGATTTAATGGAAACATCAGAACTACAAGCTGAATCATGCAATAATCCCACCCAACACACACACACACACACACACACACACACACACACACACACACACACACACACACCATTCAGCAATCAAACAGAACAAAACCAGCTCTCCTCAGCCGAGGTCAAATCCTCAAACTTGCACACATCAGATTACACAACACCACACAATTCAGCACAAAATTACATTATTCCTTGGTGCATGAAACACATGTACAGGCACACACTCGCACAATCGACAACACACACACGCACACACACGCACACACACGCACGCGCACACACACGCACGCACACACGCACGCACACACGAGTCAGAGGATGTGGATTGAGGCAGAGGACAACAACGGAGCAACACGCCTGCCAACATGCAGCTCAGAGCCACTCCTACATTCGCTTGAAGCAACGTTACACACCGCATTTCTACAGACTGGACTCTGATCCAACTGTCTGATTCCGGGTTGCCAGGTCTGAGTCACATAAAATCCCCAAAATCACTAGATTTCCAAATCTGGTCCTCCAAATTCTGCAATAAACACTACAAATATCATTATATCCACAAGCGGTAATGTTACTAACAAGAAAAAAAACAGAATTGTATCACAAAATCCTTAGCATATCATTGGATGAGATAGCTATTTATTTGTTTATTTGTTTTTTTCAGACTTGTGCCAAGCTATAGCAAGAAAACAGCGAGGTGAATATCTGGCGTGGTTTTACTTAATAATATTAAACTCTTCCATTTTTTTTACTGAGCAAAGACACTAAAGTTCCGCCTTCTTCATTTCCATTGGCTCACAAGACTGGCACTTGTGAATTAATAGGTCAAAGTTCACCTAAAGTCGATGCAAGTAACATCTGCCAGATGCAAAAATGCCTCTCTCGTCCTCTGGCCTTTCCCCTTCAGTGAATCGGATTTTCCCCTCAGGGGAATGTTTTAATTTTGTTTGTTTTGTTTACTGCAGTTTAACTGACAAAACACAAAAGTGTCATTTTCAGGCGTCTCCTGTATCTCCGCAGGTTCGACTGTAAATGTTGGCACCTTTTTTTACTATCGAATATATTGTAATATTTATAACAGAAATAATAAACAAAGTATAAACGAATTCACTGACGCACCACAAACGCTTTCACATGGATTTAAGCAAAACTTTTCTTCTAAACTAACACTTCATTTCACCCCACGAGCGTCGCGAACACACCATGTGTTTAGTGTCTGCATTAGAAAAGCCACCAGTTTATGTTTTTGTCTTGAAAAACACTAACAATTAAACTGAAATGTCCAAACCGCCAACATCCAAACAGCTCCAAGTTAAAGGTGGCACGATTCTGGAGAAAAAACACAGATCAGGCAACTCGAGACCTCTTTTCATTTCATCATTCACTGAGCACTGATCCACCACTCAACCAGCCCTAACACACGGTGTTAATTAGCGTCCTCCCTTAACGCCGAACACCTGGAAGTCACTCAGTCAACATTCCGGTGACAAACGCTGGAGTTTTATTAGCTTATCCACTTCAAGAACATCACAAGAACATAAACGACGATAACGTATCAGAACGAGCGCGTTAATATGAACCTGTGATCTGCGGCTGCACTGCTGTCAGAGCTGCTGTCATAGAAAACTAATCAACACCTTCTCTTCTGACCAATCGGAGTGCAGAATTCAGCAGAGCTGTGATGTAAAACAAACAAATACGTCAGTGTTTCATTAACTAGCTGAGTTACTAGCGCTGTACACAAACAGACGCACCAAAGACACGAGGAGCAACAATACAGAAACGGAAACAGGAAAAAGGAAATAACTGACAATTATGTTCTAAATATCTACTTACAGATGCTGTACAGATGTTCTGCTGTCTGTGTGTGTGTGTGTGTGTGGGTGTGTGTGGACGACCCGTAAGCCATCAACACTCTTCCTTTATCACTTTACGCTTGTTGTTGTTGTTGAGGTCTGAGCTTGTGTTAGCAGTACACACCTGTAAGCTGCAGAACTACTGCAGATCACGTTATTAACAGGTAGAACAGGTTCATCAGAAACACGGACAACTGTCACACGTACAGAAACGCTGTAGAGCAAAGACGCCTTCAGACATAATGACATTAAACGCTTCTACATTAATAAACACTATAAAGAGCAGTAAACAGTAATAAATGACCCAGAGTGAGTGTTTAATGTGCTGATCCTTGGCTTTAAATANAAGGAAATGAGCTGGAAGTGTTACTGAGCATCTTGCAGAAGCAGCCGCAGTTCTTCTGGAGACTTTGATAGCGAACAAACGAGCGCTGAGATACGCCGATCAGAACCCACCCGGTAATGGCTCTGCGTTTACACTTTGTTCTCAGCCTTATGTGCGTGTAAGTAGTTATCTTATAACCAGCTAACTAGTCGTGAAAAATCAATTTTACTAAAACTATGAATTAAACCTGGGAAATAAAACACTAAAGCTGATAAGCCACGCCCCTCACATCCCACCTCAATCCCACAATCCCTCTGTCTCACCAGAGCTGCAAGTCACACATGGAGTCGACACACGAGTGTTATCGCATCATAAAAAATACCGACCAATCAGCTTTTAGCAGGTCTCTGTCAGGGTTAGCGTTGAGCGAGTGTGTTAGCGAGCGTATCAGCGAGTGTGTTAGCGAGTGTGTCAGTTAGCATATCAGCGAGTGTGTTAGCGAGTGTGTCAGCGAGTGTGTTAGCGAGTGTGTCAGGGAGTGTGTCAGTGAGCGTATCAGCGAGTGTGTTAGCGAGTGTGTCAGCGAGTGTGTTAGCGAGTGTGTCAGGGAGTGTGTCAGTTAGCGTATCAGCGAGTGTGTTAGCGAGTGTGTCAGGGAGTGTATCAGTTAGCGTATCAGCGAGTGTGTTAGTGAGTGTGTCAGGGAGTGTGTTAGTGAGCGTATCAGCAAGTGTGTTAGCGAGTGTGTCAGCGAGTGTGTTAGCGAGTGTGTTAGCAAGTGTGTCAGTGAGCGTATCAGCAAGTGTGTTAGCAAGTGTGTCAGCGAGTGTGTTAGCGAGTGTGTTAGCGAGTGTGTCAGCGAGTGTGTCAGCAAGTGTGTTAGCGAGTGTATCAGCGAGTGTGTTAGCGAGTGTGTTAGCGAGTGTGTTAGCGAGTGTGTTAGCGAGTGTGTCAGGGAGTGTGTCAGTTAGCGTATCAGCGAGTGTGTTAGCGAGTGTGTCAGGGA
>CM074965.1:18613574-18624283 GCA_037577455.1 Pangasius macronema | reverse complement strand
CTTGATTCTTGCTGATATTTTTCTATCACACAGAACTCCCGACACCTTTCTCCACCCATTCCAACCTGCCTGCACTCTCCTCTTTACCTCTTTCCCACACTCACCATTACTCTGGACTGTTGACTCCAAGTACTTAAACTCCTGTACCTTCTTCACCTCTTCACCCTGTAATCTTACTGTTCCACTTCCCTTCCTTTCATTAATTTATCAGCCATTAACCTTTAAAAGACAAATGCCAGTTGTCACTTTGGACACATTTAGTTGCTTTATGAAAAGCTTTTACTTTTTTCCTTATTGTTATTATTTTTTATATATAGCTTCCTAAAGGTTTCTAATACTAACTGTTTATTTGGGTTTTTAAACACATCAGTTGTTGTTTCAGCTGCTCCCATTAGGGGTCGCCACAACAGATCTCATTCCATTAACCACATATTGATTTGGCACAGGCTGTATGCTGGATACCCTTCCTAATGCAACCCTCCCCGTTTATTTGGGCTTGGAACCAGCACTGAAAGTGCACTAGCTTGTGTACCCCCAGTGACTGGGGGCAGCTCCCAGCATGGGGCTCAAACACCATGAGCCTGAACAGGCTCTACCACCTGAGCAATCCAGACAACTACTAAACAAATTAGTGCTTGCTTAATTTGATGGATAGTTTTGAAGTTTTTAAAATATATAAATGAGATAAAACATAGTGTACAAGATTAGTCTGAGCTTTGTTTCATGTCTGATGAAGTATTTTATATTTCAGAGGCATGATTATTGACCAATGGAAACAAATCATTGGCACCCAAAAAGAAGCTGAAAGTTCTAACAAAGACTAAAGACATTTCTCTTCCCCACTAGCAGAAGCTGTACTCACCAGAATACTAGTCTCTGACATTCACTTCCTGTTCATCTCCTAGTTTTAGAGTGACTGTTCACAGACATGCATTCTTTGCAATGTTTTGCCATTCCATATGTTTCAGTAGATTCTGTGCCTTGTATATCCCTTTGTATTTTGGATTTGTCTTTGGATTACAGTTTGGATTAGTTGTTTATGACCGTTTTGACCTTTGTCTGCCTTACTGATTTGGATATCTGGATTTTGTTAATGTTCTGTTTGCTGCAATTTTTATTAAACCTATAAATGAGTTATAATTGTTACAAAGATATTCTCCAAGTTTAGTTTTATACTGTTACACCATACTGATTCTAATATTTCTTTGAATTACCTCTCAAGTCATAATTATAATTTTATTAGCCCAGAGCTACCTTCCAACTTGATCAAGCTTTAATAACACTTGTCATTCAGGTCAGGAACTGCGTCAAAGTGTGTGTCCTTTTATGACTTTATTGTATCGCTTTTTGATAAAGGGACTTTTAAATGTAAATTTAAATATCAATCAGCTTTCTGATATTCCCTCTCTCTCTCTGTCTCTCTCTGTCTCTCTCTCTCTCTCTCTCACACACACACACACACACACACACACACACACACACACACACACACACACACACACACACACACACAGAAATCACAAATAACCTCCTGCTGCTTCCAACATCAACATTCCTGTTCATTTACAGAGAGAGAGAGAGACCGATTACTGCTACTACTTATTGGATAGTGTATGTAGATTAAATCGTGTATGATGGTGTGTCCTTGTGTACTCTGTTCCTGTAAACATGTTGTGTGTGTGTGTGTGTGTGTGTGTGTGTGTGTGTGAGATGTCGTGTTAGAGGTCAGAGGTCATGGTAAACATGCTTGTTATGCGTGTTAGTGTAGCTCTCGTGTCACAGCAGCGGCCTGCTTATAGACCGTGTGACGTCTGAGTGTGTAAATCTCCTACACACTCTTTCACTTTAAACACCAGCTACTGTTACACACACACACACACACACACACACACACACACACACACACACACACACACACACACACAGTGTGTATGCTGTATATATCATCCACTGTATAATAAATACAAATACATCAGCTGCCTTATTTATTTGTTTATTTACATGTATTTATTTATTTGATTATTTATTTATTAATCTATTTCCTTTTTAGTTTCTTCTGGGGTTTTTTCCAGTCTGTGTTTGAGAAGATTAAAAAAGAAAACCAAACCGTTGTGGTGGTTCAGGACGTGACCTCGCTAGTAACGAGCTAAAAGTGTCACCTATTCTTCACACACACACACACACACACACACACACACACACACACACACACACACACACACACACACAGTATTTTACCCCCAATTACGTAACTTTCAGTTTTACAGCTCCAGCCTTTTGTAAAGCTTCAACGCCTCCACATTCCTGGCCTGTTGCCCTGAACAACCCCAAAAACCCCAAAACACCAAAACCACAAAACAGATTTTAAAGGAATACAACAGAAATAATACAAAAACTATAAACATAACAAAAGAGGAAGGAAATAAACCAACCTGAAGAATTCACTCTTTAATAAATGCACACTCGTTTCCTCATTCACACGCTCCGAGAAGCAAATGTAGCTAACAGGGCATGGATGATGAACATCTCAAACATGGACAAGAGGCAAAGTCACAGAGAGAGTCACTCGGAGCGAGAATCACCTTCATCCTCAGCGCAGGTTGCTGTCTGGCTCAGGTAAGGGGGCGTGGCCTGAAGTGTGAGGGCGGAGCTTACACATCATTGAGAAACGATTCAAGTCCTGCTGTTATTTTGTGAAACTGTTTATGCACAAATGATACACACGCAGATGCTGAACTGGGAGCCGTAAGCTTCATTCAGAGCACCAGAGCAGAAGGAGGTTATTTTAGTTCACACCGGTTCAGCTACTTGTTTTTGTCTTAAAGCCATAAGAGAAAGCCTTTAGACATGTTCATACACGCTGGACCTGCGTGCATGCGTGCGTGT
The DNA here is from genome assembly GCA_037577455.1 of Pangasius macronema. Classification (NCBI taxonomy): domain Eukaryota; kingdom Metazoa; phylum Chordata; class Actinopteri; order Siluriformes; family Pangasiidae; genus Pangasius; species Pangasius macronema. The sequence goes on along the minus strand of CM074965.1, from coordinate 18,621,397 downwards.
GCGTGNGTGTGTGTGTGTGTGTGTGTGTGTGTGTGTGTGCGCATTTTCTCAGAATCTCAATCTGGTACACATTTTCACGTTGTTGCCGAAGGCAGTTTTAAAGATTACTTTTGTAAATGATGCTCAACGGCTCGAACATTCCAAAGAAATCATCAGGGCCGTCTGTGATCGGAATCCCACAGCACTTCCGACTCCGAGATCCGTTCCAGATCCGTTCCAGCTGAAATTACAGCAGAGTGATGTGAGACAGTGAACCAGCAGCACATTAGATTTGGTGTAATGAGTATCACTAATGTTTAATCGTGACGTTATTGATCCATGAGTTCAAATAGAGTTCACAGTGAATAGAACATACTGTACAGTGGGTGTGACTTAAAGAGAAGAGAAGAGAAAATAACCTTTATTGTCAGTGTGCAAGTAGAATGAGAGACCATTCGGAGCAAGCCAGTAGATGCCATCAAGAGACGACGCCCCTGTGCACAAAGCGAGCTCCATGAAGACANCACTAATGCTCCTGTAGCTGAATGAACACAAATCCCCACAGCCTCGCTCCAACATCTAGTGGAAAGACTTCCCAGAAAAGTGGAGCTCATTATAACAGCACACAGGGAATAAATCTGGAATGAGACGTTCAACGAGCGCGTACGGGTGTGATGGTCAGGGGTGCACATACTTTTGGTGTATGACACTTTGATGATGTTGGAGTTCTGGATGAGTTTGCAGTGATGTGCGTAGAGCGAGGATTGAGCGGTTGAGTAGTTAACATCACACACCGTATACAGAACGTCAAATAAAGTTAAAAATCTCTAACGTGAGTAATCACCTGAGAGCCACAACAACGGTAACAAGCTACTGACGTTTGTAGACGAAGTTGGCTGAGAGTTTCGTCCGCCATTTTTTTCAAGCTGAGAGACTTCAGAAAATTTGTCATTTCCTGTAAAGGAACGTAGCGAGCGTCGATGCTCCCTGGTTTTTGCGGTGCATTGTGGGATTTTTTAGGGAGCGAACGTTCCAGTGCACTGGGAGGATTTTGCGACTGAGACAGAAGTTAAAATGGCCGCCGCCCTCATCAGCGCCCTGACCACTGAACCAGCGAGCGGACCGAGACGCAGCCGTAGCTTTAACAGCCTTAACCGCTATTTTATTTTATATATCAGCCATTAAAATTCAACATTTAACAGCTGATAAATATAAACTCTTTGAAAGGTAAAACTGAATTATATTATTGCTGATCAGAGACGGTAAAGCGCATTGAAAAACTGAAATATGATGAAATAACCGCAAGCAGAGTGCAGAGTGCAGATATCTAATATTAACACTTGGCAAGAATCTTCACTCTGAAAAACTTTCTGTTTATTTTGAGACACTAAGGCATCGCTTTGTTTAAATCTGGGCAATATGACAAACTAATCTCATGATAAATAATGTCATTTTTGTTTTTTATAGCCGTTACAAACTGCGAGTGGAAGCAGCTGTTAAAAAAAGTCCTGGACATTTTTGGATTTTTTGCGGATGTTAATTGTTTTGTTGCTAAATGAACGTTTTGCCGCGACTCTGTTAGAACACAAGCTTCTGAAAAATGCATTACCTGCCCTTCAGTGCTATTAAATTACACGCTGTCAGACTCCAGGTGATAAATAGCTATTTATATTGACTCCACCCACTATTGTACACTTTTAAATAAAAACACAATTTTTATGACATATTTATTTACACAAACACACAAACAGGTGAAACCCACAATCCTCAGTAGACCCTCTTAGTGACCTTTTCTGCTTCATGACAAAAAAAAAAAAACAAACAAAAAACAGGTTCTAGACATTTTTCAGACAGTTTGAATATTTTTGACCTTCTGTAAGACCCTAAACACGGCGCTCGCGAGGAACAGCTGCACACTCGGCACTGACACCATGACGCAAACTGCTGCAAGAGATTTATTGCAGCTCGGACGCTTTTCCCCCACGTTTTGGCATTTTTCCTCCCAAACATCTGCATTCCTGCTCCGAGAGGTTCTGGACATCGGCCCACACAAATTTCACGCAGAACCACTGACGCGGTGCAAAGGAGGAACTGAGGGAATCACGGCTTTTAACGATAAATCACACGGCACTCGATAAACCTATCTCCATCACTTATGATTTACAGACAGAATTATTGTCAAATTTCTCTAAAATAAGGATTTTTAATAGAAGAAAAAAATGCTCTGCTGCAAACACCCTCTCAAATTAAACCTAAAATCACGATGACAGACTCCTCCTGCTGAATATCGCTGAATATCGCTGAATATCGCGATACACCCTACAGTCCGTGATCAGCACAGTCCTGCAACGGACGAGTGATTAGTCATGAAAAACATTCCACACGCGTCATCCTCATTCCAACTCCAACAGCTGTCGCTTTTCACCGCAAGCATCAACCGCAACGCCCTGCTTTCTGACTCACCGTCATTTTTAGCCGTGTCTTAACCTACAAACACACGAGAGGAGCGGCGTGAATGTGATCCGACAAAGTCGTAAATCAGTGCGAGACCGACACAGATCTCCGACTTCACCATCAGCACGAATATCGCTGTGTTTCTGGGAAAAATACCATCAGAATTCTGTCACAGTTCCATCAGAACACCATCAGAACCCCATCAGAACCCCATCAGAACCCCATCAGAACACCATCAGAACACCATCAGAACCCCATCAGAATACCATCTTATCCATAGATGTTGTCACTGGAAAAGGACACTTTAATAAAAATAGACCCGATTCCACTGTGAATGATTCTCTCTTTTTAAACGAGTCACTAAGGGAATGAATCAGTACCAAAAGAATTGTGTCTTTAATGCCTTTACAGCTGCACTCACGAACCAAGACATTTCCACACAGATCCATAAAAACCAACGTCACGAAAATCTACTGAGAGTTTACTCAGGTCTACTTTATACGTTTCTCTCTGAGTTTTTAAACATTTGCGAATTGTGTGATTAGTATTTGTGATTGCGTGTATGCAGAACCCACTTTTGCACCCCTTGATTCAGTGAATCGTTATGACTCTGTGTGTGTGTGTGTGTGTGTGTGTGTGTGTGTGTGTGTGTGTGTGTGTGTGTGCGTGAGTTGTAATTTTACTAAACACAAAAATAGGCTATTATAAAATGGCACAAAATAGCAGTGATTGTTAGCTATTTTTACATCGCTCAAGCATGAACAGGACTCGCATCTGAGCAACTGGAACCTTGGAAAAGCGAGTCTGATAACATGGTTCGACGGGAGGTCATGTGACCTTACTGCGTTCTACAGGTCGTGGTTGTGACATCACACAGGGTTAAATAATGACTCGATATAAATCCTGATTTCAGTGATTTGATTAGAAGATCATGATGAAGGGAGATGGTGAGATGTTCACAGCTGGAACTGTAAAATCGGAGCTGTTTTAAAGTTGGTGTGTTTAAAGTTGTGTAACTTAAATAAGAGGAGAATTCCCAGTGAACGTCCTGAAGGACATTTCCAGTCCCAACACGGCACTGTGTGTGTGTGTGTGCGTTATTCTACACCACTGTGCTATTCCAGCCTCCGTACACAGGAAATAAAAGGAAAGAAGCGTCAGGAATAACAGCAGCTGCGTGATGGTGGACAGTAACAGCTGCTCAGTGATAATGTACAGAAAATAAATCAGCTCCTTCACACAGACAGCATGCAAGGTCATGACGTGACAAACTTATCCAAGAAACAATATCGATTAATAATGTTTTTCACAAAACCCAAAAGTAGAAATTCTTTAATGAACGTTTCAGTTATTGTTTTGTTCATCCTACCACAGTCCCCGCCCCTGACCCCACTGCAACCAATCAGACGAGAGTCCCCGCCCCTGACCCCACTGCAACCAATCAGGCCACAGTCCCCGCCCCTGAACCCACTGCAACCAATCAGGCCACAGTCCCCGTCCCTGACCCCACTGCAACCAATCCAGCCACAGTCCCCGCCCCTGACCCCACTGCAACCAATCAGGCCACAGTCCCCGCCCCTGACCCCACTGCAACCAATCCGGCCAAAGTCCCCGCCCCTGACCCCACTACAACCAATCAGGCCACAGTCCCCGCCCCTGACCCCACTACAACCAATCAGGCCACAGTCCCCGCCCCTGACCCCACTGCAACCAATCAGTTTCGACCCCAGAGAACTCTAATAAATTTGCTGATTTCTTTTTAAAAAAAAAAAAAAATTTCCACTTATACAACACACACATGCAAATGATCAGAGTAAAAAGGGGCGGAGCCACCAGAGGACATGGTCATTTATAATATAATATATATATAAAATATATTTTTACTCAAGTACACAGTGTATAGTACAGCGTAAGTAGGGAATAGTAACACAGCACTTCGTCTGTCTGTGGTCTATCTGCTACGAGACGTCCTCAGGGTTTTTTATTTTACAAACAAAGCAGAAAACCTTGTAGAACAAGAATGTCACATTTCTAAAGACCCAAAACAGTCACAAGAAAAAAGACGTAATAAATCCCTGCAGGGCTTCGAGTGACACAAGCTAAAGGAAGCGGTGAAATACGAAACACAAAAACCCAGATTAAAACTTGGCCATGAAAACATGCATGACAGGTATTACCCACAATCCCTTTCAGCACTCACTTACACACTAATGACACTGCACTGTACAGGGTTTCTTTGAAAGAGATAATTAATGGGAAAGCAATCTGTCATCAGGACATTATGCATTTATTTACCGCTAAACTGATGACCTTTACAGACTCTGATTTCCAGCCAAACACAGTTTAACCCTTTACACTCTGAGAGAGAATTCATCCAGTGGACTGATAGGGGTTTAAGGCTCTGCTCAGATGGGATTAGTTTTCCGTGTGGAGGTGTGTGATGTATTTATTCCCGGAGTATCTCATGTCATTAATTCTTTACTGGAAAGATCATGGCGTATGGCGTGTAACTCCAGGGAATATTTATAAATCCTGTCTGAACTGACATGTGGGGAAAGACTGCGTTATCGCATCATGGTACCGAACCCGAGTCTGCCTGTAGGAGGTGGTCCGAGTTCAGCTGCACTTTAGCTGTGCCGCGATTCCCGTGAACGTGAACGCAACTCATACTTCGTACTCGAACGTGTGTTCATCATCACACGAGCACCACGAGTGGCAGAGGACGGCTGTGGGACAGAGCAGGTGAGGTGCCTTATTCAGATATGGGAATGCGGATGGTTTTGCATTGTTAAGCACAAAATTAAAGGAGTCTGGGTTCAACAGAGCCAGTGAGCAACGACGTAACGAAGTAAAAAAGCTTCATCAGCAATAAATACTTATTAGAAATAAGAGACGAGATGCGTAAAACAGGCAGCTCTGTTGATGTAAAAAAGAAGCTCATGTGGTTCAATGAATTTGATGCAATAAAATAAAAAAAATGAAAATATGGTGAGTGTTGTGCTCTCCCTGCGTGTTTGTGATGAACGAAAGTTCGATAGAATCAAGTGAAGTGGGAACAATCGCGCTCGGATTCGTAAAGGAGGTGTAAAGGAGGTGTAAAGGAGCGTGTCAGAGAAGTAACACCTCTGAGGGTTTTAGGGAAGTTGCTGAGTTCCTAGGTTCACATTACAGACATGTTATGGTCATGTGACCTACTAATGCTGAAGCGTGGCCACGCCCCCTACAACAAGCACATGGAGTGTTTATTGTGACGAGTGTGTACATGGTGAAGATACGTCCATCTCTGAGATCTATACACAGATCACTTATCAGCGGTAGCTCAGCGGTTAGCGCTGCTGGGCCCCTGAGCAAGGCCCTTAACCCCCGAGTGCTCAGCCGTATAAACGAGAGGATCGCAAGTCGCTGTGGATAATGACGTCTGCCAAATTCTGTAAATATAAATGTTATCCCAAAGACTAATCCCATCTGAATGGTACTGAACACATAAATCAGTAAAATGAGCTTTTAGAGAACAGAAACACACACCAAACATCTGCACATTCCCGATTTTCCTCTTGCATCCTTCCAGAGCAACTGCAGGAGTCCTCATGAGGTACAGAGTGTGCTTTCTATTAAACATACACCAGTGCTTTTGGAAACTGCACAGCCTGTGTTGTCATTTAGGAACCATGCACAGGATCACATTCTCAAAAAAAAAAAACAAGACAAACAACAAAGACCATAACATCATGTTGTGAGATCAAACACACACGTGCAGGAATGAAAATCAAGATGCAACTGCGTTTTAAGCAACATCACGTTCTACCGGCGCTCATACCGGCTCAGACACGCAGGTCTGTTATCTACAACACACACTGCAAAAGTGAAATAAAAGCTGAGCTGAGCCTCGTCTGTACCTGCTCAGAGATCACCACACACACACACACACACACACACACACACACACACACACACACACTTCATTTACAGAGCTAACAGAAGCGAGAAGCTCCAGGTCCACACTGCTGGATTTTGCATCTGTATTGCTATAAAATCCAGAACCGGACCAATTAACACACACTCCACTCCATCAGTGTGTCAGAGGTTACACAACTCCAACACTCGACATGTACAGACAGTGATTTCACCAAAGACACGAGATAAGAAGGTTAAAAGTGCAGTGCAGCACGAGTCGAGCTCCAGTCTGGAGAATCGTTACATGACACTCACAGTGTGTACGCAGAATACACTGACCTTAAACTGGGTCTTATTTAAAATTAACCTAATAAGTACATTTATTTACACAAGTATTTATGTGTTTATTAACTCATCAGAAACTCATCAGGAAGGTTAGGCTTTAAATTAAATAATAAAAAAGCAGAATGCACGTATTCTGAACAATTTAAATTTATAGAGTAATATATGATCATTAACATCCTAAATATATTATTATTTATAAAACATCATGGCAAGCAGCTCGTTATGTAGGTTAGACTTGAAATGAAATGTTAAATTAATTAAAATGCACAAATGATGTACAATTTAAATCAATATCATAATATAACATTATTACACACTGCAAATAAATATGATAATTACTCATAATTCATTCTAATTCTATCAGGATAAGCACACACAGTATCATGATGGGTGCCAAAACTTTTGCGCACAACACATCTTATGTTTAACTTCACTCCAATTCGTTAAACTCACAAAATAAATTGCAGGCTGTGAGTTTAAATTGTCATTTTTAAGTTTTTTTCCTGCAAAAAGTTTTGATCATTTCTTATAACTTGCAGGACTTTCTTGATGGTGGGTGCCAAAACTTTTGCACCCAATAGAATCCATGTTGATGTGGATTTGTGGTTATTCTGTGCTGGATATGAAGCATGATCTCTAAACACACAGACGTTATCTAATACACACCGAGGTCTCGTGATATATTTTATCGCAATACAGATGCAGATAACTGGCTTTTGCCTGAACGATCAGTGAGATGTTATAAGAACAGGAAGTGAGCTCCGAGTCTTACCTGTGAGACGCCCGGAGACGCTCGTAATCTCCTCTGAAAGACAAACAGCACAAACAGGACTGCGTTAAGGTGTGTGTCTGGTTCACATTCAGGTGTTTTGTTCTGCTGGTTGTTTTCTTCCTGTTCTTACACCACTACAGTCAACAACTCAAAACACCGTACACGCTAAAATACACCCAGTATACATCACAATACTCATCCCACAGCCCTGCTGAGCTCTGGACTCTGATTGGTCCGAAGCGAAGGTGTTGATTAGTTTTCTATAACAGCGGCTCTGACTTTAGCGCAGGTTTATATCGTTCTGATACGCTTTTGTTTCTATAGCAACAGCTCATTCACAGGGACTCGTACAGCGGACGCTCCATGTAAACGTATTTTT
>CM074965.1:18597419-18613474 GCA_037577455.1 Pangasius macronema | reverse complement strand
GTGAGAGGAATAAAACACTTGGGGACGTGCTGTTAGAGGAAAACAATCAACTTCCGGATGGTGACAGTAACTCTCATTTTCACACTCAGCAGCGCAGTTCATTGTGTTTCGCTCTTTACATGTAAAACTACGGCAGTAACGAAGCTGATCTTAAAGCTGCGGTGTGTAAAAATAACCAAAAAATAAATAAATGAGGTTTAATTATAATTATAGCTCACATTTCATCATGTGCACATTCTGCATTCACTGCTGCACTGTGTGTGTGTGTGTGTGTGTGTGTGTGTGTGTGTGTGTGTGTGTGTGAATATAATAATAAACTGTATTATAATTCATTCAGTGTTACAGTAAAGTGTACACTTTCCACGCACTCAGGTTGCCAGATTGGTGTTTAAGTTCCATAATAATAACAATAATAACACTAACATCTACAACAAACAACAACAACAACAACTATGCTAATGCTAAAGCTAATACTAATAATAAACACCCAACACTGCTCAGTCTTTAAATAGTTAACCAATAAACAAGGGATGCCAGATTGTTACCTTTTACACCAATATTACTCATTAATAATTTGTGCATAAATATCACAAACACCAGCATAACACCAACAACAATAAATAATAATGATAATAATAATAATAATTTATTTATGTAAAGTGTTCCTCATACAAGACTATAACGAATATCCCACAGTGTAGGGTTGCCAGATTGCTATAATATCTTCCAATACTACTTTGATATCATGTATTAAACATTAATCTCTACTTCACTTTATTGTCACTTTTTAAGCATTTTGTNTTTATAGAGTTGATAATACGGCAGTTTTACAGTAAACTGAATAGACATAAAAATGTTTAACTCTTATAAAAGTGCAAATAAGTGAACAATACAAGAATGAAGTCAACACTGCAGGTATAGATTCAGTAAATTGAACTTCTGTAGAATACACACACACACACACACACACACACACACACACACACACACACACTAGTTGTTGGTTAAAGTGTGGTAATTAAATGTCATTAATGAGATAATTAACACTTTACTGAGCTGTAGATATGAGTGAAGGTTTTAATTAGCCTAACTGAATTCTAATTAATGAGTGGAATCACACACACACACACACACACACACACACTTGTTTAAGACTCTAGTGTTTGTTCTTTCTCTCTTTTAATTGTGGCAGAGAAATCTCTCTCTCTCTCTCTCTCTCTCTCTCTCTCTCTTTCTCTCTCTTTCTCTGTGTGTGTGTGTGTGTGTGTGTGTGTGTGTGTGTGTGTGTGTGTGTGTGTGTGTGATTAGTAGTGAATGAGCAGATGATAAAGGAGAATAAACGCAGTGAGGGTGTTTACCTGGCAGATGCGGAGAAGCGCCCAGCAGAAGATGCAGGCTGAGAGATGAAACTTGGCGCAGAGGTAAGACTCCAGATCCGCTCGCTCCATTTCACAGCTTTAACAGCGCTCACTCTCCTCTGAAGTCTTTCCGAAAGCGCTTCATCTCATTCCGCTTTAATTCCCAGCTCATTATGAGCTCCAAACCGCGCGACTCTGTGTGTGTGAGTATGAGTGTGAGTGTGTGTGTGTGTGTGTGTCACTCAAATACTGAGACACTCAGCGAGCACATGTCCGGCCCACATCCGGGTTGCCAGATGTTCCAGCTGACGGTGTGCAGTTCTGCATGAACTCTTTACTCTTTACTAACACATGCTCAAAAAGTCCCCCCAAACCCACCGAGTGACGTCACAGACACCTCATTTGCATATCCATGGTCAAATTATAATTTTTTGCATATATAATATATAATATAATCTTTTATCGAAGATATTGTACACATGAATAGTGTTTAATACCATTCGACCAAGTGCAGGGTTGCCAGATTGATGCGCTTTCAGATAAAAAAAAAGATTATATAATAATTTGTTTAAAAATGTAAATGATCTCCTCATTATTATTCAGTGACTCATTTTAATAAAAAAAGAAAAAGAAAAAAGTATTTCTTCTACAAACCATTTTTATCTACAAAGTGTGTGATGTTTTCACAATAATATTTTACAAACTTCATCTACAGTGGATGCTTCATCCTGGTCTGAGAGGAGCTGGAGGATACACACACACACACACACAAACACACACACACACACACACACACACACACACACTCATGTATACACACTTACACTCACACACACTCATACAATCACACACATACACGCACTCACACATACACACACTCATTCACACATACACACACTCTCATACACTCATTCACACATATACACACTCATACACTCACACATACACTCATACACACACACACACACACACACACACACATTTATAAAACACAAAGACACATTTATTACATATTCACATTTTAATAAGTTTATTAATCACCTTTTTATTCTTTATCACTGACACTGGCAGAGATATTGCACAATAATAATAATAATAATAATAATAATAATAATAATAATTTCCAGTAAAATAATAATATACATTTTCTAACCTAATGCCTTTATATCACCTAAAAAACACATCATGCAACATGTTTATTACACGATATTCATCATCTATAAACCGTTAGTGCGCTACAGGATCGTCTCACATGCGATGATTCATTTACTGATTCGATTCATTTCACTGATTCATTTACTGATTCGATTCATTTCACTGATTCATTTCACTGATTCGATTCATTTCACTGTTTCATTTACTGATTCGATTCATTTCACTGATTCATTTCACTGATTCGATTCATTTCACTGTTTCATTTACTGATTCGATTCATTTCACTGATTCACCTGAGAAACGACACCAATAAAACACTTCCACGAGAAATACGAGCAGATTCACGGCTACATTTAAGGCTGTTTCCCCAAAACACTCGTCCTTTATAAACGTTTTTATTCTTAGCATCACTCTATAAACACTTACGCTAAATTTCACAGCTTATATCACCACGTTCACGTTTCGTGTGTTTGTGTTATTGCTGTTTAAAATGTTATTCATTGTTCACCCTGTGTGATAAATTAGCCGTGTGACATAACAAAAAAATCTGTTTTTTACTGTTTATTATTTACAAATATTTTATATTTCTACCTTCTTCTAGTCATTTGGATGAATCGTGTCCCTTTTTGCACACCATAATGCGAAATGTGTTATAATACAGCAGGTCTTTAACATGCCCTAGTCTAGCAAACTTCCTCACAACACACACACACACTTAGCTCTGAATGTGCTGCTAACACTTACCAGCTAACATGCTAACTGTATAATCAACAATTCAGCTCAGTCAAGGTGATAAAATTATAATTAAATAAAAATATATCCTAAACCTAAGTTAATGAGAATGTTGCAACAGGAAAAAAAACACTTCTATTTTAATTTCTAAGGCAAATAATTTAAGATTTGAACATTAAAATGCCAAATATTTGTTTTAAACTAAACACAAAGCAACATTTTAATTCTACATCCTTATTAATTTAATTACATTCATTACATTTAAACTGCAGGCATCTGAATACACACACCTGCTCGCTTTGTGTGTGTGTGTGTGCGTGTGTGTGTGTGTGTGTGTGTGAGTGAATGAGGTTGTTGTAAAAGCAGCTACTACATTCAGATCACGTTGACCACACACACACACACACACACACACACACACACACACACACACCCTTTCTCAGTGAAATAGAGTTCCTCATTCATGTACAATAATCAAATAATTCTGTTACAGTTTTTCAGATTATAATAAAATCAAAATAAAAAAGTGTATAAACACAAATAATTTCTCCATTAATCAAAATATTTAGATTTAGGAATAAATAAATCAGTAATGTAAAACAAAAGGGTTGTACGAAAAAAATGAAACAAATAAGAAGAAGGGGGAAAATAAATTAAAATAAAAAAATAATTATACACTGTGTATAATATTAGATAATAGTAAACAAATTTTAAAAAGTAATAAAGAAGTAAGAAACATAAGAAAAGAAGTAAACAAATCTGAAGGTTGTACAAATATAAATAAAAAAATAAACATACTAATATAAAAATGTAAATAAAACTGGTAGAAAACAAGGCTTTTTTAAAATAAGGAGAATAAATGTGTGTGTGTGTGTGTGTGTGTAGAGTATTTAAAAAAATAAATAATAAATTTAATAGTAAATAGGTAGTAAATATAAAGGTTGTAAAAACCAAACTAATAAAAATGTAACAATAAATAAATAAATAAATAAAATAAAAATAAATAAATCCATGATGTAATTTAATAAAAATAAATAATAAATAATAATAGGAAAGAAGATTAGTTTTTTTCTGTGTTCTTTACCAAGAATGTGAATTTAGGAGAAATATTTACTCATCTAAATGTTTAGATTTTTTCTATAAAATGTTTACGAGCTCGTTCGATGAGGTTTATTATTCATCGTTATATCTGTACTCGTGTATTTACATTAACACACACTAACGTTTTACTTTAACGGGTTTTAAACACAAAGCGATGAAGCTGAAGCACGCAGTGACGCTCCACACGCAGCCGTACGACGCTACACACGCTTCACTCCCTAAACGGGTTCTACACAGAACCTTAGAGTTCTAACACTGGGAACACTGTTTACAAAAATATCAGCGATGTTCACTTATATATATATCAGTCAATCAAAAATCTATATTCAATTAAAATTAAAAACAGGAAGTGAAGAAAAATATTAGTTCACAATGTCAAAAAAAAAGTAAATAAATAATTAAAATTTTCTCCAACAGAACAAATGAGCAGAGATACACGATTCATTTACATATCTGTTCATTATAAACGTTCATCTCGACAGCTGGTGAAGATATTAGCTGCCCGATAAAGTCGTTCCGACTGTGAGACGAGAATCTGAGGAGAAGAAAGAGCAGGAAATGTTAATAATGTTTGCTGACTCGCAATTTTACGCAACAATAAAGTAACAAACACAGTGCGAGAGTAAACAAAGTGAGAGATGATTTCATAAAACTAAGCTGGACGAATTAAATCAAACAATGCATTATGGGTATTCTGTGGCCACTTCTGCGGTTTCCTCCAGGTTCTCTGGTTTCCTCCATGCCAGTGGGTGAACTGGTGTGTGTGTGTGTGTGTGTGTGTATGTGTGTGTGTGTGTGTGTGTCTTGTGCTGGATGGACTGGCGTTTTATTCAGAATGTATTCCCGCTTCCCGCTTCCTGTTTCCCGCCCAGCGTTCCCGGGATAAACTCCGGATCCATCTGACGTTAAAATGATGAAACCTGGATTTGTTCAGTTACCTGGACACGCCGAGGCTACGCTCTTCTGCACTCAAATCTAGAATCTCTTTGGTTGCCTTCAAAGGTTCTAGCATCGTTAGCTTCCCAAAAACAACGTGTAACTGATATGAGGAACCTGAACTGATTTGCTAACAGTATGGATGAACTCATTCCGAGTCGAAAAAATGTGTCACATTTGTCAAAAAAAAAAAATTTAATCTGGTGTGTACAAACGTTTAGAAGTTTGGTGCTGTTTGTATACAGATTTTTTCAAATCTCCTCAGCAACACACACACACACACACACACACACACACACACACACACACACACACACACACACTCCACATTGTGCTCATGGTCGTTACGATCAGTCTTCAGTGGACTTTATGTGCCAGGTTGAACAGTGTGAGTCTTTCTTCCTGCTCTGAATGAGGCTCAGTCTCTCACACTGCACATCTGCTCATTAACTCTTTAACTCATTAACCCCTCTGTAGTGCGCACTACTTAGGGCATGTTCTGCACCCTCACCCCCGTCGTCTTTTTAGACTTTATACTGATACAGCTGTAACATTATCTGTACTTTTTTTTATAAACGCCATTTTATTTCTCTTCACTTGCTTAAAATAAAGTGTACATCATCTCTAAACGCTCGAGTCATGTAGTGCATGTAAACACCTGTAGTGCCACCTAGTGGCAGAAAAGTGCATTTTAAAAAAAATTTCTTTCACAAGTTATAACTGTAATAATAAACATGCTAAAAAATTACAAAAGTAAAGATGATAATACTGAATCACGCTTTAATTAACAAGTTTTGATGTTTATTGCAAATGTTTTTTAATATTCATGTCATGGAGTAGTTAAGACATGTAATTTAGTCTGAAAAGTTTCCAAAAAGTTTGTTCATTCATCTGTGGAGAGTGAAAATCCTGATTCAATAAGAAAAATAGAAAAAAAAAACATCTGACGGAAGAAATAAAAACAGTTCCCCGGAACTGAAGTCAGACTTTTGTTTTTTTGAGTAATTCATCAACTTCACAGCACACAGAGGGTGAAGATGAGCTACAGCTGCGTTTACATGCACACCGATATTCCGTGTAAGGTCTGTATTCATGCTGAAGCCGTATTCCGAATACTATGTTTATATGCGTACGGTCGTCGGAATATTCCTGTATACAGGGCTACTGTAGCCAGGCCTGAGATGCCATTCCTAAACACCTAGCCTACAGCTATGCATCTGTTAGCACCCATGATTCCTTGCGGGCTGAGCTGCACATATTTCTCCTTTCAGTGGATTTTCTGATTAAGGCGTTTACGTGCAACACATTTCTGATTAAATCATTCATATTCCAGGGACGAGAATTGGAACTTGGGCAATCGGAATATCGTCTTAATCTGAATCGGAATGCAATCGGATTGCTGCGTTTACATGCATGACTCAATCGTAATTAGAATGTCGCCAAATTCCGATTCATATCGTAATGTTTATTTGCATGTAAACGTAGCCAATGAGAAAGCATCCAAGGAAAGTAAGAGACTAAAACAGAGTCGTATAGATGATGGTCACTAACTCGACTGATCATTTCCATTTTAATAAAAGTGTTGTCGCTGTTTCTGCGAGTTATTAACAGCAAATCTGGTGTAAAAGGTCTCGCCCCTTTCTTTCTGGTGCTTTAATGACGAGTGTGCACTGCATGGCGTCATAGTCAAACGCGTTGAAAACTTCTCAGGGATGTTAAAAACGTATTTTAATAATAACTGAGTAGCTGATGATAGGAATTAAACATCACTGTGATTATAAATTTGGATAAATTTCTATAAGGGAAAACGTGTCCTTTTCACGGCAGGTGAGAAGTCTCTCTGCACTTCCCCTATAAAAAGCACAGAAGATCAGAGATGTGGTAACCATAGCAACAGCAATTCCACAGCTAGAGCTCGGCCAATGAGGATTGTGAGATTTGCATTATTTTAAATGTGCAGGCTGTGCATCAGAGAAACGTCTGACCAATAATAACAAACAAATAGTTTTTTTTTTTTTTTAAGCAAACGTCTACATAAACATCTATGAGGATGATGAAGTTGAGAACATTACTCCTCTTATCAAGTAAATAAAGTCACGGGCCAATCATCAATCAGTGATTATCATGATTGGACGATGGTTTATTTCACATGATGTCACAACCCTAATCTTTACCACGAGAGATTTTTTTTGCATTATTATCAATGGATTATGAACAAAAAAACAAGAAAATCTACACAAGTGAGAAGAAATATCGCATTTTCCTTCAGCGGCTCTGAGCCTGTGCGCTGCTCGAGCGCTGTCTTCAGCAGCACCAGACAAACTCACTAAATTATTAACATATATGTGACTTGACTTGCACTCAGCTTCCATTTCCACTGATCAATTATGAATTATTAATGAGACGACCTGATCAGAGGTCATTAAAATGCTTTAACCATATTATAGACAAATATGATCAGGATAAGCAACGTAAAATATATATCGTTAAGATTAATAGTCATAATTCATCTTTATAACAAAACAAGTGTGAAACTGTTTAAATATTTTTAAAATCAAAGGTCAAATGCTAAATAGGATATTGATTTTTATATTCAATTCAACTTTAATTGTATTTATTTATATAGCACTTTTAACAAAGTACATTGTCATAAAGCAGCTCTACAGAATTCTGGAAATATTGTAATATACAGTGTGCACAGATATTGATATTGTGGGACGTGTAACATAAAATTATTAAAATTTATTCAGAGTTTAATGTATTTAAACTCTGATCACAGTTCTCTACTGAGCCTTCCTATTTTTATTTATTTGAATTTTTTTTATTAGGAGTTTTACAGTGTGTGGTCAGTAAACAGTGAATCTGTGTCTTTTTATCAATTCTCTTCTCGTTCAGTGGCACAAATGGAAAGACTAATAATAGAAGAGTCGAGTCTCCTGATGTCCTAATTACAGATTCAGCACCAAAACAAGTGTATTATTATTCTAGTAACACACACACACACACACACACACACACACACACACTTCCTGCAACTGATGTAAGCACAACAGTAACATTTTAGCTTTCACAGGTTTTGTGATCACTGAACTGCCTGGTGTTTGTAAATCTGGGCCATAAAGCTGATGTTAGTGGTGTCTCATTTCCTCCATCTCTTATTTCCACTCCTGCCCTCAGACCTGAGCGTGTATGTTTATACGGATCAGTCCTGAATAAATGCTTTGCTAACTATATTACTACATTCCCCTCTGTACTGTTCTGTGATCGGTAAGTGGCTATGCAGCAGAAGGACAAAGGACAAGGACACTTCGTTCCCTGGAGCTGTGAGGAACTCATCATATATCCTGGTGCAAGATACACTACTCCTCTGGCCCACTATATGCTACTGTATATCAGGGGTCTTCAGTCTTCAAGTACCAGTGTGGCTGCAGGAGTCACATCTGATTCCACTTGTTTAATCAGTTCATCTGAGTCTCCAATCAACTACTAATTGTGCCTCCAATTTGGCTGTAATGAAAACCTGCAGCCACACCGGCCTTTTTTCTGGATAAGACTGAAGACCCCTTCTCTATATAATTAATAATATCACAATCAAAATGGGAACATTGTGTGTAAAGTGGGAATACTCCCTGGATGGTCAACATGCACATCCTCATTCACACCTAGAGGCGATTTAGAGTGGTCAAATCACCTACGGGGGGGTGGGAGAAAACCGGAGAACCCGGAGTAAACCCACAGAGAGCAGAGACAGACTGTAACCTGAGCTCAGGAGTTAACCAGGAATCCTGGAGCTGTGAGACAGCAATGATACCCGCTGAACACAGTGCCATTCCAATATACGCAATATTGTATACAATATACTAAAAGATCTTAAGAAGAAAAAAGAAAAAAAAACAGCCTAGCTAAAAAAAATTACAGTTTATAGTTGCTATGTTGTAAGTGAGAACAGGAACTAACATGTTTTGCGGTCATTCCCCAAGATTAAATGTACCTACAAACTACACAAAATGTACCTACACATACTATAAAAGTATGACATTGTAATAGTTGGTGTGGTATAAGAGGAATAAAACACTTGGGGCATGCTGTTATAGGAAAATATTTAACTTCGGGGTGATAGTATTAACTGTGCTCCATAATTCATTTAGTATTTTACTATAACATCAGCACACACAGTGGTCCTTGCCTAGCCTAGCCTAGCTGGACAGTGGTGGCTCAGAGGTTAAGGTGTTGGGTTACTGATTGAACCAATCGCCACCACCAAGCTGCCACTGTTGGGTCCTTGAGCAAGACCCTTAACACTCAACTGCTCAACTATACACTTTCACAGTTGTAAGTCACTCAGTGGTAAGTCACATAAAACCATCAGGTAAATATAAATAACACAACTTCTTATAATGCTTGCTTCTTTTGATGTACATACTGCTCTCTATTCTCTCACTGTTGCATGCTGGACCAAGGCATTATCTCCTGAAGAGTTCAATATATTATCAGTATTAACAACTTTAATGAGGTGCACTCTACCTCAGTTCTTCTACTTGAAGGTTAATACAACATGAGCTGTTACCTTTTAATAACAGCAATAAAAACTAGGATGCTGTAGGTTTTATGTCAAATCACATATTAGGGTCAGTTTTTATATAGTCCAATCCAATCTTCTGGGGCTCCCAATAGTGCTGATCTTTGCTTTCTTATCAAGAAACCTAAAAAGCTGGTTCAGGTGTAAAATGTGGACTATCTGTTGGGTCTGTGAAGATTGGATTGAAAAACACTGCCATAACTGTAAATGGACAACATAGCACCTGCTTTATTTCTTCATCCTGCACCTTCGTTCCATCTTCTTCTCCTCCGAGGTTACGTTGTCTGATAAGCCATGCCTGGTCACCGCTGGTGTTCTGTCTCGTCGCAATCTTTCACACGTTTTTTCTTTGACCTTGATGGCATCGTGGTGCTCTTTTTTAGAGAAATGAGAGGAGGTAGCACTTGTGAGAGGAAGAGAAGTCGGCCTCGAAGCTTGAGATAAATCAGTGTCCTTGAAAGGAGTAGTTTGTAGGGAGCATCGACTCTTGTATGCTTCCAGGACTAAATTTTCTGATCCATTGGTTGCGACAAGGCCAAGCCTCCTTGCCTCCAGTACGGATGGACTACATGCTACACGGTTGAAACTATCTTTGACATTTGTACTATCACCCACTTTTCCTGTTCCATTCCCTTTATTCTTGGGCTTGGACTTGACATACCTCCTTGTACGATCTTTCCTTGGATAGTTATCACTTCTTTGATTGGTGATAGCTCTCATTTCTTGATCAGAAGGATGTTGATGCTGGTTAAGCTTCAACGAAGACATTTGATTAGCACACTGCTCGACTAGCGAAAGAATACTGATGTCACTTGCTATACCGCAACTGCTGCTTGGAGAACGAAGCAAGGCTTGAGGACTTCCTGCAAGCTTAGCTTGGTAAAGATTAGCACGAGGCCACAACTCTGACATTTTCATTCGTTCAATGAAGGAGGTGCACGAATGGCACAAGTGCAACTCCTTGGCACCATGTTTCAGGGACCTCTTGCAAGATTCACAAAGAGATTCTTTGTTTATGGCCAGCACAAACAAGGAACTCGTTCCAGACCCAGGAGAACATGCTACAGGGGATTCCAAAATCTTGTTGGGTGTTGATGGTGAGTTGATGTTGAATATTCGAAAGCATACATGACTTGTTGGGGTCCTCGGTTGGCTCTCTGGTGTGGTAACCATTCCAGCTTGGTGTTTCACTGTATCCACTGAGAGATGACCAACATCTACTTGACATGGTTTGCTCAATTTAAGGTCAGTTATGTTGTCTCTACTATGAGCAGTCCTCAGAACTGCTTTACTTGGGACATTTTCAAGATCCGTTATTTGAACTTTTTCTTCTTGACATACATCTCCATTATCACCATTGCTAATCTCTGGAGTTCCCATCTCTGCTTGGTTACCCTTGATTGTCCTGTGTTTCATCCAGTTGACGATATCCATAGCCAGGGAAATTTCTGTATCACAAAGCTTCAGTAAGCAGTCCTTCCCTACCCAGTTACTCTGCAGAAAGTCATGGCTACCAATGAGGTCTACTGATAAAGGAGGTGCCAGATTCTCTTCTGATCCAATATGGAAGCTGTACATGGATAATGGGAGGTCTGGACTTGGCTGGCCAATAATGCTACTTGGTAGATCCAGCTCATCATCAAAAATGGGGGTCATTTCAGCCTCACTGGGGTCATAAAATAACTCATAGAGAGCATCTCCACTGTATGTGTCCCTAGGGAATTTTCTGGAAAAAACTGGTGTTAGAGATTGCCCAGTGTGATCTTCAGCAGAAATACAATCACAGTAACCCTCATCACTGGTGCTTTCTTGGTTTTCACTTTTTGGTGTCACTGTATTACTCAGATTATTTTCTTGTTCTGTCATGTTTTTGCTCTTATAATTCTCGATGGGATATGCTGTCTTGTTTGAGGAGGGTGATATAGAAATTGGTGTAGAGGTTGTATTCATTTCTTGGCTTGAACTTTGACTAAAAAGAACAGTCCTATTGATGGTGTCCCACATTCCAAACAAGTCCAAGACTTCAGGATGAGCAGGTGATGCTAGTTGCTCCATGCCTCCCTGAAAGAAAACAGGACTTCGCTTCAGAGTTTCGCTGGTGTCCCTGCTTGTTTTAACTTTTGGCATCCCTTCAAGAGAGACAAGATATTCCTCATCTGCAAATATCTCTCCACAACCGGCTTGAGAGCCAAAGCTTTTCAGTGACACAGCATCTTCGCATACGTTAGGGCATCCTTCACTCGAGGAGTCGGAAAGTGTGTCACTCTTTTTGCGAGAAGTCCTGGATTCACGGCATCTTGAGGATTTCTTAGTTTGTTTTGTTGTTGGTCCATATTCACGACATGGTGTACACGGTGATGTTGTTTTCTCACTATTGTGCTTTTTGTGGATGAAAAGGTCTTTGATGGCCTTTTTGGGCTTCCTAAGAAAGATCCTTTTCTTTGGAATGGACTTGGCGATAGAAGGCACAAACGGCACTTGAGGTGTCAGATTGCGGTAATCAATGATTTCGCGGTTGTTGGCAGATGTATACTGATTTTCATGTAGCAAGTGATGAGTTGCACCAAATTCAGGAAAGCTAGCACTGTTAACAAGCCTGGTGTGATGACACATGGATGGCGAACATGCTTCATCTCTGTTCTCAGGACTTACTGGGCTATCTGGTCTAATTTCCATCACACAGTCGTGAGTTCTGCTCTTTTTAACATAATCATAGCTAAAGTCTTGAGTCCACCCATCGGAGAGACTGGAACTGATGTCTGGGGAAGGTATGTCCAGGGAATTTGGAGACAGTAGATTTTCTGAGGACACATTTGGATTGTTTTCATTGACAGTAATGTAAAACGAGGTGCCAGGTGAGCCGTGTCCTTCAGCGCATTGACCTTTACTTGTCTCAATTTTAGGACTTTTGTCCCCTTGAGTCTGTTTTTGGTTATTGGACAACTCCATATTCCCAAGACATATTCATAACTGTACATGGAAAAGACAAAATTAAAATTACTGTTTTTGTTCATGTAACATTATAATGAATTTTACTCCAATACGGGACATATCGAACAATGGAATTTAAAGATAAATAACTAAATGATATGCATATGCATGCAAATGGTAAGCATAAAATTCCAACCTCACTGTCTTTACTTATTTAGTTAGTTATTTTATTCAGTTCAGTTTTCCAAAGGACCTACACCTTTTTATCCTGACATTTAAACATAATTTTATTACTATAGCATTTATGTGCTATCTGTTTGTCCCTGTTGGATTTTGAATGGGGGAATGTGATTAATCCAAACTTAAAAAACAAACAAGCCTACAATTAATGTCAACTTAAATATAATCACAAGGGGTTTTTAGATTAAAAGGATTGTGTATTAAAATAAATTTGTACTCATTTTAAACCAGAAAAATCTATTTTTAATTAAAATTTTTTGAAGGTGTGTGTCCTATTACAGCATATTGCTGTAATATCTTTATAATTAAAAGATTATCACTTTAAAAATTCCTACTGTTGACTGTAAGTGCCATCACTTTTATGTTCATAAGCTCATTTTATTCATTCAGGATGTCATGGCTCTCTGAATTAATGCAATTAAATAGACGGTTTGTGGTCGAGATTTAAAAAAAATGTGAGAAATATTCTCAGTTAGCTTCCATATTTCCACCTCTAGCTGTTTATTATTTACATAATGAGCCAAGGGAAGGTGTGCTAACGGCTAATTTGTATTTTGACATTAAAATCTGACAGGATTTCATTCAGGAAAAGACGTATTTACCTCAGAAAATCACGGATATGAATGAAAAACGCATACTTTCGCACTAAAACGTGTGTAAATGTAGTACACAGTGGTAGTAGTAGTAGTTATATCCGCACTGGTTAGTAGGCTAGTATGCTGGCTGAGATGAATCCCTCAGCAGTGACCGTTGAGAGGCTGCGCGTGACACTCGCTCGCGCGGCACGCTGGCGCAAAGTGGCGGGAAAATGGCGTTACCTCAGATCTCGTAAAATAGCATGTTTGTAATAAAGGCGACATTACGGCGTCTTAGAGGCGTAATAACGACTGACAAGAGCATTAAACGACCTGTCCATACCTGTAACACTGTCAGGAATTGCTGCACGCGCGCGGAGCAGGGAGCTGGATGCAATGTGGAAAGCCAAAGGGTTCAGAAACGCGTTAAGGTCCCACGCGTTTATTATTTATCATTATATCTTACAAGTAGTAGTTTGTATTTGAATCGGCACTGAAGTAAGTGTTTTAGAGCTTATTTATAGATGTACTTTAGTGTTATGGACACCACTGAAGCAAAGAAACAAAGACGCTAGGACCTAGAAACGATATGAAAAATAGCGATTAAAAAGTTTTGACGATTTATACTAGCGGTGGTCATTTCAATTCATCCAAGGGACGCAAATCTTTTGATTCCATTCGGCGAAAAAAATTCGTTCACTGATTCATTCAAGAGGTCGTGTCTGCAGCCTGTAGCGCCATGAAGTATCAGATTAGACATTCTTGATGTTGTATGTTGCATCATAGTAGGTTTCAATAACATCATGAATGTTTATTCACGCGTGTGCAAATTTATTTCGACAGGAAAGTGGCAGAAAAAAATAAAAGACAACGAAAACATTGTGAAATGGCTGCAATACTCTCACTAATCTTGTGATCTTACAGTTATATGCTTTATATATTAGTTCTATATATGGTTGGAGGTGTGGCATATCTCTGGAACGCTGTTGGCTGTCATGCACAGTCACTCTAACTTCCTGTTTCAAAATTAAATACTTCAGCAACCAGAATCGAAGAATCGAAATGTGGACTTTACTGGACCGCTTTACACACCAGAACGTTAATGCAAAACAAAGCATTGCAAAATTATTTACATTTATTTAGACTCGTGGGGAAAAAAGCACACTGCAATGTTTTGGAAAGGCTTTAAACGCCATGACAAAACCTACACAGCAGAAGAAATGTTAACTGTTTTTTTTTTATAAAAAAACAAAAAAAAAAACAAGCTTTTTCCTCCAACAATGAACAAAACCGTGAGTCGATGCGTAACATCATTAGAACAGTAATAACTATTATAAACAAAGTTTTTAACCACAATTCTTACATAATTACCAGATTCAGCTGTAACTTCACTTCAACAGAACAAACTGTTAAACATCAGCTTCATTATGTAATTTAATTCTTGCACTTTTTAGATACGCGACATTGCTGCATAGATAGAAACTGCGTCCCACGCAGAACGTTGTCTTCATGATGTCACCAGTGACATCACACACATAGCTTTAAACCAAGAATTCACAACAGCAACACTCTCAACTCTAGATTTTTATGGTTTTAAGATTTAAAGCCTCAATAATTGAGACATATTTTGCAGACAGCCCTGGTCACATGACTAATCATGAGAGAAATTATTTTTTATCAGTTTACAGTACTAGCATGGAATTGTGGGAGCAAGTGCTGTAAAAAAAAAAAAAAAAGTAAGAATTTCTAATTATATGAATTAAATATTATGATAATATCATAAAGACAAGTATCGTGTTAGAAAGTGAAACGAAAAAATGAAGTACACTAGCACATAGATAATTTGATTTTAAAGGTAGAAAATTATATAAATTTTTCTTATTAAAAGAAATAAAGTTGACATTTTTAGTTTATCAGACTAAATAAAATGCCAAAACAAGGAAGTGAAGTGCAGCAAAACGATCGTTTGGGAAACTGGACGCTGGATCAGAGGTACGGGCCCCAGCCCAGGTACATGAGGCACAGCAGGTTATCGTCTGTGGCCTCCTGAATGAGGTAGTGAACGTGTCCCTCGATGGACAGCGGCAGCCCCATCACCTTATTCCTGTTCTTTATCACACCCTGGAGACGCTGATCGATGTCCAGCACATGGGTTTTAGCCTGCAGGAGAACATAATTTAAAAAAAAAAAAACTTTATACAAAAACATTTATTCAAGACAAGCAGCTTATTTTAGTTTTAATTTTTAAAACATTTAAACTGAGAATTACAGTTCTGTGCAAAAGTCTTAGCACTGTATTTTTTTTTCAGTACAGACTTTGTTACAGATGTTTATTTTCTGATTTCTACATTATTGATTCAGTACAAAAACCCTTTAGACTCCAGACATTAGTTTTCAGCACAGAATGAAGCGTTACAGTAAAATGTTTGTGTGTCAGTAAAGAAAGCA
>CM074965.1:18584958-18587458 GCA_037577455.1 Pangasius macronema | reverse complement strand
GTGAACAGAAAGTGGTTTAGGACACAGAGGCATGTTTCTCTGGAATGAAGGCGGGTTTTGGAGAGCCCACCTTGCTGATGAGATATCCAGCCCACGTAGCAGACCAGTCGGAGAACTTACTCCCTCGGTTACTCAGGTAGATCGGCTTCGTCAGTCTGGACCAGTTCACCACCTTCTGGGAGCTTTTATACCTGAAGACTCACACAGACGGTGTCACCACGACATCATGAACATGTGCTCGCACGTTTCTCGCACGTTTCTCACACGTTTCTCACACTGTCACTCACCTGCTGTTGAGATGCGGCTCCAGAATCTCTTGGACTTGTTCTGGAAATCTCCTCCACAGTCTGCGGCCAGGAGAGTCCGTCCTTCCCTCCCGACACTCAAATATAGACAACAGTTCCTTAAAAAATAAAAAATACAACCCACAAAACACGCAAATGTTAAAGGTCAGTTTAACGGTTTAACCACACAGCAGATCAAAACTGATTTCACGCTGAAGATATTTTCATTAGTGCACGAATGTAGGGGTTTAATGCTGCATTCACACCGGCAGCGATTCTGCAGCTCGTGTCGCTCACGTGGCTCTGTGCTGGCCGCTAATAGCGGTGCGGGAATATTACAAAAATATCATATCACGATTCCCCAAGGCTTTTCTGCAATACATGATGGGTGTCACGATATACAGGTTTGCTCACCAACTGCCAGCAAAACAGTATCTAAATAAATAAATAAATAGATAGATAACTGCTCAAGAAGGCTTTAATGTTATTCTTCTCATCACAGACATCCTCGATGATTTGTATAATGCATACAAAAATATATAGCTGGGATCACGGGATCGGGGCGTGGTAGCTGGGATCAGGGCGTGGTATCTGTGTACATGGGATCGGGGCGTGGTATCTGGGATCATGGGATCGGGTCATGGTATCCGGGATCGGGTCATGGTAGCGTTCCACACCTGCATGGCGTAGGCAGCAGCGTCCTGAGCTCGCACGTTGTCAGCATACGCCAGGAACGTTCTGGTGAGTTCTGTCAACAACCCGAAGGCAAACTCTGGATCATCAATCCCACTCTGCAGAGGAAAAACACACAGGAAACAAAAATCCTTCTTCAGCAACATGTACCGTTTGTACCATTCCAGCGTAATGAACCTGAAACTCATGAGCTACAGATAAACATTCTGATGAACACGATGTGGTGATGATGCGGTACTATGTAGAGGTGTGTTGGGGTAATGAGTGACGGTGACGATGCTCACGGTGAAGCTGGCCCCGCTGCGCTGCGTGTGTGTGGTGCTGAGGTCGAGGCGGCCGGGGTCGATGGCGCCCAGCTCCCCTAAACACTCGCCACACAGCAGCCGCGCCTCGGCGTTCACGTCCTGACACCCCAACAGCAGAACCGTCACCAGCTCCGACAGAACCGGTTCCACCAACTCACTGTCCAACAGCAAGCGCAACACTGCTGCCTGTTTCTCACACACACACACACACACACACACACACACACACACACACACACACTCGTTTATGCACTAACAGAACATGAAGAAGAGGAGAACCATTCTATTCTCTGTAGTTTGCTCCAGCATCTTGACCCAAACACTTAATCATAAATAAATAAATAACAATACTACTACTTTATTATTTCATTTAAACAACAATAATTTAATTAAATAATTAATTAACTGGTTGATTAAATATTAATTTAATGAATAATTAACAACTTCATATACTATCAAACTGTATGTTTATTTTCTGTCTGTATGTTATTATTAAATGAAAATCTTCCCAGGGAAATCATAGAGGCCAGAAACCTGTGTGTGTGTGTGTGTGTGTGTGTGTGTGTGTGTGTGTGTGTGTGTGTGAGTGTTCCTCACCTGGTTCTTGTACAGCATCTCCTTCAGGCTGGTGAGGGCGTGGATGCGCACGTCGACGTTTTCGTGCTGAATTGCGCGCATGGAGAGCTGCAGCGCTGCCTGGAGGTCCGAGCTCTTCGACGTTTGCTGAACACATTCATTAAAAAAAAAAGTTAAATTAACACATTAAATAAACATCAGATCTGAGATTTCACGTCAGCGAGAGAGTAATCCTTATACAGGCTCGGTCTCTAACGCCTGACGCTGAGCGATTTCACACCTTCCTGTAGTCCTGTAGGACCGTATGGACGTCCTTCAGCTCCGGGTGGTCTGGAAGGAAGTAGATTTCATGAAGAAAGTCCTCCACTTCCTGTCTGGAATGAGAACACAGCGATAAATCGTTTTTCTTCTCCACCCACCGTAGCTGTAGCAGCTAAATGAAAATTTTACTTTAAAGTCTGAGAAGCAGAGGCTTTACTCGTGTCTACACTCTCTTCCTCATCCTCAGCCTCATCGTCCTCATCATGATCCTCATCATCAACCTCACCATCCTCTCTCAACCTCATCATCATCCTCATCATCATCATCCTCATCATCATCATCCTCATCATCATCATCCTCATCATCATCCTCATCATCCTC
>CM074965.1:18561645-18584911 GCA_037577455.1 Pangasius macronema | reverse complement strand
TCATCATCCTCATCATCATCATCCTCATCATCATCATCCTCATCATCATCATCCTCATCATCATCCTCATCATCCTCATCCTCCTCCTCATCACACCCACTGTGACTGAAGTATGACTCGTACCTGTTCTCCACGATGAGGTAGTGCATAATCACGGCCGTCTCTTTGGGCTGGACAGAGATGAGGGGCAGGAGAGCGACGATCACGTGACTCAATAACGGCCCCAAATACGAAGGATCCAGACAACTGACGAAACAATCCCACGTCCTGAAAAATAAAGAAATTCAGGAACATTTATGGGTAATTTTTTTTGTCTTTATATTACAAAATGTAAATTTAAATAAATAATTTGCACAATATTTGAATATTAATTTACATTAAAATTAACATTAATAAAATTAACATTATCATACTTTTGGTATATTTTGGTTGTAATCAGTATTTTTATGATAATTACATGCGGATGTTAATGATTTGATTTTATACAGAATATTAAAGAATTTTTTTTTTTTTTTTAAATTTTAAAGACTTTTTATTTTCCCTCGCTTTCCATGTTTATTTGTAGAAATTTGTAGAAATTAAATAAAAGTATAACTGACCAACATTACTGCAACATTACGAAAGTATCGTGATATGATATTTCTGTTGATATTTTACGAGCCGTAATAATAACACTGATTTTTTTTTCTTAAATCAGATCAATCCCGTCTGTTCAGGAAAAAGAAATCAAACCAAGAACGATTTTTATTTTATTTTTTGATGTGAACACAGTGTGTGTGTGTGTGTGTGTGTGTGTGTGTGCGCGCGTGTGTGTGCTGCGACTGACTGGCAGCAGAGTTGTGGGAAATCCTCTTTATATCTCAGACCGGTTCTGAGCGTCGTCATCATCTTCACCCTCACTGAGCTGATGTGCTTCGACCCCATCAGCTTCATCAGAGCCATCAAACTGTTCAGAGCCTGAGAAGAGAAAACAGGAAAAACTCAGGAACGCATTTCGTCCTAAACGTCTGTCCTGCACAACGCTGTGATGGTTGTTGTTGTTGTTTTAACACAGACTTGCACTCACCATTTTCTTCTTCTCCTTCTCGCCGGCGCTGGAGCTCAGCAGCTGCATGTTGAAGAACGCCAGGATGCCCAGGAGCTTCGGCTGCAGGTAATCGGCCTGCGGGACGACAGGTAAACACTAAGACATCAGACACGTAGATTAGAGCAGAGACTGAAGATTTTTTGAATAAGTTCATGGATTTATTATTCCAAAATATTTTACAAAATTCTGACCAGCCTATCTGCCTGCTCACTCACCTGCTGTCCACCTGTCTGTCTACCTGCCTGCTTATATGTCTGTCCAACTATCTGCCTGTCTACCTGCCCATCTGTCTACCTGCCTGTCTACCTGTCTGCATGTCTATCTGTCTACCTGCCTGTCTACCTGCCCATCTGTCTACCTGCCCATCTGTCTACCTGCCTGCCTTCCTGTCTACCTTCCTGTCTACCTGCCCATCTGTCTACCTGCCTGCCTTCCTGTCTACCTTCCTGTCTACCTGCCCATCTGTCTGTCTGTCTGTCTGCTCATCTGCCTGCCCATGTTACTGTGTGTGTGTGTGTGTGTGTGTGTGTGTGTCATGTAATGGGGTCGTACCATTATCTCAGGAGAGGTGATGTCTCTGGGCGCCTGATACGGATCGTCACTGGAGGCGAACGAGGCGAGGATGGAGAGTCCGTTAAAGACCTGCTGGTAATTTTCTCCCAGACGCAGCAGCAGCTCATTGTGGAGGCCCTGAAAATCCTGTCTCAGTAAACTGCCCAACTCAATCTCCGTCTCACTCTACAGCACACACACACACACACACACACACACACACACACAACCGAGTGAGGAGTGTTTCAGGAGTGCGTCATGTGTGAAGCAGAGAGTTTGTTAGCGGATTCTTCATGCACCTTGAGGTAGTGGAACGCTCTCTCCAGCTCGTCCTTGGTGCAGGAACACACCAGATGGGAGAAGATGTACTTGAAGTTGTTGATAAGGATTTCTCGCCGGTTGACGTTGAGCTGTTTAGCGACGGTGCGGATCAGAGCCGACGCCGTGGGACTCGCTTTCGCCGCCAGGTATGGAAGAAGAACCTGCAGCGTACGCTACACACACACACACACAATGAAAAAAATTATTATCACAGTATTTATACCGTACATCTCTGCAGTTAAACATCCTTTAAACTGAAATTTTAAAAAAATTAAAATAACGTGTGGCTAGTATATAGACTATAAGTGAATGCTAAACCAAGACTGGATTAAATCGTAAAAATAAGATTACAGGGAAATAATTTAATCCTAGCATTAAAAACTCGTGATTAATATTTTAAAGGAATAGTTTTAAATTTAAAAAACACACGACTACAGCCATAAATCGAACAGAATCCAGCGGCCACGGATCAGCGTAAAGCCGATGGTTTCGGGGTCGGAGCTCACGTTGAGGAAGCGGTTGAGGTCGGGGAAGTCGAAGGCGTGAGCGACGTGCGAGAGGATGTCGAGGGCGAGCTCTCTCTGGTGCGCCGCCTCCTCCTGTAGGGCCTCGCTGCTCTGATCTGGGGTACAGCGCAGCGCCATCATGTGGCGGGAGTGTAACGACTCCACCAGGAACTACACACACACACACACACACACACACACACACACACNGGAGCTAGCGTTAGAGCTACACATGTTGAGATTAATATATCGGTAGAGTTCTACTAAGGGAGCACTCTATAGTTCCCGGATAAGTTCCTGCAGGAACTGGAACCGTTGTGGATGATAAGAGAACAGTGATGTCATTACAAGTACATGGAGACTGACGCTGTTTTGCTTTGAAGTGCACACACACACGCGAGTGTATAACAAGCGTGTGTGTGTATAACGCGTGTGAGGCGCAGGTGAAGGTCAGACCTGACACACAGGGTTCCTGTACTGATTAAAGAAGCTCTGCAGTCTGAGGTTCCTGGCCGAGGCGAGAGCCTGAATCTCCGTGTGAGCCACAACAGACACCTGAGAGGATTTAGAGAGCAAACAGTGGAGCAGACGCAGCAGAGAGAACGACACCAGACTGCCTTCAGCCGCCCTGAAACACACACACGCGCGCACACACACACACACACACACACGCGCGCACACACGCGCACACGCACACACACACGCACACACACACGCACGCACACACGCACGCACACACGCGCGCACAGTGAGATAGAGAATGTTAGAGAGAAAATCAGAGTGTTTTTACGTTTATGCACGTTTAAACTTTAAGAACCGTGGTGTGTGTGTGTGTGTGTGTGTGTGTGTGTACCTGCCGATCTCCCCTGTCGTGAGGATGAGTGTGTGTTTCAGTTCGTTGTTCCTGGAGGTCTTTGCGTTTGTAAAAGCCTCCTTCAGCCGGGACACGAGCAGCTGTGGATGGAGACGAGATCTCATCATAAATCCTTAATTATAATAACGAGAAGAAGAAAAATAACAATACGCGCACCTACACACGCACCTACACGCACCTACACGCACACGCACCTACACACGCACCTACACGCACACGCACCTACACGCACACGCACCTACACACGCACCTACACGCACCTACGCATGCACACCTGCGCACACACACACTAAAATAAATAAATCAGATGAGTTAAAAGGGTAGGTGAGGGGCAGGGCAGAGCGGGTGAGGGGCAGGGCAGGTGAGGGGCAGGGCAGGGCAGGGCAGGGCAAGTGAGGGGCAGGGTAGGTGAGGGGCAGGGCAGGTGAGGGGCAGAGCAGGTGAATATTAAACAGGTCTTGTGCTGCACCTCCTTGAGGAAAGCGTCTCCATTCCAGTGCTCCAGCAGACTCCTGATGTTCTGGCTGAAGGACAGTCGAACGTCCTGGTGCGGATCCTCGATCAGATTAACCAGCGCCACAAGGAGGGACTGGGTGTCGGGGTCACGGCGGCTCACGTCCACGTGCTTACACACGTGACTGATGTTCTCTATAAACGCTACACGACAGGGGAAATGTTTTATCATTAACGTTATAAAGTTAAAGGAGAATTTCTCTCAGTTACAGTTACGTCGCTGTACAGATCACAATCTCTCCGTTCCTCTAAAATCTCTCAGAGCACTGATGAGTTATTTACACACTGTTGTTTATCTGACCTCGTTTGACCTCAGGCTCCTCGCTGGGTCTGAGCAGGGTGAGGAACGGCGTGAGGACGGACGCCCCGGCGGGGGACAGACGGACGGAGTGAGAGTCGGACAGAGTGATGCGCAAACAGAGGAACTCAGAGGGAGAACACAGATCCTCAGGGAGCACACGGAACCGAGAACCTTCACTCACACAGCACAGTAACTGAGAACCGACGGACGCCATCGCTGTCCTCACACGCGGGGAAACGTCCTGCAGTCTGGACCTACAGAGAGGGAGAGAGAGGGAGAGAGAGAGGGAGATAGAGGGAGAGAGGGAGGGAGAGAGAGACAGAGAAATGGGAGCGAGAAAGAGACAAATGAGGAGAGAGAGAGAGAGAGACAGAAACAGAGAGAGAGAGAGAAATGGGGGAGAGAGAGAGAAATGGGGAGAGAGAAACGGAGAGAGAGAGAGAGACAGAAAGGGGGAGAGACATTAAATTTTATAGTTTACAGTTCAGAAGGATACTGAGACAGAGAGAGAGAGAGAGAGAGAGAGAGAGAGAGAGAGAGAGAGAGAGAGAGAGAGACGAGTGTGCGTACGTGAGTGAGGTGTGCAGGAGGCTGTATGGTTTGTCCCCGAGCTGATGGACGAGCAGGGGAAGTCCCCTCACTGCACTGAGCCGCTCCGTCTCACTCTCGCTCTGCAGTGCGCACTGATAAACGCTCACGCGCCAATCTGCACTCGTCTGCTGAGGGAGGAGAGAGAGGAGGAACACGCAGCGCCCTCGCGTCTCCACGGCTACACACACACACACACACACACACACACACAGAGAAACACACGTAACGCCGTTTTATTTTCTATATGATCATATGATCAGGATGTAGAGATATTGAAGGGCCGGTGAACGCGTGCGCCTTACAGTAAGCAGGAGCGAGTCTTTTCGACAGTCCAATCAGATTAGCAGGAAACGAAGCCGTCTGATAGGCCGAGACGGAGGAGTGTGTGTTCACCCAGGGAATCGACAACAGCGCACACACACTCCGGTACAAACCGCCGTCAGTCGGACTGTTAACTGAGAACAGAAAGTAATGATGTCATGGCTCAGATGGACAGTATGAAGAGTCTTGGCTTAAAAACGTACATTTTTTAAAATTATCCTACGCAATAATAAGACGCTAATGACGTATAAAAGATTTTCACCCACTGGTCATGTAGACGATGGCGTCCAGGACGCGGACCGTTCTCTCCACCATCAGCTCCACGTCCTCGTCAACGGCGTCGGCCGTGACAGACAGACACGCGTCCACCACCTGACACAACGTCCTCGACTGCAACCACACCAGCTGCTGGGTGTGTGTGTGTTTCTCTCCGGAGTTCAACACACACTCACTGATACAATGGAGGAAACACACGGGTGACGTTACATGCAAAAGTTTGTACGCCCTTACTTTACAAAAATGGTTTTAAAAACCGTATATGTTAACATGAATAGCAAAAACATGATGATTCTGACAGAATGAGATTAATTCTTTTCCTCTGAGGACTTTTTCAGCGAGGTTTGTTTCGCCTTTCTTTTAAATCCGTCTCTCGTTTCACGTCATGTCCTTCTCCAGCGGATACTTTCCGCTTCAAGTCTCATGTGTGAGCCGCTTTAATGATTCACTGATTCACACTGACCCTTAACTCCACTGCTCAAGAGTCTGAGCCTCAACTTTTCATGACTTATTAACACTCAATGACACACAAATACATTAAAGAGCTCATGTTGGGGGTAGGGGGGTGTAAACTTTTGAGCGCGCTCATTAGGAGACAAGCGGACCGAGACTCGGTTTCTTTAACGAGATTTCAGCCAGAAAACACCATCAACTGAGCACAGGACTTTTTATCTCAAGACAAGGTGGGAGGGGGTGTGCAAACTTTTGCCCACTACTGTGAACAGGTTGATGGGCAGACAGACAGACAGGTGTGTGTGTGTGTGTGTGTGTGTGTGTGTGTGTTTGAGAGAGACCTAGAGCAGACAGCAGCGAGACGCAGGATGGTGACTAATCCCTCCAGAACACACACTCGCTGCTCGACTCCATCACACGTCTTCAGCTGCGTGATCAGCTTCTCCATCCGATCATCTACTGCGGCCCAAACCTCACTCCTGCTCCTCATCTCCACCTGACTGCACACACACACACATACACACACACATACACACACACACACATACATATATATATATATATGTGTGTGTGTGTGTGAGAGTAAATTGGGTACGGGATCGGGAGGAGGTTTATCCGTACCCAGGCTGAGCTCGTCCAGGTGCGGTGGAGGGAGACAGGTGTAATCTTTTCGCAGGGATCTCCTCGTCACCTGCACTCGTCTCGACACACTCGCTCACGCTGTTCAGCTCCTGTAGAGCTGCGAGACCTTCAGCCTTCAGCGCCACACACACGTACCCCTCCACATACTGCAAATAAACACACCATTATTATTATTATTATTATTATTATTATTATTATTGTTGTTGTTGTTGTTGTTGTTGTTTACTTCCTGGTGTGTCCGAGCTCCGATGTTGGTGATCAGGGCTCTGCAGATGTCCGTCACTCTGTCTTTCCGGATCGAAGCTGCGGACTCGTATCCCGGCGGCACGCACTCCAGGACGAAGCGGAAAACCTCGCACAGCGTCGTCCTCGCCTCCTTCACCTCCGTCCTGTCCACAGCGCCGCAGAGGACGAGCGTGTGCAGTGCGTCCATCAGCAGGTCGAGGTGGATGCGCCCGAATCGCGCGTGCGCTCCCTTCTCCGTGACGAACACGCTCCGCGTCAGCGCCTGGAACTCCGCCGCATACGTGCGCACGTCGGATTCCTCACAGGAGACGAACGAGTCCAGGAGGGACAGATACGCCGTGAAGAACGTCTGCTCGTGGTTTACCGGAAGTCCACCCAGATTCACGATGCGTCTCAGCGTCGCCATGGAGACGGCTTTTAACTCGGGGACACCGTACGTCAGGACGAAACAGGACGCGTCCCAAATCTGGCCGACTTCCCGGGGAAAGAAGACGCCCTGCAGGACGTCGGTGAGGACGGTCAGCGCGGTGGATAACAGCGCCTGAGACGACGCGGGAGACGCGAGCCGGAGGACGGACGGCGTGAGATACGCGGCACTGTGACACGCGCTGACGCAGAAACGCCGCTGCGTCACGGGCCACTGCGTCCGGCGTGAATCCGACGCCCTGCAGATTGTGTGCGTGAGATCCTGCACTAACCCGATCAGCTCTCTGACCAACACTCCGAACACCACCGGACTCTTCGCTCGGAAAAGCTGGAGCAGGGAACAGAGGACGGAGACGATTTTAGCGTGCAGAATTCCGCATTCCGGAGCGGCGGCGATCCGCAACACGCGCGTGATGATCCACTTACTGAAATCTGAAACAGCACAAAGCTCTCAGATAACTTTATTTAAAAAAATAATAAACTTTTTCAAATCCAATTTGCATTTTATAATAAATAATCCAGAATTCTTAATAACACGAGTGCAAAAGTATTGGCACTCTGTCTATGCTTCTTATTTCTATGCAATGTAGAAAAGAACATTACATCATCCTCTCCATCTTTTCTCTCATCCCTCTATCCCTTTTTTTTATTCCTCTACCTCTTTTATTCATTCACTTTTTGTACATTTTGTCCTCCCATTCATCCCACCATCTTTTCTTGCTGTCCCTTCCTTTCTCTTCATCCTTCTCTCTTTTCTTTTTCTTCGATGCTTTCTTTCTTTCCTCTATCGCTCCATCCTTTCTTTTTTTCCCCCCTATTCCTCTACGCCTGGTCTAACATCCACCCTGCTTTTTTTCCCCCGCTCACTTTCTTTCTTCCTATCATCCCACCACCTTTCTCTACCTTTCTCTCCATCCATCTTTTCTTCCTTTCACACCTTCGTCCTTTTTCGCTTCTTAATTTCATCCATCGATCTGTTCTTTCCTTTACACCCCTCCATATCTGATCTCCTTCCTTCTCCTTTTTCCCTACATCCATCTTTTTTACTTTCTTTCTCTCTCATTTCATCCCACAGTCTTTTCTTCACATCTTTCTTTTTTTAACCTCCTCCCTCCATTATGTCTTTCTTTCATTCCTGTATCACTCCCCTCATCCCTTCATCCCTGTGAGTGTACTGACCGCTGCAGCCGCTCTGCACGTCTCTGAACTGCTCCGACTGACACGCCGGGTTTATAAACATCAGCGACGAGGATTTAATGATGTGCTGAACGAAGTCCAGGAGCATGACGCAGGCCGGTTCCGAGCTGCTCTTCTTGCACAGCTCCAGCGCCACTGAAACCAAACCGAGACACAAAACACGACAACGATGTTTATTTATTTATTTTTTAAAAAATGTTATGAAACTCGAGGATCTGTTCGTGGTCCTGAAGCTCCACGGTTCGGCACTCCGGGGTTTTCGTCTTTAATCATCCCTGCGTTTTAAAACGTCGTTGTTGCGTCTTTAATCGTTGCTGCGTCTTTAATCTTCTTGGCCAGGTCCCCCTTGTAAAAGTGTTTTATCTCAAGATTTTTTATCCTGGTTAATAAATAAAGAAGTCTTCACAGAGACGTTTTGGATATTTTTGGGCTTCTGGATATTTTACTGTTACTGAAAACTGTATTATATTTCATATGATAAGAAATTAATAGATTTTGCATCAATGACACATTATAAAATATATGGATTAAGAATTTGTTCATTTTTTAAGGTATTTACTTTTTAAATAATGAGCTTTATTCTGTTTCTTACCGACTTCTACATCAGTCAGGATCCTGTCAATGAACTGACACAGAATCTGCCTGGGCTTCTGCACAGAGCTGTTATACTCCTCCGAAGTGGCACTGAAAGAAAGCAAAACTCTTTCAGCAGTCTGAAGCCAACATTAGTGTAGAATTCAGAGTATAAGAAAAATAATAAACAGATAAACAGATAAACAGATAAACACACAGCTACCTGGCTAGCTCCTGTAGAGCAGGAATCATTGCAGACATCTCTAACCCTGGCTCCATTTTCCCTTAAAATTACTAAACACATCCGAAAGTGTCCGAAAATGACCCGTCTAAGTCTTAAAGAGTGTCTAAATTTCAACTTGAGTTAATAAAAAGAAACATTTTCTGTCAGGAATCTCTATACATTGTGTTTGTTTAGCATTAGCTCCCTCCCTCACGCGCGCCTCCATACTCAAAACTCATCCTAAGTGTGAGAGGTGAGAACGGCGGCCGGGGAGGGACACACGACCCGCCGTCCAACTATTAACGAAACGCGATGTCGCTTCCTGGATGGTTTTCAGTGTTTTAGCTAGTTAGCATTTAGACAACTTTTTATCCATTAAAATGGGAATCACGAAATTAGCAGATTTGATTCGTGTTGACGCTCCAGGTTCGATAACTTACAAAGAAATCGGAGATTACTCTGGTAAATCCTGTTATTTAGCTCCATTGTGCTAGCTGAAGCAGACTAGCCTAGCTAACCCACTGCCTTATAATGTAAACATTAGCTAGCTAACTTTATCTGCTAATGTAAATAGCTAATTAAACTGATTTTCTCTGATAACTGATGTCTATCTAGGTTAGTAACTAATTAACTAATGTGCTTTAAAGGTCAGATCACTAAACAGACTACAGATTTTGTGTATATATGTGTATTTGTATGTGTGTATTTGTATGTGTGTGTGTTTTATTTAAATAGTTATCTGTTTGAGTTAAACAGCTGATTGTCTTAATAATCTTAACTTAATAATCAATCTTCATATTATTTATTATCTTACTTTAATCATCATGTCTGTTTGTTTAAGGGAAAATAATTGCACTTGACACCTCCATTATTGTGAACCAGTTCCGTTCAGCTGTTCCTAATCTGAGTTTAAGGTAAGAAAAATAAATAACAACAAATAAACCTTTCATCATCAAATGCAGATTTAAAGTTTTATTCTGATGCTTTAGTTGAATATGACTAGTTCTAATGTCCTTTATAAATCTTTAACACACACGTTAGTGAAACACTAGTAAAGATATTTTAATGAAACCTGGGAGATTTCTGTCCCTCCACTGAGAGTCTTTCAGCCTTCAAGCTCCAAAAAGTTGATAAAGGAATCGTAAAGTAATCCAGGTGACTCCAGGGGTTTAATCCCAGTTGTACGAAGAGATATGAATGCATACGGAGCAAAAAAACGAAAATTATTTTTTATATATTTATTTTGTTATATTATTAATGCTGTGTTTTGCAGCTTGTTAGGCGTGTTCTACCGCACGCTGACGTTCCTGGAGCACGACATCAAGCCGGTGTTTGTGTTCGATGGAGATCCTCCTGAGCAGAAGAGAGCTGTGGTGAGATTCGAGACTCGACGCTGGCGGAGCACTGGGGTTCAGATTTACTTTTAAAATAACAAAACAACAAACTCTTTCTTTTTTTTTTTGGGTTTTATTTCTCAGCTGGAGAAAAGAGCGCAAAGTGCAGGCTGGAGCGGCGCACAACGCTCTCACACCAGTAAGACAATAATAATAACAACAACAACAACAACAACAGCAATAATAATAATAATAATAATAATAATAATAATAAAGAACATGTGCAAAGAGAAAACAAACTGATGAATATCTGCAATAATACACCTGATTAAACCCTCAGATTAGAGTTAATTTATTCCTCTTTAAAGTGTATTACTCAGTAATTACAGTGGATTTAATTCCTCGCGTGCGTGTTTGAGATTGTGTGTGTGTTTAAGAGTGTGTGTGTGTGTGTGTGTGTGTGTGTGTGTGTGTGTATGTGTTGTATATGATGTTAAACATCTGCATCAGCTTTACTCCGTATCCGTTCTCCCTCAGTGTCCTCTAAAACCCGGGAAGTCCTCCGTCTCCTCCAGCTCCTGGGTGTTCCTTGTGTCCAGGTATCGTCTCAGCAGCTGCTGCAGGAAAGAAAACAGCAACCTGTCGTGAATTTTAATGAATTTTAATGTTAAGGAGATGTTTATCCGTGAGGGAGGGTGATGTGTGTAATAATGCATCCGCTGTGATTCAGATATTAAACAACGACACAGCGGAGTGGATCTGTGACTGTTAGAGGAAAAATAAAAATAAATTATAAGTTATAGGTTTATTCTGTCATGAGAAAAGTGTTTTATATAAAAAAGACCAGGTTTTAAAAATTAATTCTCTCACTCTCTCTCTGTCTCTCTCTCCCTTTCTACCCTTCTATCTCTCTCTTTCCCTTTCTCCCTCTCTCCCTCTCCTCTCTCTGTCTCTCTCCCTCTCCTCCCTCTGTACCTCTCTCTGTCTCTCTCTCCCTTTCTACCCTTCTATCTCTCTCTCTTTCCCTTTCTCCCTCTCCCTCCCTCCCTCTCTCTGTCTCTCTCCCTCTTCTCTCACTGTACCTCTCTCTGTCTCTCTCTCCCTTTCTCCCATTCTATCTCTCTCTTTCCCTCCCTCCCTCTCTCTGTATCTCTCTCGGTCTCACTCTCCCTTTCCCTCCCTTTCTCTCTCTCTCCCTCCCTCTCTCTCTGTCCTCCTTCCTCTCTCTCTCCCTCCCTCCCTCTCTCTCTCTCTCTCTCTCTCTCCCTCTCTCTCTCTGTATCAGGCTCCCGGTGATGCCGAGGCGTTTTGTGCTCAGCTGGTCAGAAGCGGTGCGGTCGACGCTGTGGCCTCAGAGGACATGGACACGCTGGCATTCGGAGGGACGGTTCTCCTTCGCCAACTCAATGCAAAGAGAGTCAGGTGAGGAAGAGAGTCAGTAAAGTGAGGAAGAGAGTCAGGTGAGGAAGAGAGTCAGTAAAGTGAGGAAGAGAGTCAGGTGAGGAAGAGAGTCAGTAAAGTGAGGAAGAGGGTCAGTTAAGTGAGGAAGAGAGTCAGGTGAGGAAGAGAGTCAGGAAGAGAGTCTTTCCATTTTCTTTCTTCCCTTCATCCCACCATCTTCTCCATCCATCTCCCATTTTCCCTCTAACCGTCTTTCCTTTCATCTTTCTTTATTTTATCCTTCCATCTGTTCTTTCCTTCATCACCGCTCCATCTTTTCTTTCACTTATTCCTCCACCTTTTGTCTGATCTCCTTCCATCACTTCTTTCCACCACTCTTTCCTTCCTTTTTCCCTACACATCCCTCCATCCCTCCCTCTGTAGTGTATATTAAGAGCACGGCTCTCACTGACGATTCTTTGATTTGTTTTTATGAGATTTGTAGGTGACTGTAGCGGAGTGTGTTCACTCCATCTGCTGAGTAATCAGGAATTTTATTATTCATTAAAATTAATATTTACATAATTCAGGATAAATTTATTGTTTGTAGCGTAAATAAAAAAACACAGAACAATTATAGCTTTAATAAATAATAAAGAAATCAACATCGTGCAGTTCAGGTGAATTTATTTCACATCTGTTTATTACAAAATATTTCAAAGACTGAAAGATTTGAAACTAAAAAAACATTCTTTTTATTTTATTCATCTCGAGTGTGAGATGTGAGTAATTCTCGTGTGATTTCTCGCTCTCGCAGCGAGGTGACGGAGTACTCTCTGCCAAAGTTACTGGAAATCCTACAGCTGACGCAAAAAGAGGTAAAAAATAATAAATCAGCTTCTCTTGCATGTTATAAAGCCTTTATTACATGTAATAAACCTTGTGCCACATTAAAACAGTGAACTACTGATAAATGAAATTAAAAATTTTGTTTTCTGTAAATATCAGAAGAGCAGAAAGAAAAAGATCTCTTTAAAGATGTAAAAAAAAGGAAAAATAAAAATATAATACACATCTCTTCGGGCTTATTTTAACTTTATCTATTATCTTATTTATTTTCACTTTTTTCTCTGTACCTCTCCACCTGCTTTGTGTTCATTCAGTTTGTATCACTGCAGTAAATCACCAATTTCATTTTAATTCTTTATTAATTTTTTGTTTTTTTCCCTAATTTCCCTATTTTTTTTAACCAAAAACATAAACCAGAGAACAAAATGAGTGTGTGATTCGATAGGAACTGACTGTTAACATGTTTCCTGTGTGTGTGTGTGTGTGTGTGTGTGTGTGTGTGTGTGTGTGTGTGTGTGTGTGTGTGTACCAGTTTGTGGATCTGTGTATTTTACTGGGATGTGATTATTGTGATAAGATCGCGGGTTTGGGGCCGAGTCGAGCGCTGAAGCTCATCCAGCAGCACCGCACGATAGAGGACGTGATGCTCAACATCAACAGGAAGGTAACACACACACTCACTCCCTCACACACACACACACACACACACACACACACACTCCCTCACACACACACGTGCCTGTTTGAGTGATTATAACAGTAATGAGTGAGAGGTGTGAGAGTGGGTCCTGCTGTGGCTGTTACTCGGCTGTAGGAGGAGTGTGACTGCGCTCCCTCTACCACCTTCACCCTCAGCTCATCTGTCTGTAGCTGTTATACATGTACAAGCTGTCTGTCTCTCTGTCTGTCTGTCTGTCTCTCTCTCTCTGTCTGTCTCTCTCTCTCTGTCTCTCTGTCTGTCTCTCTCTCTGTCTCTCTCTCTCTGTCTCTCTGTCTGTCTCTCTCTCTGTCTCTCTCTCTGTCTCTCTTTCTCTGTCTCTCTCTCTGTCTCTCTGTCTGTCTCTCTCTCTCTGTCTCTCTGTCTGTCTCTCTCTCTGTCTCTCTTTCTCTGTCTCTCTCTCTGTCTCTCTCTCTCTGTCTCTCTGTCTCTCTCTCTGTCTCTCTCTCTCTGTCTCTCTGTCTGTCTCTCTCTCTGTCTCTCTCTCTGTCTCTCTGTCTGTCTCTCTCTCTGTCTCTCTCTCTGTCTCTCTTTCTCTGTCTCTCTCTCTGTCTGTCTGTCTGTCTCTCTGTCTCTCTGTTTGTCTGTCTGTCTATCCATGTGTATATATGCATGATCTGGCTATCAATCTGTCTGTCTTTCTGGCCGTCTGTGTGAAGGAGGAGGACACAGAATGAACCCTGCTGCTTCTTTTTGGTTTTCTTTAGTCCATGTAATTGTTACGTGTGTGTGTGTGTGTGTGTGTGTGTGTGTGTGTGTGTGTACAGACACACCCGGTCCCTGTAGGTTGGCAGTACCAGGCTGCGCGGAGTTTGTTCCTGGACTCACCCGGGTCCGAGCCGCCCCGTCTGCAGTGGAGCGAGCCGAACGAGCTGGAGCTGGTGAACTTCCTGTGTCAGGAGAAACACCTCAAGTACATCAAACACATCTCCGTATACACACACACGCGCACACCCACACACACACACACACACACACACACACACACACACACACACACACACACACACAATAAACGCCCCACGCTGTCGGGTTTAGTCAGCTGTGTTGTGTGTTTGTGGTCAGGGAGGAGAAGGTGCGAAGGCGGATGGAGACGTTCCGGCAGAATCTCGCCCACAGGAGGAAGGAGAGAGAGGAGATAAAAAAGGGAGGAGGCAGACAGACGAGTCTGGACCAATTCTTTCGTGTGACACGGAAAAGACGGGTAACGTGACTCAAATACTGAAAATGTCTGTAGAAATATCTCTCCGTTTGTCTATCCATCTCTCTGTCTGTCTGTCTGTCCATCTGTCTATCTCTCTGTCTATCTCTCTCTCTCTCTCTCTCTCTCTCTGTGTATATATGTGGATAGTCAGATACAGAGAGACAGTCAGTTATTATTTTGTCTTCTGGGAAACATGTAAATATCTCATGCTGCTTCTGAAGGTCGGTACTAAATTTAAAAAACAATTTACTCCGATCATCGTGTTCAAAAGTTTACACCCCCCCGGCTCTTCTTGGGCATCAGTGAACGTCTGCAGCTTCTGTAATCGCCGTGTTCGAGTCCCTCAGCTGTCCTCAGTGTGAAGAGACGGATCTCAGCATCATAGAGCTGCTGCTGCTGGAAAGGAGTCAAATACGCAGAAGATGCTGGAGCAGCAGAGAAGGAGCAGGACCTGGAGGACTTTACTGAAGAACAGAGTGCAGTTTAACTGCTCAGGACAAACAAGAGCCTCATGAAGAGCTATCACAGAACATAAACACAGCTGCTGATCATCAGGAAACACACACAGGGTTAATAATCGAGCGCATGGAGGCTTCTGAACTGGTTCCTGTGTGTAAATTCAGTTATTATTGTGTCCTGTGGACGAGATGGAAACATCTGCTGTGTGAAATCGCTTATTAACGGCAGAACTAAATAAAAACATAATGCAGTTTTTATGATTCCTCTTATTTTTTAAATTATTAACTTTTTGTAGATTCTGCAAGGCGTGTGTAAACTTACAACCCCGACTGTATTGATCTGTGTCTCTTTCTCTCTATCACTGTCTATCTGGCTGTATTATAAGCAGTGTATTAATAATGTATATAAAAATAATCGTGCATATGTGTGTGTGTGTGTGTGTGTGTGTGTGTGTGTGTGTGTGTGTGTGTGTGTTTAGTCTGCAGAAGCAGGAGGATCCACAGGCAGAAAGCAACCGAAGACTAAATGATGCTCCTTTTTTTTAAAGGCCTAATGACGGAGAGAAGTCATCGATTATTTCAGTCTGATTTTTTTTTTGTTTATTTTTTTTATTTTATCTGTAATTATGTTGTACATTTAAGAGGCTTGAATTAGCAGATTTTTTTTTTTAAATGTGATCATGTAAAAGACGCTAAGTTTTATAAGTTTATTGGGGTTTTTTTTTATCACTCACGTGTCCATTTATTTGTTTATTAAAATCACAAGCAAAGTGCCACTGAAAGCCTCTGAGTATCAACTTAATGAAAGTTATTCT
The DNA here is from genome assembly GCA_037577455.1 of Pangasius macronema. Taxonomy (NCBI): domain Eukaryota; kingdom Metazoa; phylum Chordata; class Actinopteri; order Siluriformes; family Pangasiidae; genus Pangasius; species Pangasius macronema. Next base: position 18,569,051 of record CM074965.1, on the reverse strand, counting down.
TATCAAAAATATTAATTTTTACCTTGATGTGTAACATGAGCAAGTGTACATAAAAACACAAACCTTAAAGATTTTATTCTATTATAATTTTACACTGTTTACTAAATTTGATCATAAATATGACAAGTGGCTCAACAACACATACAAAATTAAGTACAATATTAAATAAATTAACATGAATTATATTTAAGGGCATAATTATAATAATTTATAATAATGTATAACGTTATAGTTTAATATTTTGAACTATACTCTGGTGCGCTTGTTGTGTTGCTATGGCGACTGAACACTTCTATTCCACTCCACGCGGGAGATTCTAAATCTCGCGAGAATTTCAACCCCCCAAAAAATAAAACATTACACTGGGGATTTTAATGTGTTTTCCTGACAGGATTTTCCACAGAAATATTCTTCTGAGGTCAATAATATTAATACAGTAATAAAATAAGCCTCAGTCCTGTTCTTTAAGGCTAAATAAACTAAGATTAAGATTAAGACTCGAGTCTAACGGTAGTGAAGGTGTTATTAAAGCCACACCGCCGGGCCTGTAGGGGGCAGAAGCTCGCGCAGTGTTACACTCAACTCCATATTTCACCACAGAAGAAGAAACGGCTGAATGCGGAAATAGCGGTTTCTCCTGACATCAGTGCACTACTTAGGGGACAAATAAACAGTATCAGTACTCTATCTAGTGCACTACTTATGGATTAGGGAGTTTTATTAGGAGAGAGCCGGGAGTTTGTGTTCCCTTCCTCACACACACACACACACACACACACACACACGGAGCAGAGAGGAGCGGCCGTGTTTATGGTGTAACGACAGTATCATTAACGGTAAATTAGCGCCGGATTGATTTCAGTCATGGCGGCGAGTGTGAAGCGCAAACAGGAAGAGAAGCACCTGCAGCTGCTGCGGGAGATGACCAGTCGGCCCGCCAACCGGAAATGCTTCGACTGCGAGCAGCGCGGCCCGACCTACGCCAACATGACCGTGGGCTCCTTCGTCTGCACCACCTGCTCCGGCATCCTGTGCGTCTGCACCTGCACGTGCACCTCTCACCTCTCACCTCTCACCTGCACGTGCACCTCTCACCTGCTGTTAATGTGTTAGTTTATCAGCGTTAAGTGACGTCAGCAGGAGTAACGGGATTATCCCGCGTTGCGTTCACACCTGCACCTAACTAATGCATTAATATCCACACTGTTACAGTAGCATTAAACACTACACTGATTCATCTCTCTGTCTGTCTGTCTTGCCCTATATCTCTCCTCTGTCTTTCACTCTGTCTCTCCTCTGTCTCTCTCTTTGCCAGTCTCGCCCTTTAATCTCTATTCTGTCTCTCTCTCTATCTCTCCCTCTGTCTTTCTCTGCCTCACCCTCTAGCTCTCCTCTGTTTGTCTTTTCCTGTCTCCTTATTGCACTGTCTGTCGGTCTCTCTCTCTCTGCCTGTCTCGCCCAATATCTCTCTTCTGTCTCTTTCACTATCTCTCTCCTCTGTCTGTCTGTCTGTGTCCTTCGTCTCTCTCGTGCTCTGTACTCGTGCTCACCCCTTCTCTCCTCTGTCTCCCTCTGCCTGTCTCTGTCTCTCTCTCTCTCTGCCTCTCTCTCTCAGTCTCTCTCTGCCTGTCTCTCTCTGTCGCTCTCTCTCCTCTTTCTCTCTCTGCCTGTCTCTCTGTCGCTCTCTCTCTCCTCTTTCTCTCTCTGCCTGTCTCTCTCTGCCTCTCTCTCTCAGTCTCTCTCTGCCTGTCTCTCTCTGTCGCTCTCTCTCCTCTTTCTCTCTCTGCCTGTCTCTCTGTCGCTCTCTCTCTCCTCTTTCTCTCTCTGCCTGTCTCTCTCTGCCTCTCTCTCTCAGTCTCTCTCTGCCTGTCTCTCTCTGTCGCTCTCTCTCCTCTTTCTCTCTCTGCCTGTCTCTCTCTGTCGCTCTCTCTCTCCTCTTTCTCTCTCTGCCTGTCTCTCTCTGTCGCTCTCTCTCTCCTCTTTCTCTCTCTGCCTGTCTCTCTCTGTCGCTCTCTCTCTCCTCTTTCTCTCTCTGCCTGTCTCTCTCTGTCGCTCTCTCTCTCCTCTTTCTCTCTCTGCCTGTCTCTCTGTCTCTCTCTCTCTCTCCTCTTTCTCTCTCTGCCTGTCTCTCTGCCTGTCTCTCTCTCTCTCTCCTCTTTCTCTCTCTGCCTGTCTCTCTCGGTCTCTCTCTCTCTCTCTGCCTGTCTCTCTCTGTCTGTCTTTTCCCGAGTGATTTACAAAACACCTGTAAAGTCTTTAGTTAATGCATGATGATGATGATTATAATACTATTTAAAGGGTTAAAATAACTGAACATTAAAGAGATCAAAACTTGTGTGTGTGTGTGTGTGTGTGTGTGTGTGTGTCCGCTAGACGGGGTCTGAACCCTCCACACAGAGTGAAGTCCATCTCGATGACGACGTTCACGCAGCAGGAGATCGAGTTCCTACAGAAACACAGCAACGAGGTGAAACACAGACACTTTATCTTTCTGTCTCTCTTGCTGTGTGTCTCTTTTAATATATGTGTCTCTCTCTCTCTCCCTCTCTCTCGCTCTGTCTCTCCCTCTCCCTCTTTCTCTCTGTCTTACTCTCTCTCTGTCTCTCACTCCCTCTCTCTCTCTCTCTCTCTCTCTCTCTCTCTCTCTCTCTCCCTCTCTCCCTCCCTGTCTGTCTTGCCCTATATCTCTGTTCCAGGTGTGTAAGCACATCTGGCTCGGGCTGTACGATGATCGCAGTTCTGCAGTGCCCGATTTTCGAGAGCCTCAGAAAGTGAAAGAGTTTCTCCAGGAGAAATACGAGAAGAAACGATGGTGAGATGTTTTACACACACACACACACACACACACACACACACAGAGCATTAGAATCAGTGTGTAGCAGTGGATGGACTGTTTAGTATTGAAGCGTACCTGCTCTTTGTCACACACAGGTACGTTCCTCCAGAGCAGGCGAAGATGTTGGCGTCTGTCCAGGTTCCTCACTCAGGCTCTTCAGCGAGCACCAGCAGCACTCCTGAAGTTCAACCACTTAAAACACTGCAGCTCAACAAAACTCCATCCAGCCAGGTGAAGAGCACAGCTTCTCCTCCTCAGAGACTCCACAGCGCTGCTGAGTTCTGGATTCTGATTGGTCAGGAGGTGTTGATTAGTTCTCTATAACAGCGGCTCTGACAGTAGCGCAGGTTTATATTAACGCGCTCGTTCGGATACGTTACCGTTTCTATAGTAACGGCTCATTCACAGGGACGTGTACAGCGGAAGCTCCACTGATATTAAACGGATTAAAAAGTCATTGACATGGTAAAGTTTTCTGTAAGATGTTTACTTTCTATTTAACATGTATTAATCATGTATGGAAGGAGTCTCCAGTGTCAGCGCTCTGTAACAGTCAGAGGTGAAGCTGTAGCTTTAAGTTTTGCGACATCTTCAGGACAGAGGAGTTTACGCTTCTTTGCGGTTTCTCAGTAACATGTTCCACTGACATTCCACAACATTAAATGTAACTATAAATGGATAAAAAGTATGATGTGTCATTCTTTAATGCATAAAAATTGTAGTTTTTGGGAAAATGCTGTGGTGTGAGAGGAATAAAGCACTTGGGGGACGTGCCGTTATAGGAAAATTATCAACTTCAGGATGGTAACAGTGATTTCTCTCTCTCTCTCTCTCTCTCTCTCTCTCTCTCTCTGTCTCCCTCTCCCTCTCTCTCTCTCTCTCTCTCTCTCTCTGTCTCTCCCTCTCTCTCTATCTGTCTCTCTCTCTCTCTGTCTCTCTCTCTCTCCCTCTACCTCTCTCTCTCTCTGTCTCCCTCTCCCTCTCTCTCTCTCTCTCTCTCTCTGTCTCTCCCTCTCTCTCTATCTGTCTCTCCCTCCCTTCCTCTCCCTCTCTCTCTTTCTCTCTCTCGCTCTCCCTCTCCCTCTCTCTCTCTCTCTATCTCTCTCTCTCAGTCCCCGGTGATCAGTCGTTCTCAGCCTCAGGAGAAGAAGTTTGATCTGTTGTCTGATCTGGGTGGAGATATATTCGCAGCTCCTCCATCTCACAGCGCCGCTCCAACCAACTTCGCCAACTTCACACATTTCAGCAAGCCATCAGGTACAAACACACACACACACACACACATTCATACACATTCATGCACAAACACACACACACACACTCATACACGCATGCACACATATTCAAACTCACACGCACACACATTTTGAGTCTTGATTTTTTTTTTGCTTTGCTGACGCACACAGAGGCCACACCCCTCCACAGACACACACAGAGGCCACACCCCTCCACAGACACACACAGAGGCCACACCCCTCCACGGACACACACAGAGGCCACAACCCCCCCCACGGACACACACAGAGGCCACACCCCCCCACGGACACACACAGAGGCCACACCCCCCCACGGACACACACAGAGGCCACACACCCCCACGGACACACACAGGCCACGCCCTCCCCCACTGATACAAACAGGCCACGCCCCTCCACTGATACAAACAGGACACGCCCCTCCACTGACACACACAGGCCACGCCCCTCCACTGACACACAGAGGTTATGCTGTTGCTACTTAACATTAGCTGATGCTAATTTAATCTTTGACGTGTGTGTGTGTGTGTGTGTGTGTGTGTGTGTGTCTGTGTCTGTGTCTGTGTGCATGCGTGCTTCAGCAGGGGGCGTGTCAGCTCCACCGTTACCCGGCGTTTCAGCTGAGGATCGATATGCCGCTCTGGCAGCACTGGACAGCGCTCTCGGCTCCACTCCACAAGGGTGTGTTCATCATCCGCGTGTTTCACTAAATACACACAAAATACTCAGTAAATATCTGAAACATGTGTGTCTGTGTGTACGTGTGTGTCTGTGTGTACATGTGTGTGCGCGTACGTGTGCGTGCGTGCGTGCGTGTGTGTGCGCGTACGTGTGCGTGCTTGCATGTTTGTGTGTGTGTGTGCGCACGCGTGTGTGTTTCCCTACACCAGAGTGTTTGAAGCTGTTCCCGGCTCAGCAGCAGCTCCGACTCCGCCCCTGATTCCCAGCATGCAGCAGGGCTTTACAGGTGATCTGATCTCAGCACTTCATCCACTCGTCTCTCATAAACACTCGTCGTCTCTCATAAACACTCGTCTTTCCTCATCTTCACTTTTTCCTCTCGTTTTTTTTTTTTTTTTTTTTTACAGCTTCCACAAATCCGTTCGTCGCTGCGGCGATTCCTCCGGAGTCGATGTGCACAAATCCGTTCCAGACCAACAACAGATCATCAGCTACAGGTAGCAGCCAACATCTCATTAACACCTGGACGGAGTGTTCTGATTGGCTGAGAGCAGTGATGTGTGTTCTGATTGGCTGAGAGCAGTGCGGTGTGTTCTGATTGGCTGTGAGCAGTGCGGTGTGTTCTGATTGGCTGTGAGCAGTGCAGTGTGTTCTGATTGGCTGAGAGCAGTGATGTGTACTGTATGTTTGTGATTTTTTATGATGCTCAGCTGATACAGTAAAGTAATTAATTTTCTGTAGCGTTATGAAGGTAATTAAGGAGTTAATTGCCCGGCGGTGATCTGTGCTGGTTTTCCTCTGCAGGATCCATGAGCATGCCGGCCGGATTCGGGAACGCCTCCAGTTTCTGCCTGCCCACCAGCTTCAGTGGGAATTTCCCGCACCCGTTTCCCCCGGCGCCGTACCAGCAGCCCAACGGTAAACGCCCACAACCTCCGAGAGACCGCCGAACACCTTACAGCGAATATTCACAGATCCCTCACCTCTCACTCCTCTCCTCTCCTCACCTCACTCCTCTCACTCCTCTCCACCTCACCTCCTCACCTCTCACTCCTCTCCTCCTCACCTCCTCTCCTCCTCACCTCCTCTCACTCCTCACCTCTCACTCCTCTCCTCCTCACCTCCTCACCTCTCACTCCTCTCCTCCTCTCCTCCTCACCTCTCACTCCTCCTCACCCCTCTCCTCTCACTCCTCTTCTCCTCTCCTCTCCTCTCCTCTCACTCCTCTTCTCCTCTCCTCTCCTCTCCTCCTCACTCCTCACCTCTCCTCTTCTGTTCTCACTCCTCAGGTGGGTTTCCTGTTTACGGTCAGAAACCTCCGATGAGTTACGGTCAGCCCGCCGTCTCCAACAACCCCTTTATGGTGAGCGTTTCCACTCGTTTATTTTACGCGTGATTAAATCTCAGTGAGGCAGAGTCCAGTCTGCAATTCTCCAACTGACACGGTCTCCATGGCAACAGGCAAAGCGGCGGCATCACCGTTTCATACAGTTTCAACACTTTCTTTATTACAAACAAATCTGAAAGTCATGTGTCTCATAAAAAAAGATTATTTATACATGTATACATTACAAAAAGATTATTAATACAAATGGTTGTATTGTATTATTGTTAGTTGATTTAGTTAAATAATTTTAATGCATTTTATTTACTTAATTTTACTGTATGTTTTTTCTTTTTTTGTTTATTTATTGGAATTGATTTTAAAATAAATTGTACTTTTTTATTTATTCACTTTTTTGTTTATTTATTACAGAGCTTTGTACCAGTCTCTGTTATCTCTAAGAAAAATGACTAAAAAAATTCTAATTTAACTCTTTCTAATGAGTTTTTTTTAGTATGTTATTTTATTTGGGTTTTTTTCTGCAAAAGTCCCTTCAGCATAAAACTTATTTAAATGAATAAATATTCAATATGATTACATTTACTTATTTATCTATTATATTAGTGCTACCAGGCTCTTTTTTTTTTTTTTTTTTTTTTTTAATTAATTAATTAATTTTTATTTTATTATACACGTCTCACACACAAGAATTATTCTTGTTCTCTAATGCACTTGAGTAACGGCTGCTCCTGTGATGTGCTGTTTCCACTGATGGACAGGATAGAGGGGTGCCAATACTTTGTGCAGAGGGACAGATGGACTACAGAGTGATCTGTGTGGATAAAATGGAGATCTGATTAATAACATCTTCTCTCTCTCTCTCTCTCTCTCTCTCTCTCTCTCTCTCTCAGGGTGGAGCTCCAGCAGGTCCGTATCCCACCGGTGGATCGTCCACTAATCCGTTCCTGTAAAACACAGAGCTACGACACACACACACACACACACACACACACACACACACACACACTCACCAACACACACACACACTTTATTTTCACTGCACTGACACTTCTAGAGAAAGAGGCATGTTCTGTGGTCCAGCGCTGTTTTCAGCGCATCCTCGTCCTGATAAAGTGACAGAAGTCCGTTTACAGTCCGTTGGAGATGGTGGTGGACTGGAGGGCGAGTGGCCTGGAGGGCGGGTGGACTGGAGGGCGGGTGGCCTGGAGGGCGAGTGGACTGGAGGGCGAGTGGCCTGGAGGGCGGGAGGACTGGAGGGCGGGTGGACTGGAGGGCGAGAGGACGAGGG
>CM074965.1:18494575-18503902 GCA_037577455.1 Pangasius macronema | reverse complement strand
ACAAACATTTTACTGTAACGCTTCATTCTGTGCTGAAAACTAATGTCTGGAGTCTAAAGTGTTTTTGTACTGAATCAGTGATGTATATTTTAAAATGATTATAAGCTGATTATTATTATTATTATTATTAATAATTAATAATTGTTGCTAATACTAGTTAGTTTAGTGGTGCGCTGTTCGTAAGCAGCTTTACCAGGTGATCGACTTCAACGAGCTTTTTAATAAGAGTTTTAGTTCAGAGTGGCGACCGGAACGTTAACAATTATTACTGGATATGACAACAAAATTGTTGCGTGAAATTCTATTAGAGACACACACACACACACACACACACACACACAGTCTTTCTTTAAAGGTGTACGTTAAACAAAGGGAAAATTTATTAACGCGTGAAAATGGAATAAAATCTGCTATAAACACTCCACCCTTAAACGCGCGCTCGCTAGGACAGCGTGTGTGTTCTAGGGTTCGAGACGAAGCGTCACGCGACTTCACACAGCAGCGCACACCGTTAAGCTGAACATTAAACCTGCGTGAACTCTTCCTGAACGTTCGCAGGTCACTCCAGAGTTTCAGGAGCTCATAGCCAATCTGAAAATCGCGAAGGAAGCCGAAGCTCCGAGTTCTCCGGTGAAGGAGCCTGAGGACGAGGCGGAGAAGCCGCTGTCTCCCCAATCCTTCGCCATGGTGAGTTCACCGCAGCAGCACGCTCACGACATCAACATCAGCCCCAAATCATTTTAGAGCCTGTAGCGTCTTATCTATTTATTTAATTAATTAATTAGTTAATTAATTAATTTATTTATTTATTTTACAAGTTTTTTTTTTCCCCACAAACTTTGTATTTTTAAACATAGAAACGCTGCATTTTATTTTCTTCGCCATCCTCTTATAAAAAGTATATATTTTAATTTATGCAATTAAATAAATTATAAATAATCCAGCTTAGGTTTTTTTTTTAAAGTATGTTTAAAAAAAAAAAAAAATTTGTTGCATTTTAAATATATTATCAGTTATTTTTTTTTATATAAATGCATAATTAGACTTATTAGAGCTGTTAGGATTTGTATCTTTGCAGCACTTCATTAACGACGTCCTCGTTGTCTCCTGTGTGTGTGTGTGTGTGTGTGTGTCTCTGTCTCTGTGTGTGTGTCTGTGTGTGTGTCTGTGTGTGTGTCTGTGTGTGTGTGTGTGTGTGTGTGTGTGTGTACACACCCTGAGCAGATGGGAACCATGATGCTGAAGGAGATGTTGAAGATTAACAATTCGGCAACCGCATGCCCCGCCCCTGACTCCGCCCCTCTGAACGCATCACAGAATTCCTCCAATCCCGGAGCTCAGCAGCAGAACAGGAGACGCAGTTCCAAAAAACTGGGTAAATTAATATTTTTAAGCGCGCTGGACAGCGGGTCCTTCCTCTGGATTCTCTCGAGGATAAAAATGAAAAGGTAGAATTTAATCTGACGGGTTTAAATCTGGAGGTTAAGTGTATTAGTGATGTTTCTCCCCCCAGCGGCGAGGATGGACTCGGCCCCGGGCGAATCTCCCGCTCCTCCTCTCCTGCCCTGCGTGGCTGCCGAGCTGAGCCGAGTGTGTGTGGGGCTGAACATGGGGCCGCCCGAGTTCACCTTCCTGCGCAACAGACAGGTCAGTGTTTATACACACACACACACACACACACACACACACACACACACACACTTTACTCGCCCTGTTTGATTTGTAATAAAACAACGCTGTCAGAACCTGTCTAACTTCACTCCAGCTTTCTCTTGTTCTCTGTACATTATGTGATGTGTGTGTGTGTGTGTGTGTGTGTGTGTGTGTGTGTGCGCGCGTGGTGTGTGTCTCAGGGTCTGACGGTGTGTCAGGTGAAACTGTCTAACGGTCTCCTGCTTCACGGTCCTCAGTGTCAGTCTGAAACTGAAGCCAAAGAGAAAGCAGCACTGTTCACTCTGCAGCGCCTGGTAACGCCTCACACACCACACCTCTCTCTCTCTCTCTCTCTCTCTCTCTCTCTCTCTCTCTCTCTCTCTGTCTCTCTCTCTCTCTCTCTGTGTCTCTGTCTGCCTGCCTGTTCATTTTTCTGTTTTTCCATGTTTGTCAAAATTTCTTTCTTTGTGCCTTTTTTTCTTTCAATCTTCCTTTCTATCTTTTCGTCTTTCATCTTTTTTTCTCTCTCTCTCTGATTTTTCTCTCCATTTTTTCCTTTCCATCTTTTGACCCGTTGGTGTGAAAACGCTGTAGATGTAGTCGATCGTCTGTCTTCTGTCTCACACAAAATCTTTACCTCGAAACCACACCCACTTCCCCTGTGATGTCACACACACTTGCTGATGTGGTTTAGGACACAGCACCTGATGGAAACACACACACACACACACACACACACAGGCGTGTGTATTAAAGCGTGGCGTTGTCCTGCTCTGTTGTAGAACTCCGTTGGCTCGTTCCCTCTCGCTCCTCCTCCTCTGTTCCCTGGAATGCAGCCCATGCGGCCGCTCGCTCCTCATCCTCAGGTGTTCACGCAGCCTGCAGGTGAGTGTTCAGGACCTTATATAACACACAGCCTCAGTTTATCCGAGTTATCCACGCTCGACACGAGAGCGCTGTTAGCTCAGCAGATTCCCATACTCATTAAAGTTCAGTAAGTTCTTCACTTCTACTTTTTTATAAAGAGTTTTTCTTTTTGATCAAAATACAAATTAGACTTTAAGATTTGAATTTATTTGTAATTGAATTGCTCGAGTATGACTGTTACTGTTTTTAATTCATGTATTTAAGTCATGTTTGTCGTAACTATCGTGCCACAAGGGCTCGCTGGTCGAAGAGATTTTCCTCTGAATATGACTACCCTAGTTAATTAAAGGCTAAAACAAACAAACAAACGAATATAGATTAAGATAAAAGTGCGTAAGCGAGTGCAGGGAGATGTGAAGCCGAACCTGTCGTTAGAGGATATTAATCTTTCCAGCTTTTGAATGATGTTAATATTTTAATGTACACTGAGCATTGTTATTAGTTGTTGGAACATCTTGTGGATATAAATAACGTTTGTTTGCCTTTCATTGTGCCTTGAGGGTGTATAAACTTTTGCACACGGCCGTAGATTAAGCCGCTCGCTCATTCTAGTACGCTGAATAAATTATCTTTATTTTTACACGTAACCACGATGAGCGGCGTTTAATAAACCTGACTTCAGCACTCGGACGTCCCGCTGATCGAAGTGTCCTGACGCGAGCGTTTGTCTCCCGCAGGTGGTCTTCTGATGCCTCCTCAGGGTTACGCCGCTCTGACGTGGGGCGTCCAGTTTCCTCCGCAGGGGCAGCCGTTTTTCGGCGGGACGTTCCCCGGAGCTCGAGCGCCTCCGCCTCAGGCCCACGTCGGCTCTCACAACCAGTTCATCCCACTACAGGCAAGAAACACACGCTCAGAGAAACGCACGTGCTTCACCTCCACAGCGCCGCCCAGTTCTGGATCGTGATTGGTCAGGTTTATCGGCGACAGCTCATTGCTATAGAAACTTGAAGTTTGTTTAACATTTATGGAAGGAGTCTCCAGTGTCAGTGCTTTGTAACGTGAGCGAGAACTTGTTTCACCGACGTCCCACAACGTTAAATGTAACTATAAACGGATAAAAAGTATGAAGTCTTTCTTTAATATATAAAAAAATTGTCACTGTTGGCAAATTGCTGTGGTGTAAAAGGAATAAAACACACGGGGGATGTGCTGTTATAGGAAAGAAATCAACACCAGGGCGATAAATCCGCTTCATCGCCTCAGCAAGGGTTTTATTTCAGTTAGCATAGCGTGTTTCTCGTAGAGCTGTTAGCTAAATTAGCTTTAGCTAAGTGAAACAGATGCTAGCTAAATGTTAATTAATTTATCTAAGTTAGCTACTCAAGTAAAAAAAATAGCTAAATAAAATAATGTTTTTTGAGAAGAATTTGTTCACTTTATTCAGTAAATCTGTATTTATTTATATTTATATATTTATATATTTTGCTTTTTTGTATGCTAGGTGACTAAGAAACGAGTTTCGGGTCGGAAGAACCAGGAAGCGAGGCCGGACTTTGGGAACGCCGCTCGACCCGAAAACGCCGAACCCGCCCACTCTGCAGGCGCGGCGACCCTCTCCTCCCACAAAACCCCTCCACCAATCAGCACACAGGATTTCGAGACCCCGCCCAAACAACCCCCCAAACCGACACACGGCGGCCCAGGCTCCGCCTCCAAACGCAAACACAGGAAGCTGGCGGTGAACTTCGACGCCGCCAAAGTGACGGACTGAAGCGCGAGGGAGCTCCGCCCCTTCCTTCTCCAGCGATTTAGTTTTTTCGTCTCGGGTTTTATGGTCGATATTTTAAAAATGTAATTATTATGCAGCATCGGGGGGAAACACGGTGAAGAACTTATCGAGTTAGAGATCTGATCGTGTGTTGCATCATGTGTTCGAGGGTTTTCCACTGGTGAGAGAATATTACTTTTAAACTTTAATCCACTTTAATTTCAGCAGCAGAATCTCCTCCACTCTCGCTCTCGTCCGACTTTAAATCGCGCTTTTATTCCCATTTATTCAGCTTTTTTTTGTTTTGTTTTGTTTCGTTTTTTCCCAACTCTGGGTTTTTAATATTCCTTGAATATTTGAAGAGTTATTTTTGTAATCGCAGCACACTTAAAAACTGATTTGATATTCCCGTTTGATTTGTTTTTAATCCACAATCCCAAACCGTACGTCTACGATCCTGCAGTTACAGACAATCAGATGGAATTCTGGGAAACGCCGTTCCTCACCACATTCCTGAAATTCCACCGAGTCCGAACGCGTGGCACTGAAGACGGCGTGTAGGAGAGCGGCAAGAAAGCTGCGTGTCCGCGTCGGTCAACTTCCTGCTCAATGAACGAAGCTCGATTTTATGCAAATGAGAGCATCGTGCTCAGCCAATCAGAAGAGAGAACCACAAACACGGAGGACAAAATGGTGGACATGAGGCTAGTTAGTGAGCGAATACGAGGAGATTTAAGACAAAAGATTTTCATGGCCAATATTCCAGCGTTATTCAAGCTGCTTTTTTTTCCATCATCTCAGTCGGCACTTTTTCTGTATTAAAGAAAGAAAGAAAGGAAGAAAGAAAGAATACACAAAGTGTGGAAGTAGCTTTAAAACACTCGCCGTTTGACCTGCTTTTCCCACTCGCCTTATTCTCGATCGTGTTTATACACTAATACGAGACAGAACTTGGACCTGATCATTTCCACATCTTTCTTCACTTTCTCCTCTTAAATATATCGACTCTCCTCTAATCCCCGATTCTCTGCTTCACTCGTTTTCAGCGTCTTCTACACTCTCATCATTCACTTCTAGATTCCTCTCTGTCTTTTCTCTCCTGTCATATTCCACCTTTTCACCCCTTTTCTCTCTCTCTCCCTCTCTCTCTCTCTCTCTCTCTCTCCCTCTCTCTCTCTCTCCCTCTCTCTCTCTCTCTCCCTCTCTGGCCGTGAGAGGACACATCAAGTGTAAATTCAGAAGAGTTTCTCAAAAAAATAAAAAATAAAAACACAGTAGCAGGAGATCATGTGCGATTTGGTCGACAGTGAAATCTGTGCAGGATTTGTTTCGCAGCTCGGTCAGAAACCTGGATCAGAAACCTCTCTGTGAAAGAGAACGATTCTCCAGTTTGGTTTTTAAAATGAATTTTTTGGATTTGAATTTTATCTCCTCTTTTTTTTTTTTTAAGGTCTCTCTTACCAGCAGCTCTGTACCCTGTAGGATTGTTTTTTTGGGTTTTTTTTGGAGAATGTGCCATGCATCAGTCAAGCGTTGGTTTTTACCGTGGACTGGAAGTCCGTCTGTGTGCAGTGTTATTTTGAAATGAACTTGAACCAAATTCACAGAACGATGAAACTGCTTCGCTTTGAGATGTGCTGTAAATAGATCTTTAATAAACAGCTTTTGTTATCATAATTTTCATAATGTTTTTTTTTTTTTTTGATCTTGTTTTTTGGAGCTACACTGAATGTGTTATTTTATTTATTTTTTAAAATCGGATCTACTTACAGTCCAAATAAAATCTGCTCAGTGGTGGACTGGGGTAGAGAGGGTGCCAATACTTTTGACTTCAGCCAATAGTTGAGGACCTACTGGATGTTCCTTATGAAAGGCCAACTCTATTAATGGCTTATGAACATTTATGTTGTAATGTGAGTTTTTAATGTTTACTTAATCATTAAATATTTAAGCCTGGATTAACATGAACAGTAATGTTATATTAGTAAACTTTTTTATTCATTTAAAATTTATTTGAATGTTAAAGCCATTAGCAGTCTTTTTTTTTTTTGGATAAATATTAACACTTGTGCAGCCCATTTACAACCTGCTCAAAACTCCTACTGCTGCTGTTTGTTTGTTTGTTTATTTATTTATTTAAAATTTGGGAAGCAGCCCAAAATATCCAAGCCTGAAATGATGCACTGTCCCTTTGAGAGAGAGAGAGAGAGAGAAATAAATGGTGTTGTGTCCCTTTGGGGGAAAGAGAGAGAGAGAGAGAGAGAGAGAGAGAGAGATGGTGTTCTGTCCCTTTGAGAGAGAGAGAGAGAGAAACAGAGAGAGAGAGAGAGAGAGAGAGAGAGAAACAGAGAGAGAGATGGAGCACTGTAGCTTTAAGAGAGAGGAAATAAATGGTGTTCTGTCCCTTTAAGAGCTTTACACGCCCAGCTATCGGCTGATGCGTGACGTCAGCATTCGTACGCCTTTCGGTTTAATATTTGTTTCTTTATCAGTTTATCAGTAAGCAGGCGGTGGGATCTCAGATGCCGCGTCCCGTGAGGTGAAAGGGGACCAACGAGAGGATTAATCCGCGGAATTCAGCCATTTTATGACCAACTCAAATCGCGGCTCGCGCGCTGGAGTTGTAGCTTAGCGACGGGGCGCGTGCGCGGGAGGTGTTTGTGTACAAGTGGCCAGCTAGCTTCTTGCTAATTTACCTCCCTTTTTTTTTAATTACTTCCTTATTTGGGTGTTTCCATACACGCTACGGACAAATCAGGAACAGAATCTATGAAAGTGCCAGAGAGTGTCGAGACATCTCGATAAAGTTTTTATGTGTAGTAATGATTATTAAATATTAACTGAAATACAAATTTACGTTATGTTCAGTTGTCTGTAGGTATGGAACTTGTGTGCGGGTGACGTAACGAGACGCGCGCCACGGTCCGTAGCCAATCAGCTTCTCGAGACTGTTTGTCCGCGTGCGCTCTGTCCTCAGCCAATCAGCTTCCGGAGAATCTGGATCCGCGCGCCCCAAGTTGCCTCCGTGGAGTGAAAGGTCCAGAAGAGCAAAGTGCAGAAAGAGAGAGAGAGAGAGAGAGAGGAGAAGAAAAACAGTCAGTATTTCCGGTTTATCTCGCGTTATTTCGCGACCATGACGATTAAGTTCGGTTCCCCGTTCCTGTAAGAGTGTGTGTGTGCTATGGGAACGCTGAGGAACGGCTGGATCAAGAGAGAGAGCTTCATTCTCTCTGTGGACGTGGGAACGACCTCTGTGAGGTGCCATGTTTATGATAAGCACGCCAACATCCGGGGATCCTGCAGCCGAAAGGTAACTAAACACACCTGAGTCACCTCACCTGGGCACTAACCCTGTTCCTGTGCTGTTCCTTCAGTCCTCCTGCTCTCTCTCTCTCTCTCTCTCTCTCTCTCACTCACACACACACACACACACACACCATGAGTGTTGATGATAGGATTAGCGTTTCCCTAAATTGTGCTTCTCTGAGATTCATAATGCACTAATTAATTTCTGCATTAACACACCTGAATTAAAAAGAAACAAAAAACAAACTAATCAGCTCATTAACACACCCTTCATTAGCATTAACTGGGCGTGTCCGAGTGTGTGAGCAGTGTTTCTCTAGCCACGCCCCTTAATTAGCTTAATTAACTTAACTATCGGGGTGACACCACTACTCCCAAGGTTTTGGGGCAAAATATGATGTTTTTAATGATATTTAATAAAATTTGAGCTGTTAGTGATATCAGTTGTATCCCAACAAATACTGCAGGTAAAACATACATCAAGCAAATATTCTTTAAATTAATTTTATCCTTTCCACTGCTGTGAGGATTATGGAGCCGTGCGTTACTCAGCCAGGATCCGATTATAACTCAGTGACGCGCCAGAGTGGTTTGTTTTGACCCCGTACACTCGGCTGTGTGTCTCTGCATTAACGGTTTTCCAGAATACAGAATATGCGATGAGTCACTGATAATATTGAAACGTTAGCGATAGTGATTCAACACGCGACTATAAGAGCGGATAACTCTTTATCGCTCACAGGAGATCCCCTTTAGACAACCTGTAGAAACCCCGTACAGGACACACTCCTGTGCTCTGTCTCGTACTGTTTGATGATTATGATGTGTGTGTGTGTGTGTGTGTGTGTGTGTGTGTTGTCCCAGGTATCTCTGCTGTACCCGGAGCGTGGCTGGGTGGAGGTGGACCCGGAGGATCTGTGGCAGAGCTTCGTCAGTGTCGTGAAGGGAGCAGTGCACGGTCAGAGCTACACACACACACGCACATCATAATCATCAAACAGTATGAGAATTTCAGCGCGAGTTTGCTCATAACTTAAACCATTCCTGTGTGTGTGTGTGTGTGTGTGTGTGTGTGTGTGTGTGTTACAGACTCAGGTTTACAGATGAGTCAGATGGAGGCGTTGGGTATCTCAACTCAGAGAGCCACCTTCACCACCTGGCACAGGTACGTGTAGTGTGAGGTGTGTGTGAGTGGTATGAGTTTTGTGTATGAGGTGTGTGTGTCAGTAGTGTATGTGTGCATTGAGTTTTGTGAGTTGTGTGTGGGAGACTAGTGTGTGTATGTGTAATGTTTTTTTTTTTCAGGAGGACGGGGAAACCGTTTCATAACTTGATCGGCTGGCAGGACCTGCGAGCGGCCGAGATGGTCAAGTCCTGGAACAACTCGTGCACCATGAAGGTGAGAACACACACACACACACACACACACACACACACACACCTGTTTCTTTGGGGGTTGAGCCGTTCGGACAGAGAGTAATAATCCAGCTCGGACTGACGTGGGAGCGCTCGGAGCGTAAACACACACTTTATCAAACACTAACAGGCCATCAGACTTAATCAGAATATCAGCTGGATTTGTTTGAGAGGTTTGTTGTTGTTGTTGTTGTCGTCGTTGTTGTTGTTGTTGTTGTCGTCGTTGGTGAGGGGACTCGGAGATGAGAGCGTGTTAGAAGAAAAAGCTGACTGCAGGACGTAAACTCGAGAACCGGATTTAGAAAATGAGGAAATGT